>JBAHVR010000327.1:545000-672500 GCA_036898135.1 Oncomelania hupensis
AAGCTCCGATGGTATGACCACGTCAATTTGCGTTGTATCCTTTGTCTTCTCTTTGTCAAAATTAGCATTCCTTGACTTTAATGTCACATTTGTTTCTCATTAGTTTATACTTTTGACTGCTAGCAATCCTCTGGTTTCATCGATTGAAATGGACTGGCAGATCAACGGCATTGTTCTGGTTCTAAACGTAAAGGCCCCGCCACACATGCCGATTGTGCAACGATTTTGGTTGCGATCCGATCCCGATTGCTACGTGATGACGTCAGAACTGCTACTTGCCCTGCGGTCCGATGACAATCGGCTCGGTATCGTGCGATTAGAGCCTGTTCTATTCTGCTGTGCAAAATCGGCCCCGATTGTAAACTTCCAACCAATCAGAATGCGTCCCGTGTTCATTGTCAACTTGGCGGCACAAACGAAGCTGATGACAGGTGACAGGCTGGGAAGTCTCGTCTTTCGTAGGCCTCAATTACATACTATATATACTATACTACGTACCCATGTAGGAGCCCACGAGTTTACAAAGACGAAATTAATAAAGACTTCAGAGCCTGTGATGTAACCCGCGATGTTTTGTATGGTCTTGATTTTGGTTTTTCCATTACGTTTTTATTTTTAAATAGTTTTTGTAGCATGTAGAGACATTATTTCTGCTGTGGTTTCAGACAAGATGGTGAGCTGTTGGATGGGGATGGTAAACTGTTGGATGGGGTTGGGGATCGTGTACACTGACACTAGTGAAAGTGAATATAAACAATGCACATTATGTGGAAGTTTCGGGTCGACCTGATCGGAAACGTGTGGCAGTGCTATCGGTTTTGGAGTCCGGCCCGATCGCAAACGGATCCGAAACCCGATCTAGAATCGGCCTTCAAACTGGTATGTGTGGCGGGGCCTTAAGGCGCCTTCTTTAATAAGCTATATATTTACGTTGAGAGATCAAGTGTTGCCATGAAAACGCCGTTGCTATGGAAATCAGGAAAGCGGGGATTGGTTTCACTCACGTGAATCACCAGCTCATGCAACCCAGACTGCCTTACTTTGCGTATCCGGTTGCAACGATACTTCCGGTTGTGACTAGGAAGTGACGTCAGAGGACAGTGCCGTTTTCGGAATAAAACTGAAAAGATTACATAATGGCTGCGTCTGTCTCTGAAGGGGAGGTCTGATGATGATGATGATGATGATGATGATGATGATGATGATGATGATGATGATGATGATGATGATGATGATGATGATGATGATGATGCTTTAGTCTTAAACAGTAAATCATGGACAATAACAGCAATTGTCACAGTTCACATAGCGTTGTAAGCAATGATTCTGGCGCCCTGCGTTTCGTCCCAGACTTCTCGTATTGTTTTAGTCTATGCATCACTGTGCAAAAATAGATAAATAAACGAAATAAATTAATTATAAGCAGAAAACAACAGGGACAATAGCAGGATTTTGAAAAAAAGCAGTTACAGTAAAACCTCCGTTTTACGACCTTTAAATTGCCATTAAAACGAGGTCTTAAATTGGATGGGTCTTAAAAAGGAGGTAGGACATTTTCGGAAAAGACATTTAGAAAATTAATTAAGTAAAATAAATACATGTACAAAAAGTACACATACATGTACCATTACGTATAGGGAACATCAACCATCTTTCGGAAATATATATAGATTAAACTCTGTCTCACAACCAATACAGCCAATATCTTCCTGTTCCTCATTATTTACAAAATAAAAAATCAATGTTGGTATGATAGTTGTTTAAAAGTGTATGTAAGTGCTTAGTGCATGTTTGGAGTTATAACTATTTATAAGATAACCCCATTAATATTGTTGTAATTATTTTTATTCAATCATTGAATAGTTTGGTGTTGTTTTGGTTTTTTTAAGGAAAGCGGTTATTTCTGTTTGTTTGCATTACCCGTGCATGTTCTCTTAATATGTCACTTTGAACACCAAACATGGTGTCGACAAGATCTGACAGGCCCCTGCTCAGGGCAAATCTGGTCAGCTCCTTAGAGTATTTCAAGCGGTTTTAATGCATCGTCTGCTGTTAAAAGTTGTAAACGAAACTGTTTTCGTCAAGCGCACAAATATAGTATTGCTTTGGAATCTGAATTTTTCAGATGCTAGGTCGTAAAATTTAATTATTTGAAGGTCGCAAGTCGCGTTTTAGAGGCAGTCGTTTAAGAGAGGTCGTTTATATAGTACAAACCATCGGTGAATTTTTTTTTTAGGGTCGTATGTTGGAGGAAGTCGTTTAAGAGAGGGTCTCAAAACGGAGGTTTTACTGTATTTGAATTTACGCAGATTTAAAAAAAAAAGCCGTTACTGAACGCGGCGATCTGCTGCACTTGTTCGCTTAAGGTTAGAAAGAAAGGCATACATCCCTTTTCACTGATCAGTGCCTCCTAGAGCTTTGCATTAAATCTTTCGCTTCTTTCCTTCAAAGGATTTTCCCGTGAAATCCCTGATGTTAACAATGCCGTTTTGTCTTTTTGTACCGAAAGAACTTGAAATCCTATCAAACATCTGTGAAAGTATTCCAAATCTCTCTTTTATTTTTGCTGACTCTTTCATTGTGTGTGTGTGTGTGTGTGTGTTGGTGTTTGTGTGTGTGCGTGTGTGTGTGTATACGGACAAGTTGGAAAATGTGGCTTCAAACATTTAAATCCATGCTTAACGTTTTCTCTTTGGTGCATTTTATAAGCTAATGCCATATTGCATTCAGATCAGGAGATATTGCTTTAAACGTAATCTGTGAACAACGGTTTCCTGATTCCTCGTTGTATTTCCGGACTTATCTGAAAATACAATTAAACAGTCTGGAATCAGAACGAACCAAATGTCGGTCTGTCGGTCTATCTGTCGATCGGTCGAACGTTCATTCCGACGGTCCGTTGGAAACCATATTTCCAAAACAGATTTTGAGCAAAACGCATAGGATAATTAATTACCTAGGTCAATCCGGGCCTATCATTACATGTTTTCCTGTTGTTTCTGTAGGACAAAGCCGAGTCACAACACCGTCACTTTTGAAAATGTTTATTTTATCGGCTATGTATGTGAGTGGGAATACATTTGAATGGCTTGCCGTCATGTTCTGTTTTTTTTTTCATGTTATTTTTCATGTTATTTTTCATTTTATTTTTATTGTTTGCTTTCAGATCGTAGTTTTCTGTCTTTTAATTGATGTTGTTTTTTGTTGTTGTTAATATATATATATATATATATATATATATATATATATATATATATATATATATATATATATATATATATATATATATATATATATATATATATATATATATATATATATATATATATATATATTGTTTACATATATATATATATATATATATATATATATATATATATATAGAAGAACGTGTGTTTGTCCTATCCTATCCTATCCCGTAACTCGGAGGTCGTAGGGGCACCACAGATTTTCGTTTAACCGGCGTACTCCATCTTTCCCTGTCCTCAGCAACCCTGATTGTTTCGCTCAGTGTCAAACCAGTCCATTCTCGAATGTTGTCCTCCCACCTCTTTTTCGGTCTCGCTCTTCTTCTACCTCCTTGCACTGTGCATTGCAGGATGGTCTTTGCAAGACCTGATGATCTGGTGACGTGGGCAGATCATCGTGTTGTCCAATGACTTGTGTGATGGTCTGTCGGACTTCGTCTTTGGTGATGTGCTGGGTATAGAAAATACCCAGAAGTCTTCTGTAGCACCTCATCTCCATGCTTTGTATTCTTCGTTGGAGATCTGCTGTAAGGGTCCATGTTTCGCAAGCATATAGGAAGATGGAGATGACAAGGGAGCGCAGCAGCCCTACCTTGAAATGTAGAGTGTGTTTGTAAATGTTTTCTAATGTATGCGATGGAGGGTATGACAGGTGGGTGAAGGTTAAGGTGCACGCAACCACTTCTCTGTCTCTCCCTCTATATCTCCCCCCTTCTCTCTCTCTCTCTCTCTCTCTCTCTCTCTCTCTCTCTCTCTCTCTCTCTCTCTCTCTCTCTCTCTCCCCTTCTCTATCTGTTTGACGATGGCACTATCCTGTTAGTTGATCAATTTGTCAAATGCATTATCTCTTTGTCATCTCTTTATCTCTTTGTCAAACGTCCATTGATCGTTTTAGGAGTGTCGCGGTATACTGAGTGTGTTTCGTATCGTTTGTGTCAGTGAGTAGTTGTAGTCGCTCTGGAAGCTACTTGTTATGTTTCAAGATGGAGGGTGCAGGCAGGATGAGAAGGGGGTGGTGTTAGGGGAAGGGGTCATTGGGTACTATTCCTCATGGTTGTTTAAAAAATAAGTAGAACAAGAAGACTGAAAGAATATAATGTAATACAGGATTTGACGGTTTGCTGGAATGCTTATGGGGGGTATTAGGCTTACGGTAAAATCCAAAGATCCTAAGCTACAAGTAACGGGTCTTTTGATGGAATGTCTTTCTATAAACTTGATGGAGGTGAACGGGTGCTGTGTAATAGACAAGTCATCGTTGGCACCGAACTGTCCTTTGTGACTATAGGTTAAAGCCTGCATTGTTTCCACTTTCCGTTCTCTCTCTCTCACTCTCTCTCTCTGTCTCTCTCTCTGTCTCTCTCTCTGTCTCTCTCTCCCATTTAATGATAACGGTTCTGTATTATGTTAAATTTATTAAGGAACAGATTGGAAGCTTAGAGTTTGTAGTCTAAAATTGTATCCCTAGAAAAAAAGTTTCAAAGACTCTCTCTCTCTTTCTCTCTCTCTCTCTCTCTCTCTCTCTCTCTCTCTCTCTCTCTCTCTCTCTCTCTCTCCAATTTAATGATAACGGTTCTGCATTATGTTAAATGTGTTAAGGAACAGATTTTAAAATTAGAGTTTGTAGTCTGAAATTGTATCCCTAAAACAAAAAGTTTTAAAGGCTCTCTCTCTCTCTCTCTCTCTCTCTCTCCCTCTCTCTCTCTCTCTCTCCCTCTCTCTCTCTCTCTCTCTCTCTCTCTCTCTGTGTCTTCCTGTATCACGTGTGAGTAAAAACGTGTGTCCGCATTCGCATGCGCGCGAGGAAAATGTGTCTCTGTTTCTGTCTTTGTAGCCTCTTAAAATTCTGTTTCCGTCTAATTATGATAGCGCTTGTCTTTTAGCTTTGATCAAGCGAAATATTCCTTATTATTATTTGTCTACAAAATGTGTACCTAAAGCACTGTGTGGACTCATATATTATAAGGTCCATGTTTAGTCTAGTCTTGATGCCATTTATCCATTTGTCTTTGTGGTCAAGTGAGATATTCCTTCTTCCTCATAAAGCATTAAGAAACATCAGTAAAGAGGAGTTAGTGAATTGGATGGTAACATATTAAAACTGTCTGCGGCTATTTGTCCAATTTAGCATTCTTTTAGTAAATTTTTGCGATTATCGAATATAATTATTTTTTTCTTCGCTCGCTGCACGAGTAAACCTCGGAATAGCCTGTCACATGACGTCACGCAGCAGGCGACGAAGAATGTCTATTTTGGGCGTTTTGCAAGTAGGCCTCTTATTTATGTATTTCTTTATGTATGTTATCATTATTATATAGCGCTTTTTCAGCTTAAGAGCTGCTCAAGGCACTGGTCGATACAGGCTCTAACTTACGCTACCCAAAACATACACTTGCTGTCTTGGGAGCACAGTCTGACGCTCGGACGACTGAGCAAATTCTTAGGTGATGGGGAAGAAGGAAATAAAACAAACTATACACTAAAACAACCCTCAGACTAATAACAGCAGTAAGATGCCCACTGCTCACAGCAAATATTTATGTCAGATAAAATAAGATTAGAATATTTATTTACCAAGTAAAAACGTTACAAGGATTTTGGTGTGGCATGGCGACAGTGAAATGCATCCTTTCTTGCACAGTCATTCATCGTGTCATACACTTCAATGGCCTATAACATGTATACAGCACTAAAGGATAGGTAAACACAGTAACATACATCACTCATCAGTCATATAAAGTTATGGAGTCAAACACACCCTGCAGGTAAAACAAAATGCAGCATTAAAACAATTTAACAGCATTAAATAAAATGAGAATTATTAAGAATTTTAGGCTTCACATCCAAATCTACACACACAACACACACCACACACACCCACACGCACCCACAAACACACACACACACACACACACACAGCATAGCATACTCGTACTCCTATTTCACAAAGGTACAAATCAAGCAATGGTTGTGAGTTTTCAGTTTATACAGATCATTCCATGTTTGGTGATGTACTGAGGACAGCGTCAGGGAAGAAACTGTTTCTGAATCGAGAAGTTCTGGCTCTTAAAGCGCGGAACCGACGGCCAGAGGGCAGAGGCTCGAAGAGACTATTGGCTGGGTGTGATGGATTGCAGACTGTCTTTTCCGTTTTCCGTTTCATTCGCGTTGTGAAAATGGAGGCGACAGATGGAAAGTCGCAACCAGCTATTTTAGAGGCAGTCTTAACAATGTGCTCGAGGTAACAGGAATAGAACCCGCAATCATTTTTGTAACACGAGCTCGCCGCTCTAGCAACTGGACTATCCCGCGTTTCGAAACGCAGCCGATTATGACGGTCATTGTTCAGTACAGAATCGTGTAGGAAACACACGTTTCACCACGTGCACGGGAGATGTCTCTTTTGATTTCACTTCAAACACGACAAAGAAATGACCTGAATTGTGCATGCACCACAGATACCCACAGCTTCATAGTTTTACGAAAATTACTTACCGACATGTTATTACGTCAAATCATGGACTCTGGTGAAAGAAACATTTTATTTCGACCGAAAAAGCAAACAGGAACTAACGTCCCGTCGGTCTTACAACATCACCATCATCCTGGCCTATGCCCCAACATCAGACTATGACGACAGCGAAGTCGATGATTTCTATGAGCATCGGCAGGCTGTCCTTGACAACGTGCCGAGGAAGTACTTAGTCATAGTGCAAGGCGACTGGAATGCCAAGGTTGGCCAAGATGCGTACCACAACTGGGGAGAGACACATGTGGACCCCACAGGCACTGCAACAACGAGACAAATGACAGAGGTCTGAGACTCTTGGAATTTACCAGTTACAACAATCTGTTACTGGCAAACACACTTGGTCCCCACAATAATTTGTCTATCTATCTATCTATCTATCTATCTATCTATCTATCTATCTATCTATCTATCTATCTATCTATCTATCTATCTATCTATCTATCTATCTATCTATCTATCTATCTATCTATCTATCTATCTATCTATCTATCTATCTATCTATCTATCTATCTACCTACCTATCTATCTAGCTAGCTAGCTAGCTAGCTAGCTAGTTAGCTATCCAGCTATCTATCTATCTATCTATCTAGCTATCTAGCTATCTATCTATCCCCTACCCCCACCCCTCCACCCCCTCTTCATAGTTCTAATTCATGTGAACTCTTCGCTAATGACACTACATTACACTCTCAGGATACAAACTTGAATGATATTGATCCTTATTACAAAAAAACAGAATTTCGATGAGCCGTTTATACCATGTTTTCATGTTTTAATCTGACCACGAGACTGGCCTTAGCTTTCTTATTGTGAGTAGGATCAGTGTCACGAATATAGGGGGTGTGGGGGTGTGAGGTAAGCAATTACTCCCCGCGCTGTATCTCCTCCCTTGTTATAGGCCGATGTGCGATGACATTCAGGGGGTAATGCTTGGGAGTGCTAGAGAGTTATAAGGACAGACGAGAGGTAACAGTAGTGAAGAACTTAGACAAGGGAAGCAGGGGGTTTATAATACAATATCAACAATTTATTAAGTGGACGTATGGCCACTGTAGTTGGTTAGTTTACAAATGGGTCACGAGTAATGGGCTAGGGAAGTACAGAGTAGTCTGGAGTTATTCTGGTTTAGCTAGAGAAAGTCAATAGGGACGAGTGTGGACTGCTTTCATCAGGTGGCACGAGATAGCTGGTTGACCAAGCGTGGGCAACCAGATAGTTCAAGAGTTGTGGTGTGCGCGGAGGGCACACTTAGCTTCAGTTTAGTCGGCTGTTGTAGCCGCTGGAGACTGGATGGGCTTGCACTGGTCAGTCAGGCGAGCGTGGGTGATGTGACTCATGTAGGTCACTGGGTCGGGGTCGTGTGCAGTAGCGTGGCATGGGTTGTACCAGTCAGCGTCACTTTGGCTGGGTGAGGCTGGGTCTTCTCGCATCCCAGTGCCAACCAGATATATGGGTGGCACGCAGCTAGGTTGAGTCCGCAGAGGCCCGTATAGGAACCGTTCTGCAAATGATCAGTACTCTGCGTCAGGAGGGCACCCACATTCTGGATGCCGCGCTGTTCAGCGCGCATGCCAATCAGATTTGAATTTGGAAGCACTGGTCAGGAATGACCAGTACTTTCCAATTGTCCATCTATATCACTAATGACTGCCAGGGGTTTTTCCGTTGGAGCTGGGAGAATTTAACGGCGGCCGATAATGTATTAGAGTCTCGGCGCCTAAGAGGGGTTCTAGCAACAGGGGTGGATATTTACACATTCAGATCAGGGGAAAACAATGGGTGTAAATACATGGGTAATGGCTATTATACACAAGGGGGGTTAGCTATGCACTTTGGTCTATACAGCAGGGCAATCATGGCATGGGGGATTATACAGAAATATAGATAGGTATATATACATGTATAAATATAAGCATGGCATGGTTATGTACATCAATCAAACTACAGATAATGAGTACATGGAATAAAATGGTATATCAATCAAGCAATTCATCACAACGATACACAGACACGGACGTAAGTATCTACAAGACATACGAACATGTGGGGAAATCGACGGGTGATGGGTAGCTAAATGATATGGAATAAATCACTCCTCTTACCTTGACCAAAGAACGGGTGAAAACACAAGAGTAAAGCTGAGCTCAGAGGTCGCGGCGGAGGCAGACGTGTCTAGCAGGAAGATGTGTTGTCGTGGGCTTGCGATGGTGGACTGCTGGGGCTAAACCTTTAGTTTTCACAAGTCCAGTCGCGAGTCACGTGGGACTGTACTGAGGGGCGGGGCTTGGGGTCGCGTGGTCAGTGGCAAGTGGGGAGGATTACCGCGAGCAGGGGCCACAGACTAAGGAGTCCGCTTGTGACAATCAGGCAGTTCTTGCGACTTCTAGCGACTATAACCATTATTAACTTTCTCCTCCTGTGTAACAGTTGTTTTATTCTAACATTTGGCCTTATTTGCCACTTTCTGTTTCATTTCAAAACCAGTTGATCAGCTATGCGACTGATTCTTTTTGGTTACTGTGAATAATTAAACCTCAGGGTTTTTTCTGTGTGTTTTCTGTCTGCCACTTGTTTCATTCATACAGTGGACGTGCATTAGTCTTCGTTGCGCGCATTGCAGCCTTCGCATAGTTAGTTTCGTATTAATCGGTCTGCTTTCAATTTAACGTTACGGCCTTTATTTTGTAAGCGGGTTCATAAGCGGGCACCGTTCTCCCCCCCCCTTTTTTTTTCATATCCCTCTAACTCTAACTCTCTCTCCTCCCTCTCTCTCTTCTCTCTCTCTCACTCACTCTCTGACTCTCTGTATGACTGGTAAACTGCACAATTGAACAATTTATTTAATCTCTAACTCTCTCTCTCTCTCTCTCTCTCTCAGCTCTCTCTCTTACTTACTCTCACTCTCTCTGAATTCTTTCACTGTCTGACTAATAAGTGCACAATTTAAAAACTATCTATCTATCCTCTATCCTATCCCGCAACTCGAAGGTCGTTGGGGTACCACCGATAATCGTTGTACCAGCGTACTACATCTTTCTATGTCCTCAACAAACCTCATGGCTTCGCTTAGTGTCAAGCCAGCCCATTCTCGAATGTTGTCCTCCCATCTCTTTTTTCTGTCTCCCTCCTCTTCTGCCTCCTTGCACCGTACCTTGCACGGTACGTAATTTAAGAACAATTAATTTAATTTAATTTACTCTCTCTCTTCCCCTGTCCCTGTCTCTCTCTCCATCTCTCTCTTTTTCTCTCCCCCTCTCTGAGTTCTTTGATTGACTGGTAAACAATTTAAGAACAATTCATTTCATGTAATCTCTCTCTTTCTCTCACTCTCTCTCTCAATCTCTCTCTCACTTTCCCTCCCTCTATTTCCCCCTCTCTCACTCTCTCTCTCTCTTTGTCGCTCCTGTTCTCACTCTCTATCTCACTCTCTCTAACTCACTCTATCTCACTCTCTGTCTCTTTCACTATCTCTTTCACACACACTCTGTCTCTCACTCTGAGTTCTTTGTCTTTCTGATTGGTAAGTTCACAATTTAAAAACAATTAATTTCATGTCATCTCTCTCTGTCTCTCTGTCTCTCGTTTTTTTGTCTCTCTCTCTCCCTCCCTCCCTCTCTCTCTCTCTCTCTTTCTCTGAGTTCTTTGACTGTCTGATTGGTAAGTGCACCATTTAAGAACATGTCATTTAATTTCATTTGATCTCTCTCACTCTCACTCTCTTTCTCCCTCTCTCACTCTCTGTCTCTCCCTCTTTCTTTCTCTCACTCTCTCTTTCACGGAAGAAATATAGCTCAGTGGTCAGAGCGCACGACTTGTGTACGGGCGTCTCGGAGAACGTGGGTTCGAATCCTGACTTCAGCAAACTATTTTGTGATTGCGGGATAGTAGTGACCAGCGCTTTGAGAAGCTCTCTGAGCTTGTAAGTGCGCTATATAAGAGCAAGCTCTTTCTTTCTCTCACTCTCTCCTTTTCTCTTACCTTCTGTGTTTTTTTTTTCTCTCTTTGCCTCTCACTCTCACTCTCTCTTACTCTCTCTTTCACTCTCTGAGTTTTTTGTTGTATGACTGGTAACCTGCACAATTTAAGAACAATTTATTTCCTCTCTCTCTCTCTCTCTCTCTCTCTCTCTCTCTCTCTCTCTCTCTCTCTCTCTCTCTCTCTCTCTCTCTCTGAGTTCTTTGACCGTCTGTCTGACTGGTAAGTGTACAATTTAAGTAAATTTCATTTCATTTCATTTGATCTCTCTCTTTCCCTCTCACCCTTTTTTTCCCTCTCTGACTCTCACTCTTTCACTCTGTCTCACTCTCTTTCTCACGCTGTCTCACTCTCTCTGTCTCTGTCATTCTCTCTGTATGTTTGTCTCTGTCTCTCACCCTCTTTCTCTCACTCTTTCTTCCCTTCACTCTCTCTCTCTCTCTCTCTCTCTCTCTCTCTTTGTCTTTTTCTCTTTGTCTCTCACTTTCACTCTCTCTTTCTCTCACTCTCATAACTACCTTCACTCACCCATCACCCTCTACCGTACATTATTTAATAGTGGATCGATGGTCGTTAATTAATGCAATCCAGCTTTAAGTCGGAACAAGTGGAGAGACAAGTCTGTCTGGACCCCAACATCACCTTAATTGAACCACCACGTCAGGGGCCGAAGAGGGCACTGGCAACAGTAGGCAGTTGAGACAGCAATCGAACTTGTTAGGGCGTTGGCTACAGATGACAAATTAGAAAGGCAGCGATGATAGGATGATAACCCCCACCTCGCTGCCTTCACCTTCCTCTCCCCTTTCTCAACACTAACACACACACATACACACACACACACACACACACACGCATACCCACACATCTCCACCAACTCCACCACCACCACCACTACCTGAGTAGACAATTAGAATATCACGAGTAGAATCATAACAATGAAGGCAATTTGATAGCGCGTCTAGCATCATTCTCAGCTGTATAGAATAGGTTGTATTCACAACTTTCCGGCACCTCTCACAAAAACTCGTGGGTATCGCCATTATAAATTAAAACGAGGTTATATGAAACCAAGTTCCGGTTTGGCTTGTTTTGCTTTTATCAAAGCTTGATGCGTGACTTTTAAATATGGCAAATTGCCGAAAACGACGATTGTTAGAGCCAGAAAACGAGTGGGATAAGTATAAAAACGGTGGAGGAAGTACATGTTCAGTGAAAGAATGCAAAAAACAATCGTAGAGGCCTGTATTTGTGGCGATTTCGGAGGTGCGTCGATCATCGACAGAAAGTGAAACGGGACCTGAAAACTCTTGTAATTTTCCATAGCTTCGCCGTCGCAACCTTCACAAAACACAAAGTAACTAAATATGTTAGGCTAGCGTTGTGGCCAAGTGGGCTAAGGCGGGACTAACTTGCCTTGTCCACAAGCCAGAAACCAATGGCGCCTGACAGGTGTGGGTTCGAGCCAGCATCTGGGCGTTATGTTTTTTTCCGAATATTTTTCAAAAATTCACAAATAATGTTAGGTAGGTAGGGTTTAGGCGCGCCACTGGCGATAGAAAGGGATAATAAACTGCAGCAAAAAAAAAATAAAAATATGTGAGGGTACGATACAGGTGGCCAGTGACACATGTTATTATTCTTGAATATTTGGAAATAACTCACTAAAACACGCGGAGAAAAAAAAACGGAAGTATTTTTCATAGAGGGGATTCCCGTTGGTGCATAGGATAGCAGAAAAGTGTGAATAGTGCTGGAACTTCAGCACCCTTGAAATATACTTTATCTACTTTGCATCCTGGCTTCTGGATCCACAAGCGAGCGGCAGAGTTCCAAACCTCAACGCGACCATTCTTCACCACCTATCTTCTTCCAGTTCCAGCTTGGATACTCTTCATCCTTTGCCTTGTAGCAGCACACCAGAGGAAACTTTGGCTTGCAAAGAGTCTCGACCGTTTCAGAGGCGGTCAAGATAGTCTTGTGTTGACACATGAACCAAGTTTTCTGTCTCATCAGCGCCATGACCACTGAAGATGCTCCCAGAGTAGAAACAGCTGTTTAATTAGGATGACTAACAAATACGAGTGAGAAATATTTTCAGACCTGTGGTGCACACTAGTAAGGGAGCAGTACCCTAAACGTTATGGTGTTTGAAGACTAGAAAACAAAGCGCCACAAAACGTTCGCGTTCGCTCCTCACGAACTATTTGTGCTTCAGGTCAGCCTCTTGCCATTGGCGAACGCTTTTAAAATGGCACAGCACATGTTGACTGCACAACAGCCAATCAGTCTTCTGAAAGTGAAAGTTACTGTCAATCGCACTGACGACGCTACAATACTATCAAATATAAATACTACTTCATACCGATTGCACATAAACATAATAAAATTATTCGGTCAAATAAAAAGTACACTAATCTTGCCAGGCTATAAGTGACAAAAGTCCTCTCTTGCTATTTCACCGTGGAACACGTTGTAGCCCGCCGCTCTTGCCGCCATCTTTTTCTCTTCGCACAAAAGAAAACAAACAAACAAACAAACAAAAATGTCGAGACCTCTAAAGAATGCATCGGCTTTCTAGCGCTCTCAGCGAACATAGGGTTGGCCACACATTCCGCCAGAATAGTTACGTAGCCTTGCGTAGCGCTCTGGCTTGGGTAACTCTCGGCGGGCGGTGGTGCTGCAGAAAACGTTCATCTTAACACTGCAGTTGCTCTGTCCTTATCCTATCCTAGCGTATCCTATCCCATAACTCTGAGGTCGTTGGGGCATCACAGATGATCGTTTAACCAACGTACTCCATCTTTTTCTGTCCTCAGCAGCCCTAATGGCTTCGCTCAATGTCAAGCCAGTCCATTCTCGAATGTTGTCCTCCCACCTCTTTTTCTGTCTCCATCTTCTTCTACTTCCTTGCACTGTGCCTTGCAGGATGGTCTTTGCAAGGTCTAATGATCTGGTGACGAGGCCATACCATCGGAGTTTATGTTTCTTCACCACTGTGAGCAGGTCATCTTGTTGTCCAATGGCTTGGGTGATGGTTTGTCGGTGTTACGTTGAAACGCCAATGGTAGTGTGTCTAAAACGCGCACGATAGATCTAATCGTTTCGTTTTGCAAAGTATTCAATAATGGAGTTTATTTACCTTTGATTTGAGTTTGCATTGTTGCTAGGGGAGGCTTTGTATAACGTTGATGATTTGCGTTAGTCGATATTACTGGAGAATGTTCTGGATCTGCGTGTTTACTCTCGATAGAAAGTTCCCGATACATGTCGAAGCAAGAGGACTTTCCGGAAGGAGAAATAATAATGTATGACGTAAGTCAGTGATGACGATCTTTTATTCGATTGGTGGTAGTGCGTCATTTCTACTTTGTTCGAAATTGTTCGGGAAGAGAGAGAGGTTATAAAATTGTGTGCCGCACTGTTGTTGAGAGATAGTTATTGTTGTTGATAGTAAGTTGGAAAGTAAACTTGAGAGTGGAAAGGCGATTGAGCGATTGTATGCAGTTGTTGATGTATGCTGAATAAAAGTGGAAAACTTCATACGTCGACTTTGTGACTTGTATGCTGCTTGAGCAAGCTGCGTGGATAAACGAATCTGAGTTACACCCTATCAGGAATTCAGCATTGGGGCTGAATCAGATACTGATAGAAAACACCAACATCAAACGGAGTGTAACAGTCGGACTTCGTCGTTGATGATGTGCTGGGTATAGGAAATGTCCAGAAGTCTTCTGTAGCACCTCATCTCCACGCTTTGTATTCTTCGTTGTAGATCTGCTGTGAGAGTCCATGTTTCGCAAGCGTGTAGGAAGATGGAGATGACAAGGGAGTGCAGCAATCTTACTCTAAACCTTTTTAAAGGTTGGGATCTATCGGGTGACATTTCAACACCAGTGGTGTTCTTTCACATTTAATTTTACTTGCATAGAGTACTGAAAAATTGCTGCGATAGCTTTGTCTAATGGTTTTAGATCGCTAATCAAAACTGGCCCTAGAAGCAGGCGGGGAAAGATGTTTATTAAATAGAGAGGGATGAGGGGGTGGAGGGTTGGGGTTATTAAATAGAGAGGGATGAGGGGGTGGAGGGTTGGGGAGAATTGGGGAGGGGGGGGGGTAGAAGAAGAGGATGAACAGCGGATGAAAAGGTGAGGTTGAGAGAGAGTTAGGGGAGAATATGAGGGAGGAAGAGTGCAGGATGGGTGAGAAAGGATGGTGGAGGAGAAGAGGTTTAGTGTGGAGAAGGGGAGAGAGAGGGTTAAAAGTAGAAAATGGGGGGTGAGGAGGTAAAGGACGGAGGAGTGAATGAGCAAAATGTTACTCGATAGTATGTGTTACACGGTTGTTAGTTTATCAGTAGTTGATTCAGCCAAGATGCTTGAACCTTGATAAGTGTAACTCAGATTCGTTTATGCACGCAACTTGTTCCACTCAGCAACAAGGCAGGAGTCGTCGTATGAAGTTTTCCAACTTTATTCAGCATACATCAACAAATGCATACAAGATCTATCCTATCCTATCCTATCCTATCCCATAACTCGGAGCTCGTAAGGGCACCACAGATTATTGTTTAATACAAGATCACTTTCCGAAAATCATTTCAAAGATCATCATCATAAATCTCCATAAATCAACCACTTTTTCACTCCTCAAGCAGACGCAATGCATCACTTATTTAGCCTCTCTGCAATCAAGAAAAAGTTCGAACATTCCAGCATGACGCAATAACAAGCAATCAAAATAAAACTCGCCACCGGAACTATGCACTGTCTTAACGTCATATATCCTTATTTAAGATAGAAGAATCTCTTAGCTATTACTAGATTTATCTAGATGCTTCGATCGATAGTAAACAAGTACTTCTAAGAAAATTCTCAACAATATCGACCGACGAAAATTATAAACATTATACAAAGCTTCTTCTAGCAACAACGCAAAATCAAATAAGAGGTAAATACACTCTGTTATTGCATGCTTTGCAAAATAAAATGATCGGATCTGTCGTGCGTGTCTCAAACGTAACAGTGTGTTTCACGATATACCTCAAGTAACCACTGAATGGATATGACTAAACTACATATCACATTAAATAATGTAACTATTAAAGGTCGAGATCGCTGTGTTTTTTGTTTGTTTTTAGTGCATAAACACGTTTTTGGTTGTTATACCTTTTTGACAAGTTTTGTATTGGTCCACGAAGTTCGTGTGTGCAGGAGTTCACCCACCCTCACCCACCCCTACCCCACCTCCCAAACTCACACCCACCCAGACACCCACCCACACACACCACCCACACACCCACCCACACACACACATACACACAAACAAACACACGTCAGCGGGTATGATTTAATCGACCGTCGTTATTTACCCAACACCTCGAGTAGTGGTCACTTGCGGGCAGTCTGGCAGACAGACCACCTCACAGTTGTCACATTAGCCTCCTCTGCCAGTACACGGTTAATGACTTGGCCACTGTCTTAGGGGACTAATTTGCAACCCTCTAAATCAAATGCAATCCCTTCTTCGCCAAGGTAATGGAACTCAAAAGACTGGAGAAACTGGTTTGTATCGCTGAAGACTTTTGTCGTACACATCTTAGACGACAGCAGTGTACTTGCTCCCAGAGGAAGAAAGCCTTATTTTCTATATTTAGGTTTAGTTGGCTTTCTTGTTTACAATAGAATGGTTGTATCGGTGAAGACTTTTGTCGTAGAACTCTTAGGAGACTGTATAGTTTTTGTTGACAGAAGAAGAAAGACGTACTATTTTGTTTAGTGGACAATTCTTGTTTACAAAAAGCCAAATTTTTACTCCCAATGGACAGGCCTTGCTTCCAAAGGGATGTACTTGTTTCCAAAAGGACAGTCCTTGCTTTGGAAGGATTTTTATGCTTGCACAGGATAAAGACAACTTACTTTTGTGTCTACGTCTAGCCTACAACTTTATGTCGCGATTTTACAAAGCGGCTGACTTGTCGGGTTGTTCATCCCAATCTGCCTATTTTTCCATTTTCTGAACTATCGTCTAAATGTGGCTTATAGTACCAAGCACACTCCTGCTCGAACTCCCAGCTAGTCGATTCTAGCAGAAGTATTGAATAAATAACCTTAGTCGCTGTATAAAAATTATATTGTCTTCTTCTTCTTCTTCTTCTTCTTCTTCTTCTTCTTCGTCCTTCCATCCTTCCTTCTTCCCTTTCTGTCTTCTTCTTTTCTTTCTCACTTTCTCACCTTACTCAACCTCCTTCATTTGTTCCCCATCATCTTCATGCATCTTCTTCTGTTGCTGTTCTCGTTTCGAAGTTTTACGTCAGTGCCATCCATTGCCGTTCTTTTTTTTTTCCCTTCTGTCCCCTTCCTGTATTGTGTGCCTCGGACTTTGAGGTTGGGAGTTTTTATTCTCTCATAGTTTGGCAAAGCAATGCCCAGGTTCTTAATCGTGCATGACGTCGTTGCTAAGGACTCAGGTCACCGGCGTTACGCTGGTGGTAATGTCGACGATAAAAACCCCGGTCGTTGTTTTGTGGGGACGGGGAGCCCAGCGCCAAGAGATAAGAAGGGTTTGCGCGGAATTGGACCAACGTTTTATGACTATGCTGGCCACAGCGGAGGATGGGACCACTTGAGTTTGATTCGCTGTCCTTCCCCCTATCTCCACCCCAATTCCAAACTCACCCTTATCCATAAAACAGTTCTAGTCCCCCATCTTCCTCCTTCACCCCCACTATCCCTAGTGTCCCGCCTTAGTCCTTCTTCCCTTCCACCCCTCTTCCCTCCTCTTCCTCCCTTTAACTCCTCCTCTTCCTTCCACCCCTCCCATCCAACTTCTAATTTGTTCCCGTTACATCGCCTACCCTACCCCTAGTATCTGAGTCTCTCTCTAATACTCCACCACCGTATTCGAATCAACGCTATGGCTTCCATTTTCAGCCCTTGTTTCATTCCAGACCCTCCCCCCTCTCCCTTCCTGCCCCTTCTTTCATACCCCATCCACATCCCATTGTCGCTGGTATATTCACTATTATATTCCCCAAGCTTTATTTTCCTACTTTGTTCTCCATAGAAAGGTACGTTGCGGATGTACACTACAGGTCCCTTACCTCTCTCTACCCCACCACCCCTTCAGTGTAATTTTTTTTCCTAGTGAAATAAGCCACTGCAAGATAAATATGATTATTTTATTGATGTACATTGTAGACAAAATATATTCAAAAATGTAATGACGTGTTTGTTTTCTTCTTTCTTTGTTTCATGACTGGTGGCTGCTTCCATGACTTGATGCAGGTAAGCGCCATTTTCATTTCCGAGTCCAAATGTTTGTGTCTCTATTTGGTTGCTTTGACTGTTTGATCTGGATTAATTTACTGTTTGGTTTGGTTTGGTTTGGTTGTTTGCTCTCTCTCTCTCTCTCTCTCTCTCTCTCTCTCTCTCTCTCTCTCTCTCTCTCTTTGTAATTTGCTTTTTTTTTTTAAAAACCACTTAAGATAGTTTCAATTGTTATCTTATTTGTTTATATGGATAACCGTTTCTGTTGGTTATCTTATTTGTTTATATGGATAACCGTTTCTTTTGATCTTACAATTTCCATTTTGCATTCCGTAAATCTCGATCCTGGACTTTCCTTCGTACTTACAAACACCGTCACATATGTGTGTTACGAGTGTGTGCGCGTGTATGTGCGAGTGTTTGTATGTGTGTGTTCTGATTTGTTATTTCATGTTTTGCTTTTACTTTTTTTGTTGTTGCTTTGCTGTAAGAAGCTATGAGCTTTAGTGAGGAAGGGCGCCGTTCAAATTATTATTATTATTATTATTATTAGTAGTAGTAGTAGTAGTAGTAGTAGTAGTAGTAGTAGTAGTAGTAGTAGTAGTAGTAGTAGTATTTATTATTAAGCCCTATTATTATTATTATTATTTATTATTATTATTATTATTATTGTATGTGGGGGGGGGGGGGGGTGGATGGGAGTGCATTGTTACATACATATTTTGTTGTTGGTTGTTGTTATTGTTGTTGTTGCTTTTTGCACGAAGACCACACACATCACACTCTTCTGTCATTGACACAATCGTAGAGAACGGGAAAACAAGCCCTGTTACCTGACGTCAAAAATTAGATCACATGATATGTTAATGAGGGACTACAAGCGCGCATTGGCTGCCAAGCGTCACAGAAAGAGCGATAATGTGACCTTTAAAAGAAACTCATTATAGCTTCAGTTTCATAGGCCAGGACGATTGTATAATTTCCTGTCTCAGGAAAAAAAAATCCTGTCGGAAGAAAAAGACGTTTTAAGGATATAAAATTTCCAAATTATGCTACCTTAATAGAAGGCGTTTGGGGAGGAGAGGAGGATGAAATTAGCCTTAAACAGCTAACAGTTTAGCCAGCAAAATACGCTGTAGCTTTTCCATTTAGATCGAGAGATAAAATACCATTAGATTAGATATGTTGTGACGCGACCTCGTTTGAGAAGCGAAGCGGGTCCAGCCTGTTTCTTAATGTTATTATAGACGAACTTTTTGAATGGGATCGAATTTTTCCAGTATTCAAACCCGACTCGTGCTTCGAAAGAATTAAGCAGCAATAGCACCGAACCGATGTTTAAGCTTACATTAATCTGTTTTAGCTATTAGAAGGGTAGCGGAGGTGCCGTGAGGAGAAGGGGTTGGAAGGTGATGGGGATGCAGCACGATGCTGGAAGGGGGCCTCTTTCCGCATTTCTGTGCCCGTAATCTGTTTAATTTCATATTAGTCGTCATTACTTGTTTCTTCGTCTCCACCATCTGACAGCACTAGGCGCTTGTTGCCCTTGTTGCTCTTGCTGCGCGAATTATCCCCCGTTGATTTCCCATCACTCCTTTCCTCCGCCGACACTTCCGATTTACAAATGGCGGACACTCTGTACACTGAGGGGGAGCGCCAGTGAATGTGTATTTGTATGTCGTATTGCTCTTTTTTTTAAATATTTATCTTGAGTTGTTTGGGTTTGTGTTGTTTTTTCCTCGGTCAGCGTTATCTGATATTTTGGAGATAAAACTATTGCATTTTTGTTTTATAATATAAAACGAAAAACCAGTACTTCATGTTTGACTATGTGTTTCGTCATTCTGAAGGTCAGCAATTAAAACTCCTGCGGATGAGAGTCTAAACTGAGGTCTTGTCTGTTGTGTACGCATACATTCTATCGCATGGAGGTTTTTAAAAAAAATATCCTGACGCTCGTGTATTTTGTATTAGACCATTGAGTGCACGAACATAAATACGCCGAAGCATGCTCTATAGGTACTGTTCCAGCTTGTCCTGTGTGGCGTTGCTCTTGCTGCTGCCACGCTGTCGCTGAGAAGGATACCCGCATGGGGGACGAACGATTTTGTTTGTTTGTTGGAAAAATCCAAATCCTTCCGTGTATAATGCAGTTAAGTGTAGGTACAGCTCAGCTAGATCCGGAGTGTTGGATTTCAGACAGTGTCCTACCTTCACCTTCCATCCCACTCCAATCACCCCCATCCTGTACAATGCCCACTCCCCATCACCACGCTTCTCTTCTTACGACCTCTTCCCTCCACTACCCTCCCCCACCCCGCCCCGCCCCGCCCTCCTCCTTTCGATCTTTATTCAATTATATTAATAAACTTATTATAGGTTATTTTACAGCGACGGTTCTGATCAGTAATTAATCCATCCTTTGCCATTGCTGTTGTTTTCTGGTAACATTTATCAAATGTAAGTCAACACATCTTCATCACTATCATAGGAATTCTGTACAGCCAATTTGTGTCGCATGTGAATAGATAAAAGCATGCACAATAAACAATTCTTTAAAACAAACAACCACTAACACTGACCTTTATTTTAAAACACACACACATACACACACACACACACACACACAATTAATTAATTTTCGAGATTCATCCTTTTTTCTAAACTTTGACTGATGCTAAATCTTAGCGCAGTCACTCGTCACCCATGCCTTCCTTCTTCTCATCCTCTAATCTATTCCCCTTATTCCTCCTCCTGTATCCCTAACGTACCCCCAACTCTTCCACACATTCCAACTCTCCCCCTTCCCCAAGAGAAAGAAACCGTTTTGTAGTATAGCAGACGACAAAAAACTGGCGCATTTCATTCCGTGGATTCTTGCTATCACGTCCACATCTCATCACGTGCGTGAGTCAAGGGTGGCCACTTCTGGCGCTCTCCGAGACGAAAGGGGAATTGTCTGCCCTTCCAAAATGTCTCAAAATTTTGAAATCCAATCTGAACAATATCGAGAAATTCGCAAACGGAGGCAGCATGGAGAAAAAGAAATCGATCTTCTCTGCGTAAACTTTTGGGGAAAGGAAAGCTAGATCATTGTCTATCTTGGCGTGCTTTTACTAGGATTGTTCTTATACAGCTGCGCGTTTCTCTGTCCAGAGAGCTTCTGAAGGCTAGGCACGGTAGTGATTCTTTTTTTTTCTTCCTTTGCTGTGCCTTAATAATAGTAATAATAATAATAATAATAATAATAATAATAATAATAATAATAATAATAATAATAATAATAATAATAATAATAATTAAAAAAGAAGATTTTATTTTATAAAGCGCAAATTCAAACTGATAGTTTGCTCTAAGCGCTCACATGCATTCGCACACAAGTTTAGAAAGAAAAGATACATTTCTTTAAGAAGTTATTACAGTATGAAGAAACAGATAGATATAACATATATATATATATATATATATATATATATATATATATATATATATATATATATATATATATATATATATATATATATATATATATATATATATATATATATATATATATATATATATATATATATACATATATATATATATATATATATATATATATATATATATATATATAGATATAGATATAGATATATATATAGATATATATATATATATATATATATAGATAGATAGATAGATAGATAGATAGATAGATAGATAGATAGATAGATAGATAGATAGATAGATAGATAGATAGATAGATAGATAGATAGATAGATAGATAGATAGATAGATAGATAGATAGATAGATAGATAGATAGATAGATAGATAGATAGATAGATAGATAGATAGATAGATAGATAGATAGATAGTTAGATAGATAGATAGATAGATAGATAGATAGATAGATAGATAGATAGATAGATAGATAGATAATAAAATAGTAAAATACAAAAACCATTTACATGAAAACAATAACATACAAAAAATGTACATGAATCGTCGAACAAATGTAAATGTTTGATCATTTTAAGACGTATATTAATATAGTTAAATGCAGGTAAATGATGCGAACAGCGATCAAAAAAATATACGCGATGTTTACAGATTGAAGATATAATATGAAAATGGGCACTAACCTTGGTTTACAACAAGGTGACATGGTTTACAACAAAATGTAAAATGATTAATCAATTTTAAAAATACAATCCATTAAATCAAGACTATTTAAAAGATATATGCCTTTTATTCGGATTTGTTTTTATACAGTGTACAGTCTCTTATTCTGCGAGTGCTTGTGTGATATGAGAGTGCTTTTGAGCGCTTTGAGCAGACTTTTTTGTTTGGAATTGCGCTTTATAAAATTTATTATTATTATTATTATTATTATTATTATTATTATTATTATTATTATTATTATTATTATTATTATTATTATTATTATTATAGCTAGCGCGCTTTTCTGTTTAAAGCCGAGCTCACGATGGTGAGTAACGGGACCAAGTACGCCCTAAAAGCACAATGCTGAAGAGATGCTGATATTGATGGACATTGAAAAGCAGTTGTTCTCTTCTTTTTTTTTTAATGATTATAGTAACAATGCCGAAGTTACTAACCGGATAACTTTCAAAGTATCCTGGTGAGGTGGAGAAATGGGGATAGGAGGAAGGAATGATGTGAACGAGAGTGATACAGTCCCTTTAATTCTAGATCTTGTTTATATTATGGACACTAAACCTAGCTAACTCTAGTGCTGGTTCACGTTCGTAGCATGGTCACGATCTTCTAGAGTCCAACCTACGTCAAGTTCTTCTTGTTAGTATGGATATTTTTAGCCTAAGTCCAAATCTTGTTTTCATTATGGACAGTACTACATCTAAGGCCACCCCCATTCCAGTTCTTGTTCTCATGATATTTATGGTAACCCTTAATCCAGTCCTTACTCTTATTTGGCGGGATGGCCAAGAAACTATTAGTCAGGTGGGGGCTTCCAGCAAGACTTTGATGCATCGAGATTTCTCATCGTAGTACTCCTTACGACATATACCGAGTTTCAGGGTCTGCGCCGCTTTTTGCGCCTGAAAGATAATTTAAAGCTTGGCCTTCTTCCATCGTGGATATTGAGGATGGCACACGACGGACACGCGTTAAAGAATTGATGTTATGCGTGGTGGACATGGATACTTGAGGTATCCCCGGACAAAAGGATGGCACCATGCGTGCACATGCCCGATGGAGATGGATACCGTCCTTCGATGGTCTCCCTCTCCATGAGCAAGCGCGCTTCTCCGAGGAGCTCAATACGTTTTACTGCCGGTTCGAGAGGGATGACACGCGTTCTTTAACCGATGACGTTATGTCGCGCCTTAGAGAGCAAGCTGCTGATGCCGGCGACGATGAGCAGTACGAAATTGACATCATTGAAATCGTCGAGTCATCATGAAAGCCGCGGATCCATACGGCATCGGGGACATCCTTCTGAAGTCTTGCGCCGCTCAACTGAGTGTTGTTTTCAGTCACTTGTTCAACTGGTCACTCAAAGATTGCACCGTCCCTGACTCTTGGAAAATGTCTACTATCTGTCCTGTGCCAAAGAAAAACAAACCCAAAGTTCTGAATGACTATCGCCCTGTTGCTCTCACCTCATGTTTCGAGCGCCTTAAACTCGCTCGACTACCCCTGTTCACAAAACCCTTTCATGGACGTTACCAGTTTGCCTAACAAAGAAATAGAAGTACAAACGATGCTGTTCTGATCTTCCTGCCCAATGCGGTTGATCATCTTCAAAAACCTAGCTCATTTGCTAGAATCTTATTTATTGACTTCTCCTCTGCATTTAACACAATTCAACCTCATTTCATTGCACTGAAGCTTCTGGCACTACACGTGCCCTCAAATTGTTATTCACAGAACTCAGTCTGTCCGTTTCCAAAACGCAACATCTCTTCCAAAAACATATCCATCGGTGGGCCTCAGGGTACTGTCCTTTTTTCCCCCTCACTCTTTACACCAATGACTGTCAAGGTTCCGCCTCAACTCTCATCATCACTCTGACGACTCTGCCCTTCAAGATCTGTCCAATTCTGATTCTGTTTATTTCTTTGAGGTACCGGGTGTCGACGCAATTTCCTTGATCTAAATGTCCATAAAACTAAAGAAATGCTTATTGACCAGAAGAAACCCTGCTGCTGTTCCTAAACGTTTCATTTATGGCACCAAAGTGGAACGGGGTATTGAATACAGGTACATCGGTGCCGTTCTCCGTGAGACCCGATGAGAGTTTTACTCCCAACACAGAACATTTTCATCGAAAATGTCAGTCACGCATCTCCAGAAACTACGGAAACTGAATGTTGACCATGACATCCTTCAATTGTTTTATCGTGCTTATATTGAATCTGTTTTAACCTTTTGTTTAATCTATTAGTATGGAAGTGTGTCTGTAAAGAACAAAAATGTGCTTGATCGTGTTGTGAATGTGTGTAGCAAGATTGTGGGAAAGAAGAAAGACAAATTCCAGTGTATTTTATGATTATGGTGTGGTGCGAAAGGCAACAAGCATTGTGCAGTACAGCAGTCATGTATTGGCAAGTCAGTATGATTTCCTCCCTTCAGGCAGACGTTACCGAGTTCCCAAATTTAAGACCGTACGTTCAAAGAACATTTTCATTCCAAATCCATATCCATTTTGAACAGTTGAATAATACTTGTGTGATGTAGCTTTCAGTGTCTGCAGCAATGTGTGTGTATGTATGTGTGTGTGTGTAGGTGTGTGTGTGTGTACATGAATTAATGAGAGTATGATGAATGTAAATTGTACGTTTGTACTTATTTGTTTTAGGATTTAATAATGTATGTATCTGTTTAACAATTTCGTATATGTATTCGCTGTTTTACATTTTGCTTTTCAACAGACTGTGATTTTGATGTGACATGAATTACTGCAATGTGGAATGTGTTTTGCTATATATTGTTCCATAGCAAGTAAGACTCTATATTCAATGCGTTTGTGTAGTTGGTCAGTTTTTAAATCATTGTTATGTACTATGTTGGCAACACGATGGAATTTCTCTGTTGAGATAATAGAGTATTCGTATTCTAGATGGAAACTTAAAAGGCCCCAATTGGAAGGCTTTGTTTACTTTTGGCAAAAACGGGGTTACCCTTAAATTCGCATTGTTATTGCATTACACAATGATAAAGTGGGCTTTCCTTGCTCAAACCAACCGGTACAGTTGGAATTTTCCATTTCGGATCTGACGGGGAGGGATTTCCCCTATTTTTAACGGCACATCGATACCATATTTCTGTGATCTTTGACCCTATTTTTGAGTGAAAATCTTTGGGGTCTGAGGTAGGGTAGGATAGGGTAGAGCCTATGTTATCAACCTAACACGAGAAAACCTTACGAGCAATTTTTTTACGGGTTCTGTTTCTTACTAGCTTTAGTAAGCTTAGTTGTTATTTTTGGCTTCAGAATGGAGGTTTGCTAGCCAACGGTTGTTGCTAGTAATAGGAACAAAAACTACGGAATTAATTAATTAAACAATTCATTATTTTCCTTCTACCGATTGAAATCGCTGAAACAGATCTACAAAGTCATAGTTCGCATGTGTGTTAAAGTCATTATTTTTATATACAAGGTTACTGTTATTTGTTAATGAGATTTCCTGATTTTTTTTAAACAGTTAAAGTTGTTCCGTACTCATGTAAGCGCCTATATCGACCTAAGTCTAGATTATGCGCCGAAAAAAAAAATATTATTATTATTATTATTATTATTATTATTATTATTATTATTATTATTATTAGTATTATTATTATTATTATTATTATTATTATTATTATTATTATTATTATTATTATTATTATTATTATTACAACTATACTTTTGAAAGAGTTACTTTTTGTTGTAAGCTAAAATAATTGTCAGTGGGGCAACACTCGCTTTGATTGTTAAAAAAGTCTGTCGAGAGCGCGTGGTCAAACTGGGTCCCTTTACGTTATCCAGGGACAAAGGCGGAGTAGTACTATGCGAGCAAATGCGCGCACGGTGGACACTTTGGTAGCCGTACAAGGGTTGGCACTATGCGTGCACATGCGCGATGGACATCGATACTTAAGCCCGAAGGTTAAGCTGGACCTGGACAAGGGGTACTTTGTGTCTGGACTCGTTCATTAGGCCTTAATTTTTGTGATAGTGCATGAACTTTCTGGTACCACAATACAGTGCTTAGTGACTAGAAGCGGGGCGTGAGGGAGGGGGGGGGGTGAGTGTGGGTTTGGGGTTGGAAAGAGGGACTGGGATTATGTTGTGCATTTAGTATGGCCTCTAGTTCTAATCCATACCGAGTCCCGACAGATCGTGATAAGTTCAAACTGAGGTGTCTTTCAAGTACACTGACTGTATCGGTCTGGTAAAATGCTCTTCCAGAGGTCAGGAAGAGGACAAATTGTGTGGACACATTTCGCAGAAACCTGAAAACACATCTCTTTTCTTCTCGCCAAGCTGTATGTGTAGCTAATATGTTACAGGATTGCATAGCATGGTCATTGCCTGGTCTGGTTACTAGAAATGTATTGGGCGATGGTGAAAAAGTAAAAGTGTTGAGTTAGGTTCTAGGTCCCTAACCCTGCCCCCCCCCCCCCTTCTCTCTTCATTTCTCCTCCACCCACTCTCTCTCCCACCTCTACTCTCTCTCTCTCTCTCTCTCTCCCTCTCTCTCTCTCTCTCTCTCTCTCTCTCTCTCTCAGTCATTCATCTCTTTTTGTGAGTAGACTATAGAATATGGAATATGGACATTTGATTCCTCTGGACAACACTATAGCTGCAGGCAGAACGAACTCTTCGAGTCAACATAACTCATGCCTGCCTCAGTGACCCGACCGGCTGCGGGAATGATGATGATGATGATTATGATGATGATGATGATGATGATGATGATGATGATGATGATGATGATGATGATGATGATGATGATATTGACGACGACTTCGACGACGACGACGATGATGATGATGATGATGATGATGATGATGATGATGATTGTCACGAACTGGCTAGTATTAACTCTGCTTATTTTAGCTTGGTTAGTATATATAATATTAGAATTTCAAAGTTAGGAGCAGACGATGAAAGTAATCAAGCGTAGCGGTAGCATACTGCCGATCATACACACAGTGATAGTTGACGCTGGCTGAGGCCATGACATCATCGTAATTACGAGAGTCGTAAACATTTTAATCAATGGGAGCTTACGCAAAGCGGTTCGAGCCAGTTTGACTGGGTCCAAACCTAGCTTATCTTTGGTCAGTTGGGAGTAATACACCGAAGTGTTAACAGCTAGAAAGCTGGCAGAGAAATCTCTTCACACATAGACCAGGAAGCAGGACTGAAGAATCTTAGAATTCTATCAAGTCACTACGGGCCTGAACTTGTCAAACAGGTAAATGAACACCCTTCTGTTTCATCGTGATATATTTATATTATTGTTGAAATTATGTTTGAAGAATTTGCTATGCATAAATGTGAATTATTAATCCGAATTTGCGTGACCATGTGGACGAGCCGAACACGTGGTGAAACACGACCGGTTGCGCCGCCATGTTGTATGCTGTATGGAACCACTGTTGTTTAACTTATATGTATGTTTGCAGACCAGTGGCTGTACCCGTGAATGTTTATATTATTATTAATTCTGTATGTGTATAGTTAGACACGATTTATATTTATGTATGTATAGGAATTTAGAGTGAGATTCCAGTGGAACCCGGAAGTAGCAGAATGTTCGTCGCTTATGTATAGAGATGTGGAGCTATCACTGAGGGCTACTTGGCTTTCAGTGAGACGCTCTGCACAAACCGATTATTCAGGGTTGTGCAGAATTTCGTCTCTTATATTACAGACGAGCAGGCGAGCTATCCCGAGCTATCCCGAGCTATCCCCACTCCACAGAAACGACTAGTTGGTCGAGGAGACTCTACCGCACAAGACGGAAGGAGCTACCCGAAGAAACACCCTGTCAGACCCCACAGCGTGGCAAGGGAACCCAACTACCCAACGACAAAGGTGTACCAGAAGCTACCTCACAGAAGGACTTCGAACACCCCACACATGAGTTAAGTGCATAAGGCGAAGGTGCACTTAAACTGATCATAGCAGGACCACAGTAGTCCAACTCTTCAGAAACTGTAAATCGGACCACAGCAGTCCAAATCTACATGAAATATTATAGCAAAGTGCCCAAGGAAGATATAACAGCTGCCTAGACTATCAGCGATCGAACTATTAGCATTGAAAGAGACTTTTTAAGTTAGATTAGTACTTAGAGAATCTTGTATAGAGTAGAAGAAATAAATGTGTGATTTTAACTGTTATCAAGTGGCTGGTCTACCTATGATTCATAGCCGTGTGAAAGCTAGTGTGACAGTAATCTCTTACCATTTTTCTATCTATTTCTGTACCCCAACCTTAACACAGAACGAGCTAAACAAATAAATTTATTAAAGTAATTCATAGGGTGACTTACTAGCAGTTCCCACCGAATAAACGTGAGGGTCCATAATTCCATTGTGCAGAGCCCATAAACCCCACGTGACACTTTAATTGGCGAGCCTGCCAGGATCTGTGGATAATAGGAATTGGGTATAACCGGATCTAAGTACAATAAAATTAGATAACAGCAGTAGTAGAATAACTTAGAATAGTGTAAGGGTATAACACTGATCAGTTGTGGTGCACTATTCCTTAGTTAAAAACTTTTTTGCTTCAATTATTTTTGTGCCTGTATGTTGCATTATTCTTTTGCAGGGTTTGCTTAAATAACTGGTGTATGCCATTTGACTCTTGTTGTATTCTATTATTGATTACGAATTTGATTGTCTTTGCATTGTTGTTATTGAATTGCAATATTGCTAGTGTTTTGGTATTCCACGTGATTCAGAGGTTGTTCATAGACACGTTTGGCAATGTCGGACCCAGTGGCCTTGAGATTGCGCTTCAAAGAATTAGGGGAAGCTTTACACTTAGCAGGGGGAGACCTAATTGCGTATATCAATGCAGAGGTAGAGAAACAGGAGGCTAAGGCAGAGAGAGCAGCAGAGAGAGAGGCGAAGAAACTCGAAGCGGCAGAGAGAGCCGCAGAGAGAGAACAGAAAAAAGCAGAGTTAGAAGCAGA
Source organism: Oncomelania hupensis (assembly GCA_036898135.1). Classification (NCBI taxonomy): domain Eukaryota; kingdom Metazoa; phylum Mollusca; class Gastropoda; order Littorinimorpha; family Pomatiopsidae; genus Oncomelania; species Oncomelania hupensis. The sequence goes on from JBAHVR010000327.1 coordinate 574,187, forward strand.
GCAAAAGAAATTAGAACTAGACGCAGAGCAGAAGAAACTAGCATTAGAAGCAGAGCAGAAGAAATTAGAAGCAGAGCAGAAGAAATTAGAGGCAGAGAGAGAAACAAGGAAATTAGAGCTAGAAGCAGAACAGAAGAAGGTAGCAGCCGAGAGAGAAGCAGAAGTTAGGAGATGGGAGTATGAGAGGGCAGAAAAAGAAAAAGAGAGGGCAGAAAAAGAAAAAGAGAGGGAAGAAAAGGAAAAAGAAAGACAGCATGAGTTAGAGCTAAGAAGATTGGGATCAGGAGCTTCAAGTTCTTCCTCAACCCCTCCCCACTCAGATCAGCTAGAGGTAGCATCCAACCCTGTACAAGGAATGTCATTTCCACTGGGAACATTCAATGAGAGAGAAGAAGGTCTAGATCTCTATCTGACTAGGTTTGAGCGTCTAGCAACAGAGTACAAACTAGATCCCACTCATTGGTCTTGTAAGCTTAGTCAAGGGCTTAGAGGAAAGGCTTATGACATCTACAGTAAGCTACCGACTGACAGAGTGACTGACTATCACAAAGTAAAAGAGGCACTCCTAACGGGATTCGAACTAACAGGAGAATGCTACCGGCAAAAGTTCCGCACCAATCGGAGAGTGAAAGGAGAGAGCTATGCGCAGTTCGCGGATAGGTTGTCCACAACGCTGGATAAGTGGATTAGCCAGTCAGCCACGGCTAAGACGTATGATGGACTGACAGAACTGTTAGTATGGGAACAGCTACGGGAAACCATGACCCCCGAGCTGAGGACATTCTCAGTAGAGCAGGGCGCGGAAAGACTGGAAGATCTGGTCAAGGTCGCAGATAGGTACGTGGCCGCACACGGAGAAGCCAAGAGCTTCAGGCGAGACCTAAAGCCTAACGGGAAAGAGGCACAGAAACGAAGCCCTAACCGGGAAGAGCGCACCGCGAATAAGCCGAATAACCCCAGACCTGGGCAAAATAAAGGACCCAACACGGAATTCGGGAAAAGAGGTCCCGCAGAACAGAGACGGTATTGTTCGTTCTGCAACAGAAACAATCACTCCACCGCAGAATGTTTCAAGTTGGCCGCCCAACGTAGGGAAGAGCGCGAAAGCCGGCCAGCGCACAGAGTTCTAACTCAAAGCAGCGGTAACAAGCCACACACGATCGGAGATCACCCATCGGTGACAGACACGGTCAAGGTCAACGGAAAAGAAGCGAACTGTCTGTATGACACAGGTCTATCATACGACGCGATAGTTAGCGAATCTCTTGTATCGCGCGCGGACTTGACAGACAAGACAGTCGACTTACAAGGAGCAGACTTGACGAAACCGACGACTACTTGCCCAATAGCATGGATCGAAGTAGAGAGTAGGTACGTCACAGGACGAATCCAAGCAGCTGTTTTACAGAAACCCCTGTATGATCTAGTGCTAGGTTGTAGGTATGTGTTCTTAGGCACGCCCCCTAAAACTGTAGAGATAGCTGCAGTGCAAACCAGGGCCCAAGCTAAAACCCAACCACCCCAGCCCGAGTTCGCTCCGAATCCAGGACTCGAAGAGATCAAAACAGCACAGAAAGAAGACACCTCGATAGCGAAGTGCTTCCAGAAGCTACCCAAGGCGCACACACCCCCGCACAAGGGAGACTTCTACATGGAACAGGGAGTTCTACATCGACAAGGAGATGGAGATCACACCCAACTAGTACTACCAGCCACCCTTCGAGCCCAAGTACTAGAACTAGGCCACAGCATGCCACTCAGCGGACACATGGGAATTGGAGCCACAGTGCAGAGAATCAGCGCACACTACTATTGGCCAGGAATCACGGAGGATGTCAAGCGCTACGTGAAATCTTGTCACCAATGTCAACGATATTCCCCGCGACATCACACCGTACCAGTTACCTTAGGACCATCAGTAGTAGTCGGCGTGCCATTCCAGCAAGTCTCAGTAGACATAGTAGGACCACTGCCCATGACCAAGAAGAGGAACAGATTTCTACTCACACTCGTCGACGCATGTACGATGTGGTGCGAAGCAGTCCCGTTGCCAGCGATCGACACCAAGAAGATTGCAGATGCACTCATTGCCATCTTTACCAGAGTCGGATTCCCGGACAGCATTAGAACGGACAACGGATCTCAGTTCACCGGCCGCCTGATGCAAGACGTGTTCGAGTTGATACAAGTTCATCACATTCGCACACCACCATACCACCCAGCCAGCAACGGACAAGTAGAAAGACTGAATGGAACCCTTCTCACCATCCTCAGGAAAGTCGCCGACGACAATCCAGAAGCGTGGGACACCTACGTGAATGCGGCACTGTTCGCATATAGAGAAACGCCCCATGCAGCCACAGGCTACACCCCGTCAACATTGCTATTCGGCAGACCTCTAGCCGGACCGCTAGAAGCCCTACGCAGAAGTTGGACGGAAGCCAAGATAGACGACACACCAAGAGGTGCCACCAAGTACGTCGCAGACCTGCAGGAAACCCTCAAAGCAACGTGGAAGAAAGCTGGTGAAGCACTGAAGAAGGCAAGAGCCCGTCAGGCGAAGTACTACAACCGCCACGCGAAGGACAGAGAACTGCAAGTCGGCGATCAAGTGCTACTCTTACTTCCAAGTGGAACCAACAAGCTGGACATCGCTTGGAGAGGACCGTACCGGGTGACTGCCAAGAAATCCAAGACAGTCTACCAAGTAGAGGTGAACGGGAGAGCCCGATACCACCACATCAATCTTCTAAAGAAATACACGGACCGACCAGCGACCCCCAGCACGCACAACTTGCTAGCCATCGCCATCGCGGAAGAAGGAGAAAGCATGGAGACCAATGCAGTAGAGTATCCCCTGCACTCCAAGGAAACCTACAAAGACGTGATACTCAACGGAGACCTAGCCGCTAATCAGCGACAGCAAGTACTACAGGTCATTCGCCAACATCAGACTGTGCTCACAGACCGACCAGGGAGGACAGACCTCGTCGAAGTAACCTTAACGGTGACCGACCCAACACCCGTCCGCCAGAAGCTCTACCCGATGCCACTGTCTCAGCAGCGAGCCATCAAGGAAGAGATAGACACCTTACTGGCAGCCGGAATCATCTCAGAGTCTACCTCACCCTACAGCGCAGGCACGGTATTGTTGCGAAAACCCAACGGAGAGCATCGACTGTGCATCGACTTCAGATTGTTGAATGCCGTAACGCAGTTCCAGCCAGAGCCACTCCCGGACCAGACAGACCTATTTGCCAAGCTACAGCGAGCGAAGTACTTCTCACGCATCGACCTCAGCAAAGGATACTACCAGATACCAGTACAACCACAAGTCCGAAAGTACCTAGCTTTCAGCACTATGGAAGGACACTTCGAGTTCAATGTGCTTCCATTCGGACTCCACAACGCACCCAGCATCTTCAGCGCCATGATGCGAAAACTCCTGGCACCCCTGAGCAGCGAGCACCTACACTCGTTTATGGACGACATCCTCATCGCAACACCTACGTGGGAGGAACATGTCACGCTCCTACAACAACTACTCGCCCGCCTCAGAGACACGGGATTGACGGCAAGACCCACCAAATGTCAGATTGGATTCACCGAGCTAGAATTTCTGGGACACACCATCAGTCAAGGAAGCCTGCGACCGGTAGAGAAGACAGTGAAACGCCTACTCGACGCTCCTAGGCCCAAGACAAAGAAGGAAGTGCAGTCATTTCTAGGACTCTGCGGCTTCTACCAGAAGTTCATCCCCAACTACAACAGCATCGCCGTGCCACTGACAAATGGAACCCGGAAAATCGCCCCGGACAAAGTAGTATGGACAGCCGAATGCGAGACCGCATTCCAAACACTCAAGGACAGAATGACATCGGCGCCAGTACTCCACCTACCCGATTTGACTCAGCCATTCGTTCTACGCACCGACGCAAGCGACTTAGGCCTCGGAGCAGTACTGCTACAGCGCGACCCGAAGAATGCGGAGACGCTATTCCCTGTCGCCTACGCCAGCAGAAAATTGAGACCCGCCGAGACCCACTACGCCACGTCGGAGAAAGAATGCCTTGGACTAGTCTGGGCCATACAGAAGTTTCAACTCTACCTGTATGGGACCCACTTCACAGTTCAGGTGGACCACCAACCCCTATCGTTCCTGGCAGCCTCCAAGTCTTTGAACTCTCGCCTGATGCGATGGGCACTCACCCTTCAGGCGTACTCATTCCAAATCGAGTACATCCCCGGTAAAGAGAACCACGGAGCCGACTACCTCAGTCGCCATCTCGTGGAGGACACAGCAGCTGTCGCCCACCCAACACAACTAAGGGCCACAGCACCAGAATTCGTCCCCGCCCAGTAATACCCTGTCACTAGTGTCCATAGCTACCTGGCACAGCATTGCAGCTCAGGTAGAGCAACTTAAGTAGTTTGTAAATAGGACCCTAGGATAGTGCAGTGTTAAACTAGGCTCTGTAGTAGAAAAAGGTCGAATCCAGTAGTCATCGCCTTTTTTCAGTTGAGGGAGCCTGTCACGAACTGGCTAGTATTAACTCTGCTTATTTTAGCTTGGTTAGTATATATAATATTAGAATTTCAAAGTTAGGAGCAGACGATGAAAGTAATCAAGCGTAGCGGTAGCATACTGCCGATCATACACACAGTGATAGTTGACGCTGGCTGAGGCCATGACATCATCGTAATTACGAGAGTCGTAAACATTTTAACCAATGGGAGCTTACGCAAAGCGGTTCGAGCCAGTTTGACTGGGTCCAAACCTAGCTTATCTTTGGTCAGTTGGGAGTAATACACCGAAGTGTTAACAGCTAGAAAGCTGGCAGAGAAATCTCTTCACACATAGACCAGGAAGCAGGACTGAAGAATCTTAGAATTCTATCAAGTCACTACGGGCCTGAACTTGTCAAACAGGTAAATGAACACCCTTCTGTTTCATCGTGATATATTTATATTATTGTTGAAATTATGTTTGAAGAATTTGCTATGCATAAATGTGAATTATTAATCCGAATTTGCGTGACCATGTGGACGAGCCGAACACGTGGTGAAACACGACCGGTTGCGCCGCCATGTTGTATGCTGTATGGAACCACTGTTGTTTAACTTATATGTATGTTTGCAGACCAGTGGCTGTACCCGTGAATGTTTATATTATTATTAATTCTGTATGTGTATAGTTAGACACGATTTATATTTATGTATGTATAGGAATTTAGAGTGAGATTCCAGTGGAACCCGGAAGTAGCAGAATGTTCGTCGCTTATGTATAGAGATGTGGAGCTATCACTGAGGGCTACTTGGCTTTCAGTGAGACGCTCTGCACAAACCGATTATTCAGGGTTGTGCAGAATTTCGTCTCTTATATTACAGACGAGCAGGCGAGCTATCCCGAGCTATCCCGAGCTATCCCCACTCCACAGAAACGACTAGTTGGTCGAGGAGACTCTACCGCACAAGACGGAAGGAGCTACCCGAAGAAACACCCTGTCAGACCCCACAGCGTGGCAAGGGAACCCAACTACCCAACGACAAAGGTGTACCAGAAGCTACCTCACAGAAGGACTTCGAACACCCCACACATGAGTTAAGTGCATAAGGCGAAGGTGCACTTAAACTGATCATAGCAGGACCACAGTAGTCCAACTCTTCAGAAACTGTAAATCGGACCACAGCAGTCCAAATCTACATGAAATATTATAGCAAAGTGCCCAAGGAAGATATAACAGCTGCCTAGACTATCAGCGATCGAACTATTAGCATTGAAAGAGACTTTTTAAGTTAGATTAGTACTTAGAGAATCTTGTATAGAGTAGAAGAAATAAATGTGTGATTTTAACTGTTATCAAGTGGCTGGTCTACCTATGATTCATAGCCGTGTGAAAGCTAGTGTGACAGTAATCTCTTACCATTTTTCTATCTATTTCTGTACCCCAACCTTAACACAGAACGAGCTAAACAAATAAATTTATTAAAGTAATTCATAGGGTGACTTACTAGCAGTTCCCACCGAATAAACGTGAGGGTCCATAATTCCATTGTGCAGAGCCCATAAACCCCACGTGACAATGATGATGATGATGATGATGACGACCATGATGATGATGACGACCATGATGATGAGGATAATGATAGAACATGAAGACGAGAAGGGAAAACATTTATGAATCACCAAATGACTAACCTTGACATGTCAAAGCACGAGCAGTCGACATTCACACAAAAGGTCAAAGATGGCAGTTATTTCTAATCAATCACGCATGCGCGGCCATTTGCTTTTAGTACACACACACACACACACACACACACACACACACACCCACACACACACACACATACAAACACACACGCATTTCTCTTCACCTTGAACAATTACAAGCGTAGCTGAACCAATACTAGTCCCTCAATGTCCCAGCTATGCTAAATGACAGTGAACCTCTCGGACACTTTTGTTTTCAAGCAGAATGTTTTGGATGATAAGCGTATATTGCGCGATCTTTGGCAAGAATATTGACCCAAAATGACGGCTGACCTTTGAGAGGCAGTATCATGAATAGTAGCATGAGAAGATGTACAATGGATCTGCCCTGCACAGACTGAAATAATCAGAAGTCTGGAACAAAACCTGGGACTGATCAGTCGCTTCTCTATGTAATGAAAAAGGGGTCATTCAGAATTGGCCAGCGTGTATTCGTGAATCTGCGTGTTCTATAGTCTCACAACTTCTCTAACTCGTAACAATAAACTACGTTGTCACACCCTTTATTAAACCATAAACATAGATCAACAAAATAGCATAAGTACAGAATCAACAAGAATACAATGGAATAAATACAATTGCTTCTACTCACGACTTTTCGCAGTATAAACTCGTTGAAATAATAAATATATATACACAACTCACAAATATACACAACTCTCAGTCACAGTCGCTAGGAGAGCGAAAACAAAAGTTATAAATAGTCACACTGTAGGTATATTCGATTCTCTAGTCTCTTCTCTGCCTACGCCATATTCTTTCTCTGCACCACAATCTCACTCTCCTTCTCCTCAGCCTCCCTTCTCTCCTCCTCGTCCTCCCTTCCTCCGTCTTCTTCTTATTATTATTCTGCGTCCCCCCCTCCCCCTTTTTCTTCTTCTTTGTCACAATAGGCTAGTTAGACCCTGCACTAAGGCTTCTCGCCTTAAATAGTTTAGCCTGCTTTGGCCTGTGTAACGTAAAGTCGCTGCCTAGCAGACGACACAAGTTCGTTGTGTGCTAAGCATAGGTAGGCCGTAGCGTAAGCCTGCTGACGTCCAGCCAGAACCCCTCGCTAGAGGGAGCTACAGGTATCTCACTACATTTCGCGGGCTTTGGCTGCCCACAAGGCTAGGTAGTCAGTCTTTGTCTAAATCTCAACCGAGAAGGACGCACGCAGAAAGACCTCTCGCAACAGACTACGCAGGTGACGGGTGAAAGTCATTCATCGCAGTATAGCCACAGCCTGACATTGTCAAAAAGGTAAATGATCAATCTTTTGTTTTATCACGATTTATTGATAATGTTATTGTATTATGTTTGTGAAGTTTTACCATGTTTTATCATTGTGAATGTTAGTCAAACTTTGCTTGACCACGTGGCTGAAACACGCGACCGGTTTCGACCATGAGGTAGCCCCTACAGACCCACTGTTGTTTCTCCTATGTGTATTATTGCAGACCAGTGGATATACCGGAGAATGTATATATTATTAATTACTTCTCCCTATGTTTAGTTTATCCAGGATGTATGTATATGGATAGGAATTATGTTGGAGATTCCAGTGGACCACGGACAGAGAAGGTTGTTCATCCCTTGTTTATAAAGTGGACGCGATCACTTAGGGCTTTTTCTGCCATCAGTGAGACGCTCTGCACACCCTTTGTGTACAAGACGTTGCAGAAACTCGTCTTATGTTTTGCAGACGAGCAGGCTTGTTGGTCCGATGCAGGAGATAGACCACTGAGAGTCAACCCTGACATTCGGCCTGCAGTGGAGCATCAAGCACTGAGCTTCGATAGCCCAACAGTCAACAACCAAGGAGGAGACACCATCACCACACCTCAACGAATCAGCTAAGTGCAAGAAGAAACGCACTAACACTGATCTAGAAGGACTGTGCGGTAGTCCACTCTCCTCAAAACGAACTTTAGGCCAACCAGAACAAATAGCCCAATGATGAGACAGTAGCAAATATCAAAAAAGTTCAGCATAGACCCATCAAGGAGCAAACTATTCGAAGTGATATTTGGACATTTAGGTTAATAGAGTGTTTAGAGAATTATGTATAGAGTAGAGGAAATAAATGTGTGATATTTACTGTTAACAATTGGCTGGACTACCTATGTTTCATAGCCGTGCGAGAGCTAGTGTGTCATTGAAGCTTTTACCATTTTCTCCCTATCTCTATAACCCTATCCGCACACAGACCGGGCTAAACATATAAATGCACTAAGATTAGTCACAGGGTGATTATACTAGCCGATCTCCGCAGACGAAAGACGATTGGGTAATAGCATTCCATTGTGCAGAGCCCAGCAGAAATAGACCCACCGTCACATTCTTCTTCTTCTTCTTTTTTTTCCTCTTCTTCGACGTTCTCTTCTTCTTCTTCTTCTTCTTCTTCTTCTTCTTCTTCTTCTTCTTCTTCTTCTTCTTCTTCTTCCTCCTCTTCCTCTTCTTCTTCCGAAGAATATAATAAGTCACCTTGAGAAAGTTTGTTGAGCTGGAACGTCGGCTTTTCAAAAGCGTTTTACTTTGACTTTGCTAGGAAAATCTTTAGTATTCTCGTGGATAACCTTTGGACGGCTGCTGATTGTATCGTACTTTTTTGTATTGAAAAGTGATACTGAAATAAATACTGGAAAAAGGAATAGGATACTAAAATAAACATTAGAAAAGGGAATATATATTACTTCTTTCTTCTTCTTTTGCTGATACATATATTTCTTTTTCTAGTATTTATTCCAGTATCATGTATATATATATATATATATATATATATATATATATATATATATATATATATATATATATATATATATATATATATATATATATATATATATATATATATATATATATATATATATATATATATATATATATATATGGAGAGAGAGAGAGAGAGAGAGAGAGAGAGAGAGAGAGAGAGAGAGAGAGAGAGAGAGAGAGATTCCAGTTTATTTCTGGGGTTATCAATTGACAATACAATAAAATACGACACGATACAATACAATATAATAAGTACAGTACAATACACCTTTATTGACCAACTATATTCACTTGACTTACTTCCGGAGCCTTTTAACTCTTATAAGACGTATCGATCTCAGTACAATACAATAAAATGCAGTACAAGAAAGTAGGATACACTTCAATACAATTCAATACTCTTGGCTTAGTTTAGGAGCCTTTTAACCCAAATGCCCCACGTAGGCTTATATACCATCGGCAGAAGAAGAGGGAGACAGAAACAGAGGTGGGAGGACAACATTCTAGAATGGACTGGCTTGACACTGAGCGAAGCCATGAGGGTTGATGAGGACAGAGAAAGATGGAATACACTGGTTAAACGATCATCTGTGGTGCCACAACGACCTTCGAGTTACGGGATAGGATATGATAGGATAGGGCCCACGTATAATAAGACTTAAAGGTCTCACTCTCGCTGTCTTAGTTAAGCTCATAATCGAACTACGGGCAGTGTCACTACCAAGCACGCGTTATGAGTTAAATCCTGTTCTCAGTCGGATCCAATTGGAATTATTAAAGTGCGTCTGAAGTCCACACCGAGGTTGCGACAAAAAGTAGGCTATATTTGTATGTGGGAAGATGGGAAGGGGTAGGAAGCAGACAGAGAGAGAGAGAGAGAGAGAGAGAGAGAGAGAGAGAGAGAGAGAGAGAGAGAGTGAGTGAGAGAGAGGGAGGGAGGGAGGGAGAGAGGGGGGAGGGAGGAAGGGGAGATTTGAGATGATTGTGTGTGTTTTTGTTTGTGTGTATTCATACATATCTGTAAATGTGTCTGCCTGTCTGTCCATCTATGTGTCTGTCCAAACGTCTGTCTTTGCGCCTAAGTGGCCTAGGTGTATATGTTTCTCTCTATCGTATAAGTCTCATCGGCTCGTGCCTGCCAATCACAGTTTGCCCATGCGCAGTCGCGTGCTTACTGTTGTCGTCTTTTCCCGCGCTTTTGTCGCGAAGGAAAGCGCGTGCCTTTTGAAGACCAATCGACATCGACGTGGAGCGCGGGGCGGGCGCGTGCGCTTGAATAAACTGTAGACGGTGAGGGGTCGCGCCGATCTCCACAGACTTTTTTTTCTCCCGTTTTCGCTTCCGTTTTTTTTTCTTTCTCCCCCCTATCTTGCAATGCTGGCTTTTCGGGGAATAAATATGAAGTCAAGTGCATTCAATTCTACTTGCATACGCCTTTTTTATGTGAACCTTTTTCCCTGACTTCTTCTACTCTTCCTCCTCCTTCTCCTCCTCCTCCTCCTCTTCTTCTTCTTCTTCTTCTTCTTCTTCTTCTTCTTCTTCTTCTTCTTCTTCTTCTTCTTCTTCTTCTTCTTCTTCTTCATCGACGTTCTTCTTCTTCTTCTTCTTCTTCTTCTTCTTCTTCTTTTTCGTGCTTTAGTCTTCTTCTTTTTCTTCTTTTCTTCTTCTTCCTTAGTTCTTTCTTATTCTTCTTGCTTAAGTCTTCTTCTTGTTCTTCCTGTTCTTGTTCTTGTTCTTCTTGTTGCTCTTCTTCTTCTCCTTCTCCTTCTCCCTTATTTATTTCTGTTTTCTTGTTCTGCTTGTAAATAAATACGGGTCACGATGTCTTCCAACATACCTCTGGCTGGATACCCTCTTTCTTTTTCTTAGTCTGTTTTTGCTCGCTTTATGAGGCACATGGCTTAAGTGAAAACGGTGGGACGTTTCTTTAGCACTTTCGTTTCTTCTTCTTCTTCTTCTTCTTCTTCTTCTTCTTCTTCTTCTTCTTCTTCTTCTTCTTCGTCGTCGTCGTCGTCGTTGTTGTTAAGGGGTCCTTTTATTCCTCATCATAATCTACTTCTCCTAATCCTAGTCCAGATCACGGTCTTCCTCCTCCTTCTCCTCCTCCTCCTCTCCTTCTTCTTCTCTCTTGGAAGTGTTGAAAGTAGACTAGGAGACCTGAAGACAGAATATCCATGTAATTGCCATGTTTGTTTTCCCATTTCCGACTGCATCATTGCCGTCGTTATCGTAATTATCTTTGCATCCTCACTATATCGTCTTCTTTTTTTCTTTCTCCTATTCGTCGTCTTTCGACTGGTCACCCACCACCTCCTCTTTCTCCTTCTCCTCCTCCTCTTTCTTCTTTTCTTCTTCCTCCTGCCCCACATCATCATTATCATCGGCATTGTCTTCGTCGTCATCATTGCCATCGTCATCAACGTCATTATTGAAACGGTCAAATCACCAGGGCAAAATTGAAGGGCAGCCGCTTGTTCACGCCTTCCATTTAGCAAGGGGAAATAAGTCATTTGTTAGGCTGTCATCTTGTGACGTGGAATCTCATCAGCTGAAGGAAATGTGTACCGGAAGTGACAAAGGAGTTGCCCCGGAAACTCAAGGTGCGAAAAAGGGAAACAACCGGAGAGTGTAGAATTACCTGGCCAATTGCGCACGCTGCCAGAGACGTTTGGAGCAATTGCGTCCCTAGGATTTGACATGCTAACTAGCTTTCCTGGGCCTGTTGGCTTGCTGTGAGATTAACGCTCTCAATAATTATCGTTTTCTGAGATAGGTTTTTAGTTCGGCCATAGAGATTCGACATGGTTAATGCTCTAGGGTTATTCTGTATAAATAGTATCCCCACTTTGTGAAATTTAGTGCTTTAAATTACCACTGCTTCTATCATTCTCATTTATTCTTTCTCGTCCTTAATCTGTTATATCAATCCACTATCTTATATCTATATATCTATAGATATCTATATATATATCTTCTATCTATATCTATCTTCGCTAGACCAGTCAACTATATTTTTTCTTGAAAACTCTTCCAAAACTCCTAGTCTGTTTGGGGTTTATTGGGTCAGCTTGTGAATATTGGACGCTCTCTGCCTAGTGGTCACTAGGGCTTTTTATGGTATTATAATATAGTAGTTTAGGCATTTTGTATGTATGTGTTTTGTTAATGTTTTATAAGCAGTTTATACTCCATTTTGTTTTTATAAACGGCGGTTCGATAAATTAGAGTACAGCCTCGGCGTTCCCTGCGTGGGATGCTTTATTCTAAAATGACAAGCTGTTGGATTGCAATAAGGTTGTTTCAGCAGGTCTTTTTTACCGAGCTGTGGTCCTGATTCGGCTCTTTGCAGTCCGCTGGACCGTATAAACAATGACTAATTAACTAACTAACTAACTAACTAACACTAAATATCGTGTTGTTAGATAGTTTTTGTTCGGATGGGTGGTTTACTTTTCTGAAGCTTGAAATGAAGTTGGTACCATCAACAGTGCAATTGGTAAAGTGTTAAACCTTAGATCAAAAGGCGAAAGAAATTGTACTTCACCCTAAGTAAGTGATAATCACTCGACGAGCTGCTCAAAGCTCTGACCACAAACAAGGGTTAAACGCAAGCCGCCCTCTTGGTTAACATTTTTGCTATTTCAAAGGCACGATCAAACTTCTCGAACATCTGTCAATTACTCCCAAATAATGAACAATCTTTGCGTATACCTCCACACAAGTTTGAAGAGACAGTTAGCGGCTTGACCTCTTCAAGTTCCTGAAGTGCTTCTTCTAGTTCAAGTCCTTTTTCAAGTTCTTGAAATCCATCTTCAAGTTCTTGAATACAGGGCCAGGTTTGGAGGGAGATTTCCATCATTTACTTTCCTAATTTCGGCTTGGAACAAGTAGTGTTTCTGCACTATTGCTTGCTACAGAACATACTACTTAATAGCGTTATTCCTGTAGCGGTAAAAAGGCCCTTGCTCTCCCAGTCCCCGCCTTCCAAATCAAAACGCTGGGGTTCAAGACGCCTAATAGATGATTGGACTATGGCACGTTCTGTTGATGGTACACATGCAATCCAATTGCATGATATACTGGGCCTTTTTAACACTCTAGAAAACATTTATTGTATTTAAACTATTTAATGCAATCGTTCTTATAATACCGCTTTTCCAGAGCTGTTCAAAACGCTAGGTAATACAGGATATCACTTAAGTCGTTAGAGGTACTGTTACGTTGAAACGCGAATGATAATATGGCTGAAGCGTGTACGATAGATCTAATCGTTTCGTTTTGCAAAGTATTCAATAATAGAGTTTATTTACCTTTGATTTGAGTTTGCATTGTTGTTAGGAGAGGCTTTGTATAACGTTGATAATTTGCGTTAGTCGATATTAGTTGAGAATCTTCTGGATATGCGTGTTTACTCTTGATAGAAATTTCCGGATGGATATCGAAGGTCGTGAATGTTCCCGGAAGTAGAGAAAATGTGTAATGACGTAAGCCAGTGATGACGATCTTTAGTTCGATTGGTGGCAGTACGTCATTTCTACCATGTACCATATTGTTCCAGAAAAGAGAGAGGTTATTTAATCGTGTGCCGAGTCGCTGTTGAGAGAGTAAAGTTGTTGATAGTGATCTGGAGAGTTGCTGTGAAAGTTGTTGAGTTGAATTGAGAATTGTATGCAGTTGTTGATGTGTGCTGAATAAAAGCGGAAAACTTCATACGTGGACTTTGTGACTTGTATGCTGTTTGAGCAGGCTGTGTGAATAAACGAATCTGAGTTACACCCTATCAGGAATTCAAGCATCGGGGCTGAATCAGATACTGATAGAAAACACCAACATCAAACTGAGTGTAACATTTTGGGGGTCAAGCCGCGATTCACGCCATAGCCAAGGGTTCAACTGCTACAACAAGCGAGTCAACGTTACGAGAGGCAGTCATCGAGGGTAGCCGCCAACGAGTTGCGTCGAGAGGGGCCAACATACTGGGACTACATCACCGATAGGTTCGGGTTGACTGCAAGGGCGTGTAGTCGCCGAAGAGTTGCTTCGTGAGCGAACAACAGAGCGGGACTACGTGGCTACCGTAAGACTACGTCGAGGGACAGTCTCGGAGCTACATCGCCAGTGTTACAGAGAGCGGCGAGCGGACGTCGCGTCTACTTCAGCACAGGAGCGTGTACATCAACACCAGCGTGGTGCAGCGTCGCAGACGACGAGGACAGCGGGGCCTGCGTCAGCGAAGGCGACTAGTGGCAAGCATCAACGCTACTGCAGAAAGCGTGCTGTTCTAGAACAGTCTAGAAAGGTACAGCACAGTCAAGAACTTTCCAGAAAAGAACTTTCCAGAAAAGAACTTTCTAGAAAAGAACTTTCCAGAAGCATCAAGATGGCTGACCTCTGGCAGAAAGGGGTTGAACTAAATCTAAAAGGCAAACAGCTGACGGAGTACGTCAAATTCCAGGAGAGAATATTGCGTGAAGAAAGAGAAGAACAGCGACGGCGCGAAGAAAGAGAATTAGAAGAGAAGCGTCTAGAAATTGAAGAGCAACGACGCCGAGAAGAAAGAGAGTTCGAGCTGAAGCGTCTTGAAGGTGAGCGTCAGTACCAGCTAGAGTTGGCGCGTATCCAGAACAATCAGCATGCGCCACAAGCCACCAACGACCATACGGCTCCAAAATTGCCAGCTTTCGTCGACGGGAAGGACCAGATCGACACCTATCTGGCGAGATTCGAAAGGTTCGCCGAAAGCTCCAATTGGCAACCTCGAGACTGGGCGATTCGACTAAGTGCACTTCTGACAGGGCAAGCGCTCGAAGTTTACACCAGACTGTCGAACGATGACGCCAAAAACTATGACGTCTTGAAAGAGGCCCTACTGCAGTGCTACAACTTTACAGAGAAGGGCTACCGTAAACGCTTCCGTGAATGCAGGCCTAAGTCAGACGAGACGCCAAAGCAGTTTGTGGAGCGCCTGTCGTCATATCTACACAAGTGGGTGGAGTTATCAGGCGAAATGAAGTCTTACGACAGTCTCCATGACCTGATTGTGAAAGAACAATTTCTCAATGCCTGTCACAAGGACCTAGCGACCTACTTAGAAGAACAAAAGCTGCAGACGCTTAAAGATGTGACTGAGGCTGCCGAAAGATATCTCATCGCTCATGGGAAAACCCTGGGGCTACCCAGCGCGACGAAACATTTTCAGAAGACTGCAAACCATGGGAACCAGGTCCAAGGGAGCCAGACGAGCCAGAGACAGACGGACTCCACGCCTCCTCCCAGGGAAGGGCACTCAAGAGGCTGTTTTATCTGCAACGCTACAGACCACAGAGCTGCCAGCTGCCCTCAAAGCAGAAATAGCGGACAGCGGAGCAGTACGGACAATGCAGCGGCGGGCAACCGGCAGAGGCGGTTCTCCAATCAACGGCAAAACAGTAGATCTGACCATCAAGTGTGCGGCGGGAGCGTCATTCTTCCGAGTGAGACCAAGCGCACAGCTACCCCTGCGGACGTGCAAGAGTGCATGACCGATGGCCAACTTCTCCTTGCCAACGGAAAATCCATCCCCGTCGTCGCCAGCGCAGCTGTGACCGTCCAGAACATGCCAGTTTCAAAGGGACGCGTCGGAAATCATGAAGTGACTGTCTTAAGAGACTCTGGCTGCAGTGGGGTCATCGTCAAAGAAGACTTAATCGCTAAAGAACAGTTCACTGGCGATTTTAAATGGACACTCATGGCCGACAGCAAATGTGTGAGAGCGCCAGTTGCGAAGATTCAAGTCAGCACTCCTTTCTACGTAGGCGAAGTCGAAGCGGTTTGCCTGAAGAAGCCGCTATACGATTTGATGATCGGGAATATCGACGGCGCGAGGCGACCCGACGACCCCGATCCAGAGTGGAGTCCTGCCTCAACTCAACACGTCGAAGTTGCGGAGGAGGATCCATTGCCGTTTCCCGATGGAGACCTTACAGAGCTGCTACGGGACAATGTGGTTACTCCGGCTCAGCCCTGCCGACCAGAGATCGTCAGTGCTGTTACTACCAGGGCCCAGGCCAAGAGAGACAAGATGTCTACGCCACTGAAGGTCGCCGACAACTCCAAAGCTGCCATCGTGGACAGAGATAAGCTGATCCAGCTCCAGGAAGCTGATAGCACTTTAAACAAGTACAGGAACCGCCAAGACCACGTGATCAAGGGCAATGGCACGGTCTATTTTGAGGTGAAGGCCAAGATCCTGTACAGAATCTTCCAGCACCCGAGGGTCAACGGAGGTAAACCACTACGTCAAATACTGGTACCATTACCCTTAAGGCGCCAGGTGATGGAAGTAGCGCATGACTCAATTATGGGAGGTCACCTAGGCATCAGGAAGACGTCAGACAGAATCCAGGCGGTGTTCTACTGGCCAGGGCTTCATGCGGACGTCAGCCGTTTCTGCCGATCATGTGACATTTGCCAGAAGACCATACCTCGAGGAAGGGTCCCGAAAGTGCCTATGCAGAGGATGCCTCTGATCGACCGACCTTTCAAGAGGGTGGCCTTAGACTTAATCGGCGAAATAAGACCTCCGAGTGAAGAAGGTCATCGGTGGGTACTGACTTTAGTGGACTATGCGACTCGGTACCCAGAAGCAGTGCCACTGAAGAAGATTGACACTGAAACTGTGGCAGAGGCACTGGTGGACATGTTCAGTAGACTTGGAGTGCCCGAAGAAATTCTGACAGACCTCGGGACGCAGTTCGTCTCTGACTGCATGAAGGAGGTCAACAGACTGCTGAGCATCCGGCATTTGACTACGACACCCTACCATCCAATGTGCAACGGGCTCGTCGAAAAGTTCAATGCTACGCTGAAGTCCACCCTGAAGAAACTGTGCAGCGAGCAGCCCAGACAATGGCATCGCTACATCAACGCCCTACTTTTCGCCTACAGAGAAGTACCGCAGGAGTCCACCGGCTTTTCTCCGTTCGAGCTGCTGTACGGAAGAACCATCCGAGGGCCGATGCACATCCTGAAAGAACTGTGGACGAAAGAAGTAGACACCCCAGAGGTGAAGAACAGCTACCAGTACGTGTTTGAGCTACGGGAGAAGCTGGAGCAGACTCTCGAGATAGCCAGAGAAAACCTGAAGAAGTCCCAGGACTGTGGAAAGCACTACTATGACCGTAGGGCTGTGAACAGGAAGTTTAAACCTGGCAACAAAGTGCTGGTGCTGCTACCTACTGATCACAATAAGTTGCTGATGCAGTGGAAAGGCCCGTACGAAGTGGAGACCGTGGTGGGGATCAACGACTACAAGGTGAAGGTCGGTCAGCATTCCAAGATATACCACGCCAACCTCCTTAAGCTGTACGTGGAAAGGCCATCAGAGACTGTGCACGCAGCCACAGCTCCTGTGACCGACGACAGCTTTGACAGCGAAGAACTGTTGGAACTGGGAGACTTCCACAGCAAAGAAGGCATCGATGATGTTAAGCTAGGACCGAGCTTGACGGAAGGTCAAAAGATGGAGCTCAAGGACCTTACGGGCGAGTTTCCCCATAGCTTCAATGATGTCCCAGGCTCTACGACTTTGGTCGAACATGAGGACCACACCCAGACCTGGAAGGAGCATCTGCAGACCTTGAGGGAGCTGTTCCACCGTCCCGCAGAAGCCAACCTGACCGTGAGACCCAGCAAATGCATTCTGGGAGCTGACAACGTCGACTGCGTCGGACATCCGACGGGAGAGGAAGACAACGGAGGATGCACTGACTCCAGGAAAGCCCACGAGATCACTGTCTTTGACCCTGGGCCGATGACGACCGCAATTGACGAGGGCGCCGTTTCCTTGCGGATGAAAGAACATTGACTGTGTTGGTGAACTAAGAACATCGGTAATATCTAAACAGACTTGAAAATGAAAAACGTTGATTGGGTAAATGAATTGTGAACATTGACAATATCCAGATAGACTTGAAGATGGAAACCATTGACTCTGTGTGAATGAACTGAGAACGTTGATAGTGTTCAGACAGGCTGAAATAAGTCTTAATTCTGTACATTGTTTGTGAATTACGTTTCAACGTTGTTGAAAGAAATTAGGTAAATTTCTTCTTGAGTGGGGGGTTATGTTACGTTGAAACGCGAATGATAATATGGCTGAAGCGTGTACGATAGATCTAATCGTTTCGTTTTGCAAAGTATTCAATAATAGAGTTTATTTACCTTTGATTTGAGTTTGCATTGTTGTTAGGAGAGGCTTTGTATAACGTTGATAATTTGCGTTAGTCGATATTAGTTGAGAATCTTCTGGATATGCGTGTTTACTCTTGATAGAAATTTCCGGATGGATATCGAAGGTCGTGAATGTTCCCGGAAGTAGAGAAAATGTGTAATGACGTAAGCCAGTGATGACGATCTTTAGTTCGATTGGTGGCAGTACGTCATTTCTACCATGTACCATATTGTTCCAGAAAAGAGAGAGGTTATTTAATCGTGTGCCGAGTCGCTGTTGAGAGAGTAAAGTTGTTGATAGTGATCTGGAGAGTTGCTGTGAAAGTTGTTGAGTTGAATTGAGAATTGTATGCAGTTGTTGATGTGTGCTGAATAAAAGCGGAAAACTTCATACGTGGACTTTGTGACTTGTATGCTGTTTGAGCAGGCTGTGTGAATAAACGAATCTGAGTTACACCCTATCAGGAATTCAAGCATCGGGGCTGAATCAGATACTGATAGAAAACACCAACATCAAACTGAGTGTAACAGGTACCCATTTGCAAACTTTGGGCGCAGCATCGATTGCCGCAAAGACAACTAAGCACAATCCTGGACGACCAGGTACTAGAGAGAAGGGACTTAGCTAATATTTGCTGAGTGTATTTGGATCCCGGCACTCACCCGTCTAGGATATGAGGGTCAGGATCTTTAAAGTCTTTGCGATAGAATGCAAGCGTGCAGCCAGGTTTCGGTTCAAACGCTCATCCGAAGTATGTGCAATTTGTTTAGAGATCATGTTTTGCTAGTACTGAGCTGAAGAAGAAGAAGGAGAAGAAGAAGGAGGAGGAGGAGGTGGTGGAGGAGGAGGAGGAGAAGAAGAAGAAGAAGAAGAAAAAGAAGAAGAAGAAGAAGAAGAAGAAGAAGAAGAAGAAGAAGAAGATGATGATGATGATGATGATGATGATGATGATGATGATGATGATGGTGTTGAAGTGGTGGTCATTTTCATAGTCATGATCATGGCCATTGTGATGATGATCATGACAGCACATCGACAGCAGCAGCAGCAGCAGCAGCAGAAGAAGAAGAAGAAGAAGAAGAAGAAGAAGAAGATGATGATGATGATGATGATGATGATGATGATGATGATGATGATGATGATGATGATGATGATAATAATGGTGTTGATGTGGTGGTGGTCATTTTCATAGTCATGGTCATGGCCATTGTGATAATGATTATGAAAGCACATCGACAGCAGCAGCATCAGCAGAAGAAGAAGAAGAAGAAGAAGAAGAAGAAGAAGAAGAAGAAGAAAATGATGATGATGATGATGATGATGATGATGATGATGATGATGATGATGATGATGATGATGATGATGATGGTGGTGGTGGTGGAGGTGGTGATGGTGGTCATTTTTATAGTCATGGTCATGGTCATTGTGATGATGATCACGAAAGCACATCGACAGCAGCAGCAGCAGAAGAAGAAGGAGATGATGATGATGATGATGATGATGATGATGATGAAGAAGAAGAAGAAGAAGAAGAAGAAGAAGAAGAAGAAGAAGAAGAAGAAGATGATGATGATGATGATGATGATGATGATGATGATGATGATGATGATGATGATAATGATGATGATAATGATAAAAATGAAAGCACATGAACACGAAATAACAAGCAAATTGTTTCATTACACTTATATTCGGCTTACAAACGTTATCAATCAGTATGGTTGGCCTGTTGAACAAAAATAGAACTAGTGCAGTTTGCCGGGCCCATGGCGCAACTGAACCACAGGTCACTTTCTTTGAGTTCGCCTGTACCAGGGCTTGCAAGCAAATTACCCAGACCTGCCTGCAGGAAGAAACATTAGGGTTGCTGCCCTTGCCTGATTTTCCGGAAGGTGTGTTGGAGTTACCTTTCCACAGCAGGTGGTGTGTTGGTGTTACCTGATGTGGTATGCCTGGGTGGCCTGCTAAATTGGAGGTGGAGCGAATAGGGGAGAAGGAGCCGATATCGTTTGTTGGGGGAGGGAGGAAGGGGGATAATATTTGGTTTCAATCAAACATATTGTACATGCAGATCTACAGCTTGCTAATTAAGTTTTTTTTGTTTTTGTTTTTTTACATGTTTGATTTATTTTTTTAAAATACATATTTTATAAATCATCTTATCGTTTCGCGTTCTTTTCACGGGTAATTAAACGCGAGAAAGGGAAATACTAAGAAATTATTCGCCCGATTTTCTTTTAAAATTATTGGTCTGTGTATGATCTGCGCTCAAAGACAATAACTTAGGAAGTTTCTGGTAATTCTGACCCTGCATTATTGAGGACGGCCTCAGACGTGTCGACTTTCCTGCAGGTATTTACGTATTCTAAACCGTCGGATGAGAGTATGAACTGAGGTCTAGTCCGTGCACACCCAGACAGAACTAAATCCTTTTTCCCCAATACCTGGTGACTGCCCATAATAATAATAATAATAATAATAATAACTAGCATTTATAAAGCGCCTACCCTAAGGATCTAAGCGCTATACACGCACACTTTCTTACGCAAACACATATACACACTATACATATACTATAATTATAAGACAAGTTACTCTTTCACGCGTACATACTACTGCTGTGTTAATATGACAAAAACATACTAAATTACTACTTAACCCCCACCCCTCCAAACCCCTTTTACAACTACAGATACTGCTGAAAGACTTTTGAGAAAAGATAAGTTTTAAGGTTGGATTTGAACGATTCACAGGAGGTAGAATGTCTAACATGAAAGGGGAGAATTCCATAGGTGAGGGCCGTGGACAGCAAAAGAGCGGAAACCATGAGATTTTCTTTTGTAACGGCCCTGACGGAGAAGACGACAGTCAGTGGATGAGCGAAGGGAACGAGATGGAGTGTAAAGGGAGACAAGGTCAGATAGATAAGAAGGAGCAGAACCGATGACAATATTGTAGCAGATACAGGCAGTTTTATACTTAACACGTTCCGCGACAGGAAGCCAGTGTAGCCTAACAAGGAGAGGTGTGGAGGGTTGGCGATGATTTACTTTAAAGATAAGACGGGCAGCAGAGTTCTGAACTTTTTGAAGCAGAGATGATTGTGCTCAGCTGTGTGGGCGTCAGACTATGCGGTCAAAAGCTGCAGGTGGGCGCCTCGGGCGGCTTGAGTTAGATCCTGTATCGGCCAGCGCCTTGAGCAACTCTTGAGCTGCGCTATGTAAGAACGAATAAATTAATAAATAATGATGAGCGTCTATGACCACCCTCTTCGACGCTGCTGAAACGCGGTGCAGGGGATATAGTTATATGGCAACACTCATCTGCGGAGAGTGAATAAAGAACGCTTGTCTATTTGCTGAGAGAGTGAGTGTTGAGAGAGGAACGCGTAAAACCAAAAGTTAGCACGTGCATTCAAAGCTTATAATTTCCTATGTCACAAACGAAGCTTAACAAAAAGCACACACAAACCAACAGTCTCCATCCAACACCAACACAAATGACATTAGCTGCAACGACAGCCTACACCACTACCCAATGGTGTGCCCTGGGCTACCTAAAAATATTGCTCCACCACGACCAACTTCCAACACATTTATAACGATTTGAACTGTTGGCCTATAAAATACTGGCCACTGTGACTTTCAAAAAGCCCTCAAAAGATTATTTCATGAAAATGGGTGCTGACAGATGTGGTACAAATAATGGCTACCTTAGCGCCCAAACTCTTATAAATATGTTGGAATTGTTCTCAGGTAGAAAACGCCTTAGGTGGTGAAGGGTTTGATCAGAAATGCTCATTCATTTATTTTTTAATAAATTTAATTTAAGCCACCACCGATTTTTTGGTGGTTAAAAATAATACGAGCAATCGGTGGTGCTTAATAAGTCAACCTTATTTTTAGACGACATCGATTTTGACCAACATGTGAGTTGATGATTTGAAACGTAATAATCGATGTTGAACTTTCACCGATTTCGCTCAAACTTCACAGGCACGTTCTCTGGGAACATACCTATCCGAAGATATATAATATTTAAACAAAAGCAGCGTAATTTTTGTTTTACAGCGTTTTTTTACACCCCACTTAAAACCCGTAGTGGTGTGCCTAAATGGCTACCTAAGAAATGCTATGATGCTCTACTATTTACAACTAATTCAGGTACCATGCTCTAATAGAAAAATGGTAACACCCCTATACTTAAAGCCTACATAGTCTGTAGACAGGATGGCATTTAATAAGTGTTTAAGTACATAGTCTAACCAACGTTAAGTAGCCCGTGCCAAGCTTGGAAAATCACCACGCCACTAAATTTCGTCCATATATCATAAACGCTTTATTATTAAAACACCATGCATATATGGAATAACCATTACAGTATATTCATTTGCAATAACACAATGAACAATCTTGGTGGTGGAGAATTTTAAAAATAAATCTGTATTTAGTATGCTAAAGTAGCCAAGTACAGGCTAAAGTAAGCAAAAATCAAGAAAAGTAGACAACCCCCACCCCTCCCTATATTCAGTCGTGCGGTATCTGCCTTGACAATCAATAATGTATATGTATACCTCAATTTCTGGCTTTAATTTTTTATACCTGCAATACTATCTACAATAATTTGTTAAAATTGTTGCGCCTAACGGATTTCGCTGCCACGGTCAAAGCCTATTAGGCCTACGTGCAGTTGTTAATTTTAAAAAATGGTGGATGTGTGCAAACTCCTACATTGAATAACTTGGATCTAAACGTTTTTTTTTAATACTATCTGCACCCACGAAAAACACAATAAAATTTGAAAAGTTTTCCTGCCGTATCACGTTTTTCAACAAAAAAAGTCGAGCTATTATTTTTTTATTATGACGCCTGAGAAGGTCAAACACACGGTCCGGTCCAGATTTTCAGTCATTCTTTGTAAACATGTTGGCGGCAAGAGGCGGTCGAGTGAAAGGTTCCACCAAAGATAATGTCGATGTTTTCAACATTGAGACCCTGTTGGCCAGAAAGACTATTACTGTGAGTATATTTTGTGTTTGCCTTTTATTGAAATAGGGTTTGGATTGGTATGATTTCATTTCAGCTTAAGCTGCCGAAGCGTTACACCAGTCAATGCTGATGCATGCAGCATGGTCTGCATGGCATGGACGCCATGGTGCAAAAATGGCAAGTTGTCATTGAGGAACATAGCAAAAAGCTGCAAGCTTGATTTCTCCTTGCGAGACATATTCCTATCAGTAAGATTTCATACTCTTTGAACTTGAGATAGGTAAGCTAGTGCTGTACATTTACTACGATAGATTCTGTTCAATTATGATTAGCTCAGATCAGTATTGCCACTATTGGTAGAGCACCGGACTCCCGATCGTGGGTTCGAACCCCGGCGGTAGCAAACTGTATGTGTATGCTTCTTTTAGGTGACACTTGTACCAACAGCGCCTTGAATTGCTGTAATGGCGAGAGATATGCGCTATATAAATCGATGCATTATGCATTATTCAGACAATTCTGTACTATTTCTAAAAGTCACATTTTCTGGAACTTAAGCCTATTTTATTAGTAGGCTATTGAGTATTGCCACTAAGGCATAATTATTAATTATTAGTATTATTAATAATATTAGTATTAGAATATATAAGATTGTGATTAGATGTAGTTTCTATGCATACATTTACATTATTACAAGCTCAATGATGGACTATCTTAGTATCTTATAGGCCTAACAGTAGGCCAATAGTATTCATTGAGAAAACCTGTTGCAGAAATGGCTTGTAGTTGTAGGTTGTATGCAGCAAAATAAAAACCACTAGTGAGTGGTGGTGATACCATATTGTCTAATTAATTTCCTGATCCTTCTAAATACAGCGATCAATCTTTTAAGTGACCATCATAAGTCATTTGACCAGGTCACACTCACAGGAAAAGAAATACTAATAGATCAGTTTTTTTTTAAATTTAAATAATAATAATTAGCCCTACAGTATTTATAATGTGCTTAAGATAACTCTAAACGCGCACTCAACTCTGACACACGCAAGTGCACACTATCAGTATCACAACGTATAAACATTTAATCACAAACCAAACAAATATGAAACTGTACACGGGCAGTAAGAAGTGTTATTTAAAGCAGACGAAAAATCCTCGCAAATATTGACCATCAAAAATCAATAGGTCATTTGACCAGTTGGCTGACAAAATAAAGCCCCCCCAAAATAGGTCTGTTGACGGTATCCCAACTGACCCTAATTTTTCGGCCCGACCCTATACATTTTTGGGGATCGTCTTTAAAAAAAAAAAAAAAAAATTCGGCGAACTCGTTGAAACATGAGTAACAAAGGTTTAATAGGAAAAAAAACCTCCGACCTACCGACCTATTTTTTCCCCCTACATTACCTTAAACAGACCTTTTTTTGTGTGGCCTTAATAGGTTATTTCAGACTTGAATGGTTCAATGACCGATGACTGAAGCCAAGAATTATCCCTGTATATATGTTTGTTGTTTTCAGAGGTTGTACTATTACTACTTGGTCAAGTGGGAAGGTTATCCAGGGCAAAATACTTGGGAGCCCAGGAAAAACATTTCTGCTTCCATTTACAAGAAGTTTGATAAGGTAAGGATGTACTTTCTTTTGTATACAGTTTTTAAAAACAAATCATACACATAGGTTCATAGCATAGCACTTTAGTCAAGTCAATATATACTTTATTCCATTAAAAAGGAAAATTTGGTTTGCCACAATGATACTCACTGTATAAAATACAATAAATAAAACAAACTCATAAATAATTATGAACAAAATAGATTTATCGTGGAAATGATTTATGAGATGGGTATTTACACATGAGAAAAAAAGACACTTAGGCACGAAAGCACACAATCGCATGCGCACTCGCACGCACACTGTGTTTATGCCCACCACGCACTCATCCACCAACCTATCATAATAAACTGAAAGTGAGATATATGCCTAATGCAGAATGCTACAGCTGAACATGCCTGCCACTAACCTGCATACAGCTTACCTCCTCCTATCAAAACTAACAACAAGGGCAATTTAAGTTATTCAATCAATTAACCAAAATACATAATAAGATACAATGAATTATAAGTCTAACCTAATAAGACCAACCACTAACGTGTCAACTACAATTGAATTATATTTCATTTTATCGTAACTTGACACAAGACTATATCACATGTACACTAATACAGTCTAGCACAAATAAAATAATTTTAATAACACAGCATACAGGCTTGAAAGCCTTTAGCTCTCATATTATGTCTTCATGAGGGTTCCTGGTCTGTGATCCATGGCAACTACTCTATCAATTTTGATACTTTCATAACTCCCCAAGGAGTGGAGTAGACATACCTACCAAACAGTTTTTCCCGAACTAAAAAAACAAGGGGTTTTTATACCCCCAAACAAAAAGTTAAGGGGTTTTTATACTCCCAAACCAAATGTTTGGGTTTTTTATCGCCGCTGGGTATCATAAGATAAAGATAACAGCAGGGTTTGTACAGGACTGGAAAAGTCCTGAAAAGTCTGGAAAAATTACTTTGGTTTTCCTATCCTATCCTGTCCCGTAACCTGGAGGTCGTAGGGGCACCACAGATGATCGTTTAACCAGCATACTCCATCTTTCTCTGTCCTCAGCAGCCCTGATGGCTTCGCTCAGTGTCAAACCAGTCCATTCTCGAGTGTTGTCCTCCCACCTCTTTTTCGGTCTCCCTCTTCTTCTACCTTCTTGCACTGTGCCTTGCAGAATAGTCTTTGCAAGGACTGATGATCTGGTGACGTGGCCATACCATCGGAGTTTTCGTTTCTTCACCACTGTGAGCAGGTCATCGTGTTGCCCAATGGCTTGTGTGATGGTCTGTCGGACTTCGTCGTTGGTGATGTGTTGAGTATAGGAAATGCCCAGAAGTCTTCTGTAGCACCTCATCTCCATGCTTTGTATTCTTCGTTGGAGATCTGCCGTGAGGGTCCATGCTTCGCAAGCATATAGGAAGATGGAGATGACAAGGGAGCGCAGCAGTCTTACTTTGGAATATATATAGGCTGATGGTCCTGTCTTTCCAAATGGGCTTTAACCTTGTCAGGGCAGCAGTTGTTTGTGCGATCCTGGAGAGGACTTCCTGTCGGGACCCAATGTCTGATACAATGGCTCCTAAATATTTGAAGCTATGCACTGTGTTGAGGGATTGGCCTTGGACTTTGATGTCCGTGTTGATGCCATTGGTGTTGTTGGTCATCATTTTGGTCTTCTCTGCACTTATTTTTATTCCATAAGCTCTGGAGGTGGTATCAAGCCTCTGTACCAGCTGTTCAAGTTCTTGTTCCTTTCCAGCCAATCCATCAATGTCATCCGCAAAACGAAGATTGGAGATTTCTCTACCCCCTATGCTGACTGTACTGTGCCTTCATGATCTGCAAGAGCATCTGACATGATGCGCTCTAGGAAGATGTTGAAGAGTGTTGGAGAGAGTAGGCATCCTTGACGCACACAGATTGTTGTTTTGAACCAGTTCCCGATGGCGCTGTTGTGGAGGACTACACTGGTAGCCTTGTCATACAGGCTTTTGATGACTTCAATAATTTTAGGGCTGATGTTGTACACTTTCATTGTTGCCCATAGAGCTGCATGCCAGACTCGGTCAAACGCCTTCTTGAAGTTTATGAACACATGATATAGATGTTGTTGGTGCTGTAGGTATTTCTCACAGATTATTCTGAGGTTGAAAATCTGTTCAGTGGTACTTCGCCCTGCCCTGAATCCTGCTTGTTCTTCAGCTATGATTTATTCAGCTTTGGGGTTTTAACCTGTTGAGTATTATTTTCAGGAGGACCTTGCTGGGATGGCTGATGGTGCGGTAATTTTCACACTGCTGAAGGTTACCTTTTTTGGGAAGAGTGATGACAAGCGACTGGGTCCATGGTATAGTCCACTCCCTACTCTGCCAGATCTTGTTACAGAGAATGGTGAGGGCATCAATCATCGCTTCTCCTCCTGCTTGTAGCAGTTCCGCGGGTATGTTGTCCACTCCCGCTGACATCCCTTTCTTTAGCGATTGCACTGCTTTCTCAACTTCTTCCCAGAGAATTGGGAGGATTACTTCTTCTTCTCTGTTCTCGGGACATGCTAGAACTGATGGGTCTCCATTTGGTGTATGGTTGTAAAGGTCAGTGCAGTACTCTGTCCATCTGTCCAAGACTTCTTTGGTTTTCCATGCCCTTGAAAAGTCTTTGAAATCATACCCAGGTCTGGAAACGTCTGGAATCTGAAGAAATTTTAATCTGTGTACAAACGTCAAGGAAAAACATAAAAGGCAGACCAAAAAAAAATCACTTCACATACCTTAATGTAACTCGTTATTTTTCCGAATAGAATCGCGATTTTAATTACCGAACACCACTTTCGCTAATTTTCAGCCATTCTTATGATGAGAGTCTTGTAGAAGCAATGGAATCTAAAGTATTATCCACCTCATCAGTATCATCAGCAAATACTTATTTCTTAACACTACATTCCACCTGATTCGGCATGTGATTACTAAAATATTTAAACAGATTTGGTCCCAGAACTCTCCCCTGGGGGACGCAGCTCGTAACCTTAATTTTACCTGAACTACTGCCATTTACTGTAACGTATATAATATCGAGTTCTGCTACTTTTAAAACAGCTATTAATTCAGGATAACAGTTTCCCACTAACTATATACCCCAGTTTTTGCAAAGGCTATTGCGCCACAAGGTATTGAACGCCTTTCATAAATAAAAGCACACTTAGAGGGTCTTCTTTGCCGGCAAAATGGCTGACTATGAGCTTATTTCGCCTGGGAATGATTTTCTTAACATCCATCTTTGAAAAGCGCATTTTCCACGAAAGGCAGAAACTATGGGAAGGGTTGTCATAGTACCAAAATCACACGGAACAGTGGCAAAGCTGTCAGACCTGTGATTTCTTGTACTAGATTTCGTGTAGTGTCCATGACAGTCAAGGCACTAGTGTACAGTCTCAAGGTTATGTTCCTTGTATTGCTAAAAAGATTGAAGCCCCAGGCAGAGGAACTACCGTCAGAAAGACCTGGCATGGATGGAGTGAATCAGACTTTTTATCGGCACCACTTGCGATCACGTTCTGTCTTATTGTCATGAGTAAAATGTAAATCAAGGTAACTAATGATGGTTAGTGGTCATGATTTGACCCTTATGTGTCAAACTCAAACTAATGTTGATGGTTTTACCCTTGCAGATGTTGTCAAGTGAAGGAGATAGAGACACCCGAGATACAAATTCGTCAAGTGAAGAAGATAGAGACGACATCCAAGATGACGACAACACGAGTTCAACTGTCGAGTGCAAGAACGACTTGCATAAGAAGACTCCTGGAGCCAGCTCATCATTCACCTGTTCTGCTCACCCACGCAAAACGAAATCTTCAACATCAGAAGCTGAAGAGGTTTGTTTATAAGAAGTACTGTCACATGCATGAAAAATATTAATAACGATATTAAAATAATTGTGGAGCGCTTATTTATAGTTGATATCTTGAAATTTGAATCTTGAACACTTAAAAACAAGCTTGTATACTTAAAGACTCATGTTGTCAGGTCTGTATCGCAAGTCTTGGGGTACAGTTACAAATTATTTGTGCGTTTTCACAGCTTTTGGAAGCCGCCAGAATGTTGTACAAAGATTCAATTGCTTCTGCAAGACTTAAATTGAAGGTTTTGATAAAAAACTGTAACAAAGCTTGCTTTGGAAGAAATGTAATGAGTCCTGTACCTATAAGAACAATATGAGCTGATCTGTGTTTTTCAAATGGCATTAAACAATAGGACATTAATTTTGTCAGCAGGATGAATCAGTTAATGATTTAACAGTTTAACTAATTTTTTACTTTATTTTTCTATGGTAGTGTTTTAACAGTTTAACATATTTTGTACTTTATTTTTCTATGGTAATGTTTTAACGGTTTAACTAATTTTTTTACTTTTTCTATTGTACTGATTGGGCTCTTTATAGTCCGCTGGACCCTGTAAATATTGATTATTATGTCCGTTGGACCCTCCAAGCAAGGTTTAAGTAACTGTCAGAAAAAGCTGACATGGCAATGTCAATGAATGGACAGACATGACCATGCCAGCCTTCCTGTCAATTAATAATAATAATAATAATGCACCGATTTATATAGCGCACATCTTTCGCCATTACAGCAAATGCAATTCAGGGCGCTTTTGGTACCTATAAGTAGCATACATATAAAGTTTGCCCTTGCCGGGATTCAAACCCACAATTGATAACAGAACGCTGTGCGCTTTATTTGCACCCATGACCCCCTGACGACCAGGGTAAGGGTCTGAGTGAGAGAAAGTGAGTAATGATAATTTGCTGTCATGCATACATGAGCATGTACACAGTCGACTTTTGATCAGCACCTCTAGCCAACGAACGTATTGTTTTAGTGTTGTTTGGAGCTAAAGAGCTACCATCAGGAAGACCTGGCATGGCTGGAGGGAATTAGACTTTTAATCAGCATCACTTGCGATCACATTCTGTCTTATTGTCATGAGTAAAATGTAAATCAAGGTAACTAATGATGATTGGTGGTCATGATTTGGGGAATATGGGTCAAATTCAAACTAATGTTGATGGTTATGCCCTTGCAGATGTCGTCAAGTGAAGAAGATAGAGACGACGCCCCAAGATAAAGACAACAGCAGTTCAACTGTTGACAAGTGCAAGAACGACTTGCATCAGAAGACTCCCGAAGTCCGCTCATCATTCATCTGTTCTGCTCACCTATGCAAGAGTCCGTTACGAGATATGAAACAAAAAAGAGTAATTTTCTTCCAGTAAAACTTGAAGTAAAAATGTTAGAAACACTTAAGACAAGCTCCCTATGGTATCCTAAATGGCGCACTGTCAAATAAGCTTTTTTTTTCACTCTCCTGCATAGCAATGTGATTATGCACTCACCATAAAACAACTTTTCTCCTGATTGTTGCAGATCTGCTTGAGATGAGTTCTAGATCAAACATATCTTTGTAGTCCTGTGGATCCTATATACATTGTTTATCTATATATTATATCCAAAATTATGTCCGTCTGTCTGTGCAAAAACTTTAATATAGTTAATTACTCAGAACCTATTTTATTTATAATAATCCAAGTGGTAGGATGATGTATGCCAGAGCTTGAAAATATCAGTGATTGAATGACCTCACTTTAGGGTCAAGGTCACAGGGTAAACAGATGTTATTTTAAAAAATAACTATTTGATTAATCAGGAGTGTTCATGTGGAGGTGTGGAGTTCAAGGTCACCTTAAGGTCAAAGTCAATATTATTTTGTGTTTTATTGCAGCTTTTTTGTTTCAGTTTGTTAAAACTGTATCCACACTGTGTATTAATTTTCATGTAGAATTAATTGTGAATAAGTTCCCTAACAGGCGAGTCATATTGGCTTTCCCTATGAAGCTTTAAGAAATTTTGATTTGTATCCCTAAAGTCTAAACTCGATTTTACAGAAGCAGTTATTCAGACCTGTAATTTTTATGTACATTTTCACAAGACAGGACCAGTGGATGACTGTATTAGATAGAAACATGTTGATCAATATTAGCTAAAAATGTGTATTAAGTGACTATAATATTAAAAACATACCCCTTGGGGTCATGATCAATCTTGCCACTGTAGATTGTTCTAACCTATAAAGGGAAAAGTGAAAGCCCCAGTTGAAAACCTGTCTTGCTTTATAGGCATGACCGATTCACTGCGGCAACAATACCCCCGTTGGAGTGCCGGGGGTTTCAGTATAAATAGTGTCCCCACTTTCTGGAAATTTAGTGCTTTAAATTCCCACTGTCGCTGTCTTCCTCATTTATTCTTTCCCATTCCTGCTCTGTCCTATCACTCTGCTATACTATCTTCTTCTTCGCTAGATCAATGACCTACCTTTTTTCTTGAAAACTCTTCCTGGACAAGACTCCTTGTTTGTGTATGAGGTCTGTTGGATCAGCTTGGGAGTGTTGGACGCTTTCTGCCGGGTGGTCACTAGGGCTTCCTATGATGTTATTATTTAGCAATATAGGCATTTTATATGTATGTGTTTTGTTGATAATTTATAATGATGTTTGTATTCTATTTTGTTTTTGTAAATGGGGGTTCGAGTAGTTGGGGTAAAGCCTCAGCCGTCCCCTGCGTGGGATGTCTTTATTGTAAAGTGACTGGCCGGTGGAGGGCTTTCAATTTTCCCACTAGGGTTGTTTCAGCAGATCTTTTATGCGGATCGGGGGTTGTCCGGTCCTGATTTGGCTCGGAAGAGTCCGCTGGACCTAAAGCAACAATCAATCAATCAATCAATCAATATTAAAAACATTTGTATCAAGTGACTATATTAGCTAAAAACATGTGTATCAAGTAGACTAAATTAGCTAAAACATGTGTATCAGGTGCAAGTTTGCAATGTTATGGAGTTGGTTATTTTGATTAATGTCAGTGAAGTGCATAGCGCCCATTTGAAAAGATGTCATTTCTCATTACACCAATATCTTTACTGCATGTTTTAAGTCTGAGGCAAATGAATGTAAAAGGGGTGGTAGATTTTGTTGTTCCGATGTGTAAACCACACTTGTCTTCCCATGCACAAAATTTCAAAATAAGTATAGGGACCCTCACAGTGGGTATCTTCACCCCGCCAGCAGTTAGTGTTATCCTGCTTAACTCTCAAGTGAAAACTCTCCTGTAAAACGGGGCACAGTGCATATGGGCCTTCCAGAGCTCGGGGATGCCATCTTAAAATTAAAACAAATAATGCCAAATCAAAAGATGTTTCACATTGACATGTCTTCTGTTCAGTTTTAACAAGCAATGTTTTTGTGGTTGGTTTTGTTCTTCTCTTTATAAGCGTATTTACTGATTTAGCATAACTAAGAATGATTAGGGACAGCTTTGGGGTCAGAGCGCACGCCAAATGTCGTTGGCCACGTGGGTTCGAATCCTGACTTCAGCGAACTATTTTTGTGCATGCTGGATAGTAGTGGCCAGCGCCTTGAGAAGCTCTCTGAGCTTGTAAGTGCGCTATGTAAGAACAATCCATTTTTAGATGTAAAGGTATATTTACAGTTGTGGAAGCACATAATCACCTGTGTGTGAACTAGAAGAAAGTTTCAGGTAATATGACATAGCATGTGAAGTGTTTAGAGAAAACCATTTTTTACGTCTGCTGTTGTAGTGTCTGCCGCTCAAATTCCAGATAAGGACTGTTTTACATAGCAAATAACATAAGTTGCTGTTATATTGTGCAAGATATTTTGATGTGAAGTTTTTTTTAAAACTATAAGTTTGAACAACTCAATTGCGCATTGTTTTCTGTACTACTACTACTACTACTACTACTAATAATAATAATACGAGAATTTATTAAGCACACATAATTATCTCACCACAGGGCAACTTGAGGCGCTGTTGGTACAAGGGTCACCGATGAGAAGCATGCACATTAAGTTTACTCCTGCCGGGATTCGAACTCATGACCTCTCTTTCTTTCTCAATTTTTCATGATTAGAATGTAAATGTTGACAGCTGGACTTTACACTGTCCACCAGCAGTGGACTCTGTTCCCAAAAATCCAGAAGGATAGAGTGCTGTGCAGAAATTTGTTCATTAGTTTGTGTGAAAATGCAGTTGACAAAACCAAAACAAAAAAGATGATGTAATCATGGTGATGTCACTCAATATACTAAGTTTGTTTTAGGTTGAAGGCATTTGAACATTTTAATTTTTTTTTACTAGATACCCAGTTTGAAGGGAAGAAAAAAAAGAAAGGTCACATCAGTGATCACTCAATATGCATCAGTTTGGCTTTGGAAAAAAAGGGAGAGTGTGATTTTGATGTCATAACTAGGATAAAAAATAATATGAAGAAGAGAACCTCGCAGCGGGCATCTTTACCCATTTGAAAGATGCCATGTTACGTTTGAGCAATTTATTGACATTAGTTTTTTTGTTCTTGTGACGCTTATTATGATCGTTGTTATGATGATGATTGTTGCTAATGATTTAGCATTAGAAAAGCACATTGTAATAAGGTTTTACGTAATTTACATTATAAAAAATAACTTCAATTGATTAAGCAGACTTCAAAACTTCATTACTACTGTTTCTTTTTTAGCAAATAACAGTTTTGAATATTTCTGCACCTAACATGTGGTGACCCTCAAAGTGGGTATCTTTACCCATTTGAATGCAGCTTCAAAGATGTTACGTTTGAGCAATTTATTGACAAAATATGATTTATTTTTGTTGGAATGATAATGAATATTATTGTTATTATAATAGTGATTGTTGTTGCTAGTGATTTAGAAGGAAAAAACACATCAGATTTGATGTCATTTGCTTTTATAACAAAACGAAACAAATAAAACAGACTTCAACACTTGCATTACCACTGTTGTTTTTTTTTAAAACCAGTTTTAATGTTTCTCCACCTCTCTATTACTGTTGGTCCATGTATTTTTGCTCCATCTTCCAATGGGCAAGGGCCTTTAGTGAATACACATGTTCATTCTCTCTCTCTCTCTCTCTCTCTCTCTCTCTCTCTCTCTCTTTCTCTCTCTCTCTCTCTCTCTCTCTCTCTCTCTCTCTCTCTCTCTCTCTCTCTCTCTCTCCAAAGAAGATGATTAAATTGCATTCACTCTTTACTAATAATGCCAGTAAACAATCGCAACTACGATCATTACACATGCGAGCAATTATGAGGGGTGATTATGCTCGACATGATTAAAATAAACTTTGAAAAATTATGATAAACAGTGATTGAGATTTAGTACATTAACATTACAACAACAACAAAGATCATTAAAATACACAAACACACATCTCAGTTACTACAGCCTCAGTCAATATCAGTCACACTTCATATGTACAAAGCATAACCTGCATGGTATTCCAGTTTACCAATATAAAAAAAATTAGAACAAATATTAACTGAACTTATACCAAACATGGAAAAATCACATTAACCTCAAATTTAAACAAACTAAATAAATAAAATAAAAAATGAGTGCGTACAGTTGATGATGCTGATGTGGTTTTGTATAGTGCCGTCTCCACGTCAGTAGACATGACCAATTTACATGCCGGGGGGGAGGGGGGGTACAAAAAGAGTTGGGGACAACCATTAGATGTATATATAGCATATAGTTACAGTTCTGGGGCAAACTCATTGAGAATGCATTGTTAAAAAGATGCGTTTTCACTGCCTTTTTGAATGATTATTCTTTTGCTTCAGTGGAAGAGGTGGTGAATTTCAGAGATGTGGTGGAGCAATTGCTTGGAATCACTCTTTATAAAATGAAATATGATTAATATTATTAGTTCATTCAGTAAGAGCAAAAGTAAACAATGAATGCTGCCGCTGATACTACTACTACTACTACTACTACTACTACTACTACTACTACTACTACTACTACTAATGTTATAGTTAACAAATACACACGATGGTAATTATACATTTAGCCAAAAATAGATCAATACATTACTTAAACAAAACAGATTGCTAATTAACCTCTCATGCAAAAGTTGTTGCACCAACGACATGTACGCTTTAATTCCCTATTAAAGTAGCAATTGAGGGTTAGGCTTAGCTATTAAGTAGACATTCCGCATTCAGGTAGCATTTCACTTATAGGTAGCCGTGGCAGTGGAACCCACTAAGTAAACATTTCACATTTGGGTAGCAGTTCACAACTTAAGTAGCAGGTCACAAAATGACCACGGAATTAAGTAGCTTATCACAAAATGGGTTACGTAGCCGTTCACGATATAAGTCGCCGGTCACAAGCCTAAGTAGCCGATCACATGTGATCGGCTACCTAAATACCCTTTAGGTCGCCAAACCTATGGAAAAATAGGTTCACCACCACCCCCACCGCCATCGCCACCACCACTACCAACAACAACAGCAGCAAGAACACCATCTACAATCGGATTTTGGCACCGCTCGCGAGCGAAATGGTAGAAATAAATGACGGCATGCATGACGGGATTGAGCTTAAGGTGACAGGGGTTTCCGTGGTAACAAAACGCAGAGACGGAACAGCGACCCTAAATCATATCACTAGCAACCCCTCCTTGACAACAAGATAGGCTGCCCAGCAATGTTTTAGGAACAGGGCTATTATTTGGAACCTCTCTCTCCTCCTTCATGTCTTCCCACTCCCCGACCCCACCCCCAACCCCCTTTTTTTCTAGTCTACCCTGCACCTCCCCGCGACACGCTTTTAGCCAGCTGATTATTGTTACTGCCGTACTTTCTGTGTCTTCTGTCTGGGGGTGCGCTAGTTTTCTATTTCTGCGGGCTATGTCGCCATGTGACCGGGCTAAGCCGTCACGTGATCAGACCATACCCATAATCAAGTGCGAAGCGGGTTCTCAAAATGGACGACGTGTCCTTTCTACGAAGAAGTAAAAACCTGTCATCAGGCAGCTGCTGATTGGCTGCCTCTTCTCCGACACCATCTTTGCCCGCTTTGAGGTGGACAGTTTAGTTCGGGCTATCCGAACTAGCCCGGTTCATCACTCAGGTCATCGCCCGATTCTTCTTGATTAGTTGCGCGTCGAGCGGGCTAAGCCGGACCATATCGCGAAGATAAAACAAGTGCACTGCTGGTGTTCAGCAATGTCTAGTACCTGGGGGATATTTTTACCTCGTCTTCTCCTTACCTACTCTGTTCCTCCCCGACTCCCATCTACGACAGTTCTGTTTCCATCTCAGTCCAAAATCTAACTTTCTTTTTGTGGAATAAAGAATACTTTGACTTGACTTTCACTTTAACTTTGACTTGAATTTGACTTGACTTTGACTTTGACTTGATTTTGACTTTGATTTGACTGTAATTTGACTTTGATTTGACTTTGACTTGACTGTAACTTTGACCTTGACACATAGACACAAAAACAATAAAAGACACATTTCAGGAAATAAAAATAAAAAAAACATATTATAAGTAACAGAGAGGCACTTATACACAATATGAATGCAGCATATCACATTATGACATAACACAATTTAAACAACAATGTCACGCATCCAACATTTTAATCCACAGCAACATACACGCGCGCACTCACGCACGCATACCGGGAATAAAATGAGGGAGTTTGGCTCTGACTAGTAACTACCCCCGTTGGGGTGCCGGGGGCTTTCAGTATAAATAGTATCCCCACTTTCTGGAAATTTAGTGCTTTAAATTCCCACTGTCGCTGTCTTTCTCATTTGCTCTTTCTCATTCCTGCTCTGTTCTATCAATCTGCTATACTATCGTCTTCTTCGCTAGCCCAGTCTTCTACCTTTTTTCTTGAAAACTCTTCCGGGACAAGACTCCTTATTTGTGTATGAGGTCTGTTGGATCAGCTTGGGAATATTGGACGCTTTCTGCCAGGTGGTCACTAGGGCTTCCTATGATGTTATTATTTAGCAATGTAGGCATTTTATATGTATGTGTTTTGTTGATAATTTATAATGATGTTTGTATTCTATTTTGTTTTTGTAAACGGGGGGTTTGATAAGTTGGGGTGAAGCCTCAGCCGTCCCTTGCGTGGGATGTCTTTATTGAAAAGTGACTGGCTGGTGGAGAGCTTTCGGTTTTACCACTAGGGTTGTTTCAGCAGATCTTTTATGCGGATCGGGGGTTGTCCGGTCCTGATTTGGCTCGGAAGAGTCCGCTGGACCTAAAGTAATAATAATGTAATGTACTAGTAACGGCCCTCTGTTCGTCTTTATTCACCACCACCAAATTTAGCCCAGTTTGTTTCGTGATTTTCAGTGGTGTGTTACGTGCCTTTACATTGATAGTAAGCACAAAGTACGGCGTAC
Organism: Oncomelania hupensis; assembly: GCA_036898135.1. NCBI lineage: Eukaryota > Metazoa > Mollusca > Gastropoda > Littorinimorpha > Pomatiopsidae > Oncomelania > Oncomelania hupensis. Next base: position 611,314 of record JBAHVR010000327.1, read on the forward strand.
GTCTCGGCAAGCTTAAACACTCTGTGTGACACAGGCCGGTGACCCCCTGGTCTGATGTTATAGCCATCTTCCTATTCTACGCGACAGCCATCTTCCTTCCTATGCCGTGTTTTGAGTGGCCTTGAGTAGCAGGTTAACCAAGGGCGTGACTAAGCACTAACAATTAGGTGGGGGGGAGGGGTAGGGGGAAAGGATAGGAAGTGTACTGAATCAAAAACGTGAAGTTTTAGGACTGGCCATCTGATGTCAAACAAGTGCCATTATGACTGCCCCGCTAGTGATGACGACACGTGAAAACCAAACAAAGCAAATAATTATGCATTATGCAAGGCTGAGTAGAAGTTCATTAAGCATTCTGCATACTCATTTATTTATTCATTTTTACATCGGTGACGTCATATTTGATTTAGTGGAGGGGAGGGGAGTTGAGGGGGAAGTGGAGAAGAAGAAGGAAAGAAGAAGTGCTTTGAACCTAAAAATGCACCCAAAAAAAACGACCGTCGAAGCGACCGACCGACAGACTGGCCAAACCAATGGCCTGACACTGAATGATTGGCCATACTTTGAAGTAGGCTACCTGTATACCAAAATCACTACAAATCAGTTCAACCGTTTTTGAGATATAGACCAAAACGTGTTTCGCAAAGAGTTTACACCAGTGACCTTAACCTATGAGACAGGGTAAATAATGCGATGACACAGGAAGCGGACCACTAAAGCCTGGTAATGTCCCTATGATGTTTGCACAAAATCGGTTAAGGTTTTTGAGATTTAGCGTGCAACGACCGACTACAGACCGACATTTTGCTAGTCCCGAATCGTAACTATTTACGTGAAGTCTGGAAATACACTAAGATGCAAATTACAGCTGTTTGCCTGGCGCTGAGTATGTTGTTGTGTAGCAACAAATTATTTCAGTAGCCTTTTTGTGAGTGTGCGGTATTTGGCACTAGAATAGAAGCAATGACGATTAGGTTTAGAGAGACGAAAGTGTAGAAAGACTGCATGTAAATGCGAGAGAGCAAGTCAGCGTGTGCTGGCTCAATATATTTGCCTGGGATTCAGTGCGTCTGCAGTCGTACCAAACTGTCTTAAGATGGGTGTGAGGTCGACAGCAAAATTGCAACAACAACAATAACAACAACAAAACGAAAAAAAAAAATTAAAACTACAAAAATAAATCCATACAAATTTTTTTTCCTCGTAATCATCTAATAAAAGATTATGATTATGTCTAATATTTGCTTTATATCTTCTAATTGTTGTTGTTGTTATTGTTGTTGTTGTTGTTGTTCTTCTTCTTCTTCCTTCTTCTTCCTTCTTCCTACTACTACTACTACTACTACTACTACTACTACTACTACTACTACTACTACTACTACTACTACTACTACTACTACTTCCATTATATATTGCCGATCTATACTTAAAATACTATCGTGTGTTTTCTGATAAAACAATTTTTTTTTAAATGTGATTTTCTTCTTTCTTTTTTTCTTTTTTGTTGTTTTTGCTGCTTTTGTTCTTCTTTTTTGTCTTTCTTTCTTTCTAACCCCCCCTCCTCCTTCTCCTCCTACTCCTCCTCCTTCTTTCTTTCTCTCTTTCTTTTTTTCTTTATTTCTTTCGTGCCTCCTCCTTCTTCGTTTTGTTCTTGTTCTTCTTGTTCTTGTTCTTCTTCTTGTTCTTCTTCTTCTTCTTGGTCCTGATTTGGCTCGTAAGAGTCCGCTGGACCTAAAGCAATAATCATGTAATGTAATGTCTTCTTCTTTTTCTTCTTCTTCTTTAATTTTAAATCTGTGTTTGTCTATGCAGGTAATGTGCGGATGTATGTTTCTAAACTAAATGTGTGAATGACCGAAAGAATGACAGATTTTGTCAGATTAGCACATTTATGCTAAAAGTCATTTCCTTCAAGCAACAATGGTCTAACCTCACAATGTATACAGACGTAAAGTAAAATCAAAGACATTGAATTCTCGGAATAACATATTGAATCTGTCTCTGGATCTGAACTGGATCTGATCTGAATCCGACTACACATTACCAATCAGACTCAAAAGGCGGCGATCTGTACCAATATACATGCTCGCATGTTATAAGCACTCTTTCTCTCATACACCACACACACACGCACACCCACACACACACACCCACATCTATTACACTCAAATTTGGGTATAAACACTCAGGGAGATCGCATATTTGAAGACGGGAAAGGAAACAGAATTTTTAGTTTTTCACATTTTATATTGACTGCCTTCAATACCATTCATTTCTGAAGGGAGCAAGGAACCCGGAGCACCCGGAGGAAACCCTCGGCGACCTTCTTGCTTTTGTTTCACTCACACCTTCTTTCCCTTCCCCTCCCCCTAATAGGCTTACCTCCTGTTACCCCCGTGTCAGGCAATAACATAAAAGTGATGGGAGGCGATAGTTGCACACACACACGCACACCCACACACACACACACACACACACACACACACACACACACACACACACATCGAATGTGAACCGAGAACCTTGTGTGAGAACAGGGTAGCGATTTGCTGCCAAATTCCGTTAGCTCAGACACGCTATAACACCCCTTAAAAAAAAAAAAAACACAAACAAAAACGCAAACATTTTTTTTGTCTGCTGAACTGCAGTCTTTATGTAGATCGTTGTGAGCGTCTTACAGCGAGGAGATTCCTTCCCTCTCACCCCCACCCTCTCTCCCCCTCCTCCCCAATTCATTCCTCACACTCTCCCCCACCACCGTTTTCTCGCCCACACCCACCCCCACTTTTAAATCCTTCCTCTCTCTCTTTCTCTCTCTCTCACTCTCTCTCTCTCACTCTCTCTCTCTCTCTCTCTCTCTCTCTCTTTCTCTCTCTCTTATAGATGCAATTACAAATGCATTCAGACTATCTTTATTATTGTCATCATCCCAATGCTCTTAGGCGTCGTAACCCTAATCCTAACCCTTAACCCTAACTCTAACCATAACCCTTACTAAGACTACGATAGCACTGTGCGCATGCGTCGAATTTTGCAATGCGTCGACCAATCAGAATGCTCCCAGCCCAAATAAGATACTTTGACGATGTCACACCGGTCTCTACCTCACTTTCTACCATGACTTCCCTGCCCTCGCCTTCCACTCCCCACACCAACGTCGCCTCTCCCTTCCCATCCACACCTCTTTACCCACTGTCACGCCCATCATCCCCCCACCCTAACCCAGTAGCAACAACGATAGAATGCTCGGTCAGTAATCCGCCGACCCTGCTCACGCTTGCGGGAAAAAAGGTCACTCCTGCTCATGTCATTGCTACAGTTTCTCTATTGCAGGGCCAAGTTCGGGCTAAAGAGAGCTCAAACTTTAAGCGGGTAGGTGAGGTGAGCTCACTCAGAACAATCATACAAGAGTTGTCTGAGAAACTGGACAGGTCAGTGGCAGTGTTATCAACGCTTGACAGCGTCGTGAGAGATAATGATGCCGGCAAACACGACAGGTCATTGAAAGTTGTCGACCAGCACATCTATGCGGGCCTCGATGACATGGGTGCTGCACACAGAGACTAGACACACGTTCAACATTAATCACACTGCAATCTGGCCAAGATGCGGCTCTACAACAAAAAACGAGGAGTGCCCGCAGTGCTGGTAATGGGCATGAACAATCGCCGAAGTAACGCTCACTCCAAACATTGGTTGTGATCAAGCGTCCGGGTCTGCAACAAAAACAAATGGACAAGCTGCAAAACAGCCAACCAAAGAATACAAAACCGAATCACAGTCAATAACGACGCAACGATCGCCTATGTCAATGTAGCGGAAAGGGAGGCGACTGGTTGAGGCTTGGGAGAGAAATTGTCTACCTTGCCTTTCTTGGTTAGACCAGCCTTGGGTGGCTCCTGCTTTGCAAAATCCTTTGGGTATGCCATTGGGTTACGCAGGACAAGGCGACACGACATTTGTTCTCCCCGGCTGACCATTCGCCTGCTGCTTTTGGTGGCGAGCGGGACCACATTACATTGTCGGCAGGCATTTTATGCAGGTCGGTGGCAGCGACCTTGCAGTAGAGTGCGTGGCACTAGTAGCCGGCAACCCGGTACTCTTAACCACGCTTCACCGCCTTGCAGGGCAAATATTTTTATGTCTCTCTTGATGCTGGACCGTTGTGTGGACTGACTTGGCGTAGTCAGTGTCGGTGCCAGACATACCTGTTGCGAACGGGGAAAGCATGGGGACATGGTTCCATTTGAGCTGTGGGATCTGTAGTGGAAAGGGAGGCGACTGGTTGGGAGAGAAATTGTCTACCTTGACTTTCTTGGTTAGACTAGCCTTGGGTGGCTCCTGCTTTGCAGAATCCTTTGGGTATGCCATTGGGTTACGCAGGACAAGGCGACACGACATTTGTTCTCCCCGGCTGACCATTCGCCTGCTGTTTTTGGTGGCGAGCGGGACCACATTACATTGTCGGCAGGCATTTTATGCAGGTCGGTGGCAGCGACCTTGCAGTAGAGTGCGTGGCACTAGTAGCCGGCAACCCGGTACTCCCAACCACGCTTCACCGCCTTGCGGGGCCCGATCGGGCAAATGGAAATTGGAACCGACTCGGGCCCGATTCTGGCAAAGATCGGGCGATCGTCGGGCTACCCGAAACTTAACAGATCGTAACCCCACGTTCGCCGAACAGTAGCTCGACTTTCGATTAAGATTGGGCGATCGTCGGGGTACCCAAAACTTACCCGACCGTAACCCAGCCTTTGCCGAACGGTAACCCGATTCCGGCAAAGATCGGGCATTACGTCAGGATACCCAATACCAACCCTATTGTAACCCAACTTAAACCAGAAACAACGCCGATAATGCCCCATCCCTGGCCAATGCTGATGTACCCTGAAATCATAGCCCACATATTGTTTATGATATGTGATTGCATGAAGAAAGAATTGAGATGTCTGGTGTTAATAGGGACTGTCCTTCATCAAAGTTGATGTGTCCCCACTGAAGTATTTACACACCATTTCGATAATGATATATATATGTATATTAACGTGATCTTCATCGCTATCGAAATCATGTGTAAATACATAAACGAAAGGCAAAGCCCCCCAAAACAACCACTGGGGAATAGGTTTTCGCAGGCAAACACAATATCCGATCAGCACATGCAACTGTAGAAGAAAATAACTGCAGAAAATTGGCGCCTAAGGACAACCGGAAAAGACCAGCAGTAATGGGCAGGGAAATTTACCCTTGGCTTATAATGTATAAATAAATACAATAGTTAAACACTTTAACAATATTTTACATATTGTATGATAAAAATTTAGAATTATAAGCACAATTAAATAATGATATCTTGCTGAATTGATTTTGTATAAATATTTTTCACATAGTATGCCGCAGCAAATGTGAAGCAGACGAAACACTCCACAGACAGTTTAGCCAATGAGAAGCGAGAGTAGGCCTATGTTAGCTTTTGCGCAGCGTGCCTTTGTGGTGGGCAGAATCGGGCGACAGGCGGGAGCGCGAATCGCTACGCATCCACATTTCTGGACTCCGCTACGCATCTGGTTTTTGTAAGGCAATATCGGGCCCCTACTCTAGCCAGACAAAAGTCGGGATAAGTACTGTGCCCTACGCGGCGCGAGTGGGGCCCCGATCGGCTGGTTTGCTGGGTTGCGACTTTTGCATTTTTTCAACATTATGAAGTTTTATTTTAATTTTTTTCACGGACCTATTACTTTTATTAGTGTACAACGTTATGAGGGACACAATTGGCAATAAGAATTACATTTCTAAGGTAATGTGCTTCCAATTTTATAAGTTTTATTGATACTGAACATAATTACTGTAATTTGCTCAGATTTTGCGTCCAAAGCGGATCGAGATTATCCGATCAGCATGCAATATTTCTGAACAATCAGAAGGCTGTTTTGGCAGCCAATCACAGTACGGATGCCTAGCTATTGCAGCAGCTATATAAATGCGCGGGATTTTTTATTTCATACAAAGTCCCCTATACGCTCAATGTGTCCGGGGACACAAATTTAATAAAGAAGAAGAAGAAGTATTTGATACAATTTCTTCATCAACCATGACAAAGACGCGAAATCTGACGTTGGAGGAACGTATTAGGGTGTCAGTGATGAAGGAGGAAGGATTTTCTTGTCATCAGATCGCCATAAAAGTCCGCTGCAGTCACAGCGCGGTTGTAAAGATTCTGCAGAAGAAGCGCCAGACTGGTTCAGTGGTGGACAAGCCTCGGTCGGGTCGTCCACGTGCTTCAACATTACGTGAAGACCGTGTACTTCGACGCATTTCGTTGACCAATCGCAGGTTGACCTTACCTCAGCTGCTGCGTGAGTGGTCAGATGATTGCCATATCGATGTCACCACTTGTACAGTTCGTCGCCGGTGTTTGCAGTTTGGTCTACGAGGCTGCAAGGCCCGCAACAAGCCATTGATGACTGATTTACAAAGGCGCAACCAAATTGAGTGGGCACAAAGCACTCAACCTGGACCTGTGCAATGTGGGAAAGGGTGCTTTTTAGAGGAGTTTAAACCCGAGTGTCTTAACCTCACAGTGAAGCATCCTCTCAAGGTCATGGTCTGGGGTTGCATGGCTGCCAGTGGCGTTGGACGTATCCACATCGTCGATGGAATGGACAATAAGGCCAAGTACATCACCATACTCGACAAATGCATGCTGCCATCAGCTCTGCAACTGTTTCCAGGTCAGTTCATTTTCCAGGATTACAATGCGCCCTGCCATCGGTCGAAAATGGTGATCAACTGAAAGCGGATGCACAACTTCGAGTCAATGGAATGGCCCGCCCAGTCTCCTGATCTTAATCCCATTGAGAATTTGTGGCACAAGGTGGCACTGGAGATATCAAAGAGACACCCAACGTCAAAGCGTGAGTTGATTGAGTCACTGATTGCAGCCTGGAACCACGTTGTCACCCATGATCACCTCATCAAACTTGTGCATTCAATGCCGACTCGATGCCGTCTCGTGATCAAGAGCAAGGGCTGGCCCACCAAATATTGAGCCATCACCGATACACAAAACGGCTTTTAAAAAAGGCCATCTATGCAAATACAAATAAATATAAAGAATATATCACGATATTTTAAAGTATGCTAAATTATTTGACATAATTAAACAGTGTTGCACAGTATGTGATTTATGCAGAAAATGATTAAAATGCAAACCTTAACAAAGACAATTAAAATATTATGTCCAAGGGTGCATAACAATGTTAATTTTATAGTCAAATATATCCCCTGTACCATTGCATGCAGATAAATGTTGAGGGTCAAATAAAAAATTCAAATTAAAGGTCAGAATGTTGAAATAATGCAAAAGTTGCAAGTTGTTCCAAATTTATTCACACCACTGTTCCTAACTACTCTTTCTTTCTTTCGTAAAAACACATTACCTGTCCTTCAAACTGGCATTGATATACATGTAAAATTCAGTGCTTAACCCGACGATCTGAACTAGAGTCCGAAGTAGTAGAGAGCATGTGGTTTCAATTCAAAGGTACACGTAGTCCTCCGGACTCCGCTATCGTGATAGATTTTGTGTATCGAAGACCTACTTCCACGTATTCATGGTATGACGATTTTGTGCATAGAATAAACAACGTCACTGTAATTTACCGACATTCTCTCTCTCTCTCTCTCTCTCTCTCTCTCTCTCTCTCTCTCTCTCTCTCTCTCTCTCTTTCTCTCTCTCTCTGAAGACTGCGATGAAAGTGGCCTTTGGTTGTTGTTGTTGTTGTTGTTTTTGTGTGCATGCATGGTTGTGTATGTGTGAGCACACGCGCACGCGCGCGCGCGCGCGCGTGTGTGTGTGTGTGTGTGTGTGTGTAATACATAGGCTAATAAACAGGCCCTTGTTGTTAAACACAAATTGAATCAGAAAAAGCAAACTGTATTTTATCGCAGGCAATGGACAGTATTTTATGAAGACATTATTTCATGGGGTTTTGTTGCAAAATTTCCATCGACAGTAGTGAATCGTTAGCGACCGTTTAGTGTAGATCTCATCACTGAGGGTGTGTTAGTATCTGTGTGTGTTTGTGTGTATATGAAGGTTTTGTGTGCGAGCGCGCGCGTGTGTGTGTGTGTGCATATGTGTGCGTGTGTCTGTGTATGAGTGTGTACGTATGCCTAGACGTTGGTCGCGCGGCATATGTATAAGAGAAATACTTTCTGAAGTTAGCATCGTGGAATCCAAGTCGTTGCAAGTTCCATTTCTTACCTACAGGGTTTCCGTGCCTTCCTCTAGTCTGTTTAGAAGTAAGCTGGAAGATTTCATTGCAATATGTTAATTACGCAAACTGATCTCCAACCTGTGTTCATTTCGCATTCGCGATCCGAAGGTCACATCCCCAGGGAGGCTGCCAGCGGTCGGCAATAGACAGTACTGACTAATAGGCTCAACGTCGAGACGAGGTGGACACTCCGTTGTTCTCTGTTTGACATGCCAGACTGATTTGGCGCGTGGAGAAGGAAGGGTGGGGGTGGTTGGGAGTATAGTAGGTGATGAAGTCGTACCTGGATGTTTCCTGGAAAGGACGGAGAGCGAGAAGGAAGTGAAGAGAGAGAGAGAGAGAGAGAGAGAGAGAGAGAGAGAGAGAGAGAGAGAGAGAGAGAGAGAGAGAGAGAGAGAGAGAGAGAGAGACTGATGGAACACAGAATTAACTTTATCTATATCCATGAATTTTATAGAGCAGAATGGTAATGAATTGATCGCTGCAGGAAGACGACATGGTTCTTCTTTAGCTTATGTTTTCTATCGGCCGCTTCGCTGCCATTCATTAAAAATTGGGTAAGCATATGTTTGACTATCTAACCTAGCAGATCAAAACGTGACAACGCAGAAGTTCATTGTAATGAAAGGTCAAGAGGTAAAAGGTCACGGAGATCTCCCACGGGAGGGAACTGCCGGCGTAACGCATGCATATCTATGCATCTAGCAATTATCGTTCTTGATGTTCATCGAGCTTTAAAACCATTGTACGAAGAACGCGTGATGTGCCGAGAAGACAACGTTGGAGGGAGCGAGTGGGGGGGGGGGGGGAGGTTCCTGCTGCTCCCACTCACCCTCTGTTGCACTTAGCCCTCATAAAGCTGCACGCCCATGAGTGGGTGGGTGGTACGGGGGGGGGAAGGGAAGAAGATGGGGACATAACCCTAAAAGTTTTTCTCTCATAATATCTATCATGTTAATTGTAACAGAGAACAAAAATTATGTCATGCTCATTAAGCTGGCTTGTGAAAGAGGGAGATGCCTAATGCCTCTTTATCGACCGACAGGCAGGTTTAGTGATGAACCCTGTCCTCACGTCACTTGCTGTGCTGCATTGTTTTAAAGGTTACATTACATGATTATTGCCTTAGGTCCAGCGGACTCTTCCGAGCCAAATCAGGACCGGACAACCCCTGATCCGCATAAAAGATCTGCTGAAACAACACTAGTGGCAACCTGAAAGATCTCCACCAGCCAGTCATTTTACAATAAAGACATCCCACGCAGGGGACGCTGAGGCTGTACTCTAATATATCGAACCCCCGTTTACAAAAACAAAATAGAATACAAACATTATAAATTATCAACAAAACACATACATATAAAATGCCTGAATTGCTAAATAATAGCATCATAGGAAGCCTTAGTGACCACCTGGCAGAAATCATCCAATATTCCCAAGCTGATCCAACAGACCTCACAAATGAGGAGTCTTGTCCCGGAAGAGTTTTCAATAAAAAAAGGTAGATGACTGGTCTAGCGAAGAAGAAGATAGTATAGCAGATTGATAGAACAGAGCAGGAATGAGAAAGAGCAAATGAGAAAGACAGCGACAGTGGGAATTCAAAGCACTAAATGTCCAGAAAGTGGGGATACTATTTATACTGAAACCCCCGGCACCCCAACGGGGGTTGTTTTAAAGGTCAAAGCATTGCCTGTCATACATTTTGTATAATCGTGGACAAACACATGCGGTTGGCATAGTGAATTTTTCATCATTATGTTTATATAAATCCTCCAATGAGTGCAGTTTTGCATATGATGCATATTACTGCGTACGGCGGCCATTCATTTGTATGGTTTCATCAGATCCATTTCTTCCTCCCTCTTCTCCACCTTTACCCCTAACATCCATGCTCCACTTTACTCCACAGGCACCCGTGTCGGACTATCCAGATATGAGTGCCTGTGGGTGTATTTTTTCCCTTTCTTTTTCGTCTCCCATTCCGAAATTTGCAGACATAAAGTGAAGTATGTTCGACAAGAACCCATGATAGCATAGCATAGCATAGCATTACAATATACGGCATGCAGGCTAGAATGCGTGTTAGCCCTCTGAATGAGGGACAGTGGTCGCTCCGAACCCTTGATCCAGTCTTATTGTCTTAACAATGTTGAATACATTTTGAACGTCCACATTAGTGATACACGTACACCCCCCCCCCCCTCCACCCCCTTTGAACAACATTAGTTTACATACGTCACTGCTAAAACTGACTACAAATAGACCAAAACCTGCGATGATCGCAGTTGGAAAAGTGAAAATTTGTTGTTGTTTTTTATTTACCCCGACTGTAGTGGCATTGCAGTAAGCCTACAGTTCTTCTTTTTACACGGTACTGTCGTCCCCATTTTAAGAAAAGAAGAAGTCTAAAGCCGAAAAATGTATGGTTCGACGAGAACGTCAGATATAAAAAGTGCTGAATGAATGAACATTGACGTTTGGCGTCTACACCAACTAACCAACCACCGTTGGTGATATTGCAGACGAGAATATCCATTCAAATTACTATGTCTAATATTTATTGAGTTGGCTAGTTTGATACTTTCATTAATTAGTGTTGATGAATTCCATAAGTCCACAGTTAACGAAACGCTTCTGTTGCAACAAATTTCAATTTAACCTCACTTAAAAATAACTACGGACAACAAGACACTTTCTTGTGTGTATGTATGTGTGTATGTGTGTGTGCGTGTGTGTAATTAAATGCAATATAGACTTATATATATATATATCTACGCCGCAGTTGCAGAGTGACGAATGCAGCGCGTACCAGTCCTCATCAGTCAGGAATTGTTTTAGCTTAGGCAGGGGGGGGGGGGGGGGGGAAGGGAAAAGAAAAGACAACTCATTCGTCTGAAGAATTAAATACAAGGGAGTGGCTTTAATTTGAGCGGGAAAAGAGAAGACAACTCAACCGTCTGAAGAGTTTTCGGGATTTGCTTCGTTTTGGCGAATAAAATAAAAAGACAGCTCTTTTGAATGAAGCGTTACCGAGTGGGAGTGGATGGATGCGTGGTGGGGTGGCTAAGAAGGGTACCAGGGGTAGTCACTCTTTAGCTCAGACCTTGTTGACTTTAAAGTCTGTGTAACCGAGACTCGTCAATTGCCTCCTTGCCTTTGCAATCGATCGGTAGGGTGCTCATTAACTGTGGAGCTTACTGTGATACCTCTCTCTCTCTCTCTCTCTCTCTCTCTCTCTCTCTCTCCCACCCCCTCTCTCTCTCCCACCCCCTCTCTCTTTCATATGGAAAAAAAAGAAGGAAAAAAAGACGGCAAACCTTTTACATATGCTTTCACACCCCCAAACGGCTGAGGAAGAATTGATGTAATACATCCATAGATGAAAACCCAGCAGTTTCAAAAGTGTTTCTTCTCATTTTAAAACGAACGGCTATACTTATTCCCTCCTAAATTCGAGCAATAGACACTGTACTACTCTAGTCATAGTTTGCCAAGGAGATGAAAATTTAGGTTGTCGCTTTGCTGTCTAGAAATGGAGAGAAAGAGCGGAAGAAAGGTTGCCTCCATTTATTGTATTGCTATTACAGAGATCTGCAGCAGAGATCTGTGAAGATGTGCCATATATGCAAATCATCCGACCCACACCTTTCTCCATGCAGCTCCGTATGCGGAATAATTATTTTCCCTTTTGGGACGGACAGATCTATAGAGGTTGGTGTAGTTGGCGGGGAAGGGGGAAGATTGGAGAAACTATATTTGGGTTTTCTTCTTCTTTATCTTTAATTTTACTCCTCATCTTCCTCTTCCTCCTTTTCTTCTTCTCCTCCTCCTCCTCCTCCTCCTCCTCCTCCTCCTCCTCATCCGCCTCTTTTCTTCTTCTTCTCAACTTCGTAATCATCGCGATATTGTCGTCGCCGTCATTTCATCAACATCGTCGTCTGCATCGTCGCCGTCCTCCTCCTCCTCCTCCTCCTCCTCCTCCTCATCATCATCATCATCATCATCATCATCATCATCACCGTCATCATCATCATCATTATCTTCATCGTCTTGGTCATCGTCATCTTCTCATTCTTGTTGTTGTTCTTGTATCTGATTTTTCGTGGATAGTTGCAGAAACAAATTAATTGAACAATTTAAATGCTGTAAAGTATTCATGTAATACCTGTAAGAGTCGATGGGGCGCAATTCGTGGTGCGAACCAGTGGTGTGACACACGTTTCAGGGTTGTGGTTTTAATTCATGTTTTACAGAAGTGTAATTCTTGAAAGTTTGCAGTTTACTAGGTGAAGTTAGATGTATGCTAAATGTGTAATTAGAGATGGACTGTTTGTGGAACGTTTTTGAGTGATTTGAGTGAACATTGCAAGGTTAGTGACATTTTCGAAAGGCACCTTTTTGGGTGCGTTTTATTCGTTGCTATAATATCCAAAATAGCAAAGAGCAATTGTGTAGGCATCGCCACGCTCATCTTTTTTATTCTTTTTTTTTTTCTCTCCCTGATTTGTTTGCGCTCATTTCAACTATACGCGACGCGCTGACTCACCGTCTATCCAAAAAGAGAGAACGACGTTCCGGCGTTGTTCTACGTACAAGAAGACGAAAAGAAACAGACTACCCCTGCCTTCCGTAAAATTGGGCAACTTTCAGTTTGTGCGAAATAAACTAGACGAATGCATGACTGGTGTGAAGTGTCTGCATGAATACAGAGACTAATCTTTTGTGCCTTTGTGATTCTTGGCTGAAAGAAGAAGATGAGGACCCTGATTGTCCAGTCTTCACAGCGGTCCGTCTGGATCGTTTCGTTGAGATGACGGGGAAAACGAAGGGAGGTGATGTCTGCATGTTTGTTAACAGCGAATGGTGCACCAACATCACGGTCAAGAGAAGTGTTGCTCTGAGAACATTGAATTGCTAACAGTTGCTCTCAGGCCCTTCTATATCCGCAGAGAGTTCAATCAGCTCTTCGTGACCGTGGTGGACATCGACCCCGAGGCAGACACCAAGACAGCAGCATGTAAAGTAGCGGAGGTTGTTCATATGTTATCGTCGCAGTACCCTGAGTTTCGTTTTGTACTTGGGGATTTTAACAGCTGCAAGCTGAACCGCGAGCTCTTCCACTTCAAGCAGTATGTCACCTGTCTGACCCACAAAGACCACTCCATCGACCTGTGTTAGGGAAAGTCCCAGAGCCCCCCTGGTCTTGGCAGGAGTCCCCATAACATGATCCACCTGGTGCTTATCTACCGCCAATGCCTAAAGCGGGAGAAGCCCACAGTGAAGTTAGTGAAGAAGTGGACACACTCAGAGGCTGCTTTGAGTCCACGAATTGGAGTGTCTTCTCTGATGCCGACGCCATTTCGTCCTACATCGCCTTCTTTGCAGACACCGTTTTTGAGACCAAGTCCAGCAAGTTCTTTCCCAACATCAGGCCCTGGATTACCCCTGGTCTTAGGAGACTCCTGTACAGAAAGAGAGAGCGGCGTTCAAGAACGGTGACAAGGACGAGATGAAAGCAGTATAAAGGTAGCTCACCATGAATATCACGTCCAAGCTTGAAGACCTCTTCCTAGAGGGCAACGCTAGGCAGTACTGGAGGGACATGGGCCCTATCATATCACCTGGCACAAGCAGAAGGCCTCGATACAGTCCCTAGACGAAGCGAAGCTGGCTGGCGAGCTGAACTCATTCTATGCCAGATTTGACCAGTACGACTTCAGTGAAGAGCAGCAGCAAGCCATGGAGGAAGTGCTTGATAAACCTCCCTTGCCAGTCCTGGTAGGGTTGAGGAGGTCAGACAAGTCTTCTAGAGGGTGAAGGTGACCATATTAGCCGCAGACTCTTGAGGGAGTGTGGTGACGCGCTGGCCCCAGCCTACTTTGAGATCTTCCAGAGGTTCCTTGACGAACGCTGCATGCCAGCGATCTGGAAGAGCTCCATTATGGTGCCTGTTACGAAGAAAAGCTCCCCAGCCACGCTAAACGACTACAGGCTCGTGGCGCTAAACTCCATCCCCTTCAAGTGTGCTGAGAAGATCGTCATACGCAGGCTGATGTCAGAGACAGAAGAGCATCAGGATCATCTTCAGATCGCATATGTCCGTAACTTGATTACTGAGGATTCGATCTTAACTCTTCGGCACAACATCTATCGACACCTCGATAAGCCTTCCACCTATGCCAGGATCCTTTTCATTGACTTCAGCAGCGCCGTCAACACCATCCAGTCACACCTAATGGTCTTGAAGCTTCTGAAGATCAACGTCTACTTTGTCGTCCTCAGATGGATCTTCAGTTTCCTGACCCAGAGGTTTCAAAGAGTTCGTGTCGGACGTGCCCTGTCACGACCAACACTGGAGCTTCTCAGGTTTGCGTGCTCTCCCCAGCTCTTTTTACGCTGTACACCGCAAACTTTCTATCCTCAGATGATGACAGTCTGTTTGCTGTCTGGTCTCATCCTGAAGGGCGATGTATCAGTATACAAGCAAGCCGTGGAGGAGCTGGGGGAGTGGTGCGGCACAAACTTCCTTGAGCTGAACGTGTCCAACCAAGATGATAGAGCTCGTTGCAGACTTCAAAGGGACAAAGGTTTGCATCGACCCGACCGTCATCAAGAGCGAGCCAGTGGAAATGGTGGAGCCCTAAAAGTACCTAGACACGCTCATCGACAACCATCTGGACGGGTCTTCCAACGTCGATGCTGTTCCAGAGGTTTTTCTTCTTGAAAAAGCTTAGACGGTACCAGGTCTGCCCTGACATTCTACGCTATTCTTCTTGCAGTCGACCACTCAGAGCATCCTGACCTTCAACCTGCTGTATTATCACAGCAGCGCCAAGAAAGGTGACATGTTTCGACTGGAGAAGATTGTAACCAGAGCAGCCTCCATCGTTCCCGAGAGTGGCTCTGAGGAAGCTGACAAGCATCCGCGCGGACGATCGCCACCCTCTCCATCAGACGGTGGCGTCCTGCGATTCCGGCCGGGAGTCCTCACAGCGTCTGAGGTCTCTCCGAGCCCGGACGAACCGCATGCGGGACGACTTTTTATTAAGTCGCTGTGACGCCGCTCACGAACTGCTGTGACACACTTTGCCTAACTGCGGTTACTCACTTTGCCTTGGATTGTGTGATTACGTGTGTGTTTGAGAGAGAGAGGGGTGGGTGGGTGGGTGAGGAGGTCTCTGCAAAGAACTACGGTAAAGAACTATGATACTAATGTTTTATGCTTTATTCTTGATTGTGTTTTATATTGTTGCCCTCGTTTAGATAAAGGAAACTGCTTTGTCAATTTACTGTTACATGGTATTTTTATGCAATTATGACTTTTTAAACTTTTGCTCAGTTTTGTTACTTTTTTCTTTTTTTAAAATTCCTAATCCTAATTCCTTTAATTTGGATAGTACTTAATATCGTAGCATTTTCGACTTTTATCACCTATGTATATTTATCACCTTTTAAAAACTAAAAATAGTGTGTGTATATATTATATATGTATGTTGAGGGTTTGTGCACTGTTTGGTGGAAGACTGCAACTGCGGTGTGGTTGCGGTTATGCAACTGCGGTGTGATAGTTGCTGATTGCCTGGAAGCTATCTTACGAATGGGATAGTGTGATGTTTCTGTGCAAGTAAAAGTGTGCATGATTTCACTGTTCATGAAAACGTTATTTTATTGCCCTTTGATAATGTGATCTATGCAGAATGTTTTATTAGTGTTGTCTTTATCATTGTCCTTGTATGTTGAATCGTCACACCACACACCTCATTTCCTTGTGAGTTATGAGGACAATAGATATATCTTGAGTCACTTTCTCAGGAAAGGATTCCTTAGGAAATGAACATAAAATTGTTAGGTGTTTATACGCCTCTGATAAATAAGTAAATAAATATTACAATAAAAAGAATAAAAATAGGTTAATTATTTAATTGATTAATTAACAACAAAATAAATAACCCCTTTAATAATGAAATAGCAAATAAATAAATAAATAAATGAGGATGTAGGTTACTTAGTCCGTTAGTTTTACTATGACCGCCAGAACAGCAATCCATGTAACTAGGTTAATGTTTGATTAGGCCTTGACCATTGAACATTCCCATTCTCCTGGCCAAATGGGGCCCATCAAGTAATAAATAAATAATTAAATAAATAAATGGAATTTAAAACAGAAACCGGGACCTCAGGGTCAGTTCCACGAAGTAGTATAATGGCGATCAGTAGTTCTGTCACGGGGTCTTTCTTTCACTAATGTGATTGAAATGGACGCCAGACAGTCGGGCAGCCGACATTTTGGAGTTCCACCCTGTCCGGCAATAAGTTTACAAAGTACATACCCTCGGGGAAGATTTGTCTTTAACCCTTGTTGTGCCGACTTGCATGAGCAATTTGAGTCATGTTTTCAAAGTGCCAACCAATTGGCAGCAGAGTAGGGGAGATAGATCTTTATTATTATTATTATTATTATTATTATTATTATTATTATTATTATTATTATTATTATTATTATTATTATTATTATTATTATTATTGAGGATTTTTATAGCGCACTTATCTCGCCGTACTTGACCAGACTCTAGGCGCTGGCCGATAAGGATCTAACTCAAACCGCCCGAGACGCCCACCCGCAGCCTTTGGGCGCATGGTCTGACGCCCGGACAACTGAACACTATCCTGGCCAACCAGGGATGGGGGAGAAGGACCAAGTGCATGCTGGATATGTTCTTGTTACCGGCACTCACCCGTCTAAAGCATGAGCGTCAGGATCTTTAAAGGAATGGAATTTATGCGAGACACAGACTAGACCTCGGTTTATACTCTCATCCGAAGGAGTAGGAAACGGGAGTAAAGTGTCTTTCCCAGGGACACAACACAATGGGCCCGGACAGGGCTCGAACCCGGGACCTTCAGATCCGCAAGCCAAAGCACTACCATTAGACCACCGTGCCTTTTCTATAATTTCCTCATTCAACGGATCGGATGATAGTCTCTATTAAGGATTTTGTTCAAGATAAAACTCCAGTCCCATCGTTTAGGCGAGAAACCTTTATCACTTATGTTTTATACAAACCTTTTTTGTCTCCATTGAAATGAGAGCTGTATCAACATGGATTCTTACGCAGTGTTTGGTCAATTTTAGCATGCTGAGTGAACGGTTTCGTTATTTTGAATCCCTTCTCGCGTTTTGATTGTTCTTGACATGTTATGAATACATCGTTGGCAACAACAACAAACAATAAAATTAAAAACAAAACGACAACAACAACCAGCACGCAAAGTGAAAGGAGACGCCAAGTTTTGAGAGGTGAGAACGTGCATTCCTTTGGATCCTGGTCGTCGCCCCTTGCCACACGAGCTTCAAATCTACTGGACTTGACGCGAATCGGAGCTATTTTCGACTTCGAAGTCGGAATTTCATTTTGACTTGAATCGCGCAGTGCCACACGAAAGTCGCACATCGAGTCAAACTTGAGGGTTATTGGTCTTGAAGTTTTGTTGTACGTGTGTTGTGATCACGTGATTCGTATTCTGTTTTTCATTGGCCAAAAGGTCCGAATCACACAATCGAGACTCGCGGAATTAGAACATGTTGAAAGTCGGCAATCGGAGCCAATTCAAAGAATCTGGATTCGCGATGCACAGGGTGCCACACGACAATCAACGGATTTTATCGTGATTTCATGAATTGGATTCAAGATTTGAAGCTCGTGTGGCATGACCATATACATTGGGTAGATTCTGCTTTAGTGCTGGATAATTTCAGCCCCGCTTGCTCTTACAAACAATCAAAAACAAGAACTGCTAGTCCACGAATTTATGCTTGCACTGATAGGCAATGGATTTGTCGCCGAATCATTCTGTGTATCAGCAGCAAACTAAAACAAACAAACAAACAAACAAACAAAGCATCACTCAAAACTGTCCCGACTAACTAATGAATACTCGCAGGTGCAGGTGTATAAATAGCCTACTTTGACCGTCTCCTGTTTCGCACAGACAGTGTGGCAGTGACAGAGTTAAATGGAAGGTTAAGTAGAGAAATGGAATGGTAGGGTTGGTTAGTTGTGCACTCTGGCGTCCAATTCAAGGGCTTGGGTTGACCTCTTCAGTGCCAACAAATATTATTGTATTGAGCACCGAATGACCAGTTTTAGGACACTGAATTTTCAGTATCCTCCCACTCCCCTGCCACACACCTCGTCGCTCTCTCTCTCTCCCTCTCTCTCTCTCTCTCGCTACACGCCAGAATAACAATATGTTGTGGCATTACGACGGTGTCACGCAACGATTTGGACTGATCATTTATTACTTTTCTGTTGGTAGGGGATGTCGATTTCCTCCTTGGGTCACGATTTTTACCCTCCACGACAGCCTTCTTAGAAAGGAATCACAGAACAATTTTGGGATCACTTGTTACATGCTTTTCTGTCATAATTTTAAAAATCAAAAAAATGATTCCACTTTGCTTTAAAAACTTTTTGTTTTGTTTTGTTTAAATCGGAGACCACAATTTTTTTTTTGTCGCTGAATTATGACGATATCACGATTCTTGGGAAATGGAAGGGCTGCTTACTTCGTGATGGCAATTTTTCTCCCTCCCCTCCTCTTTTTTTTCTCTCTCTCTCTCTCTCTCTCTCTCTCTCTCTCTCTCTCTCTCTCTCTCTCTCTCTCTCTCTCTCTCTCTCTCTCTCTCTCTCTCTCTCTCTCTATCTCACCTCCTAACCATTGGTTTCATAGTTCGATTTAATATTGCTAATGTTATATATATATATATATATATATATATATATATATATATATATATATATATATATATATATATATATATATATATATATATATATATATATATATATATATATATATATATATATATATATATATATATATATATATATATATATATATATATATATATATATATATATATATATATATATATATATATATATATATATTTTTAGTTTGTTTTTTTTAAGAAGAAATTTTTATTTTTAGTTTTTAATTCGGATGTAATTGTTAGCATGTTTCTTTTGTAATGGCACCCCCCGCCCCCTCTCTCTTTCTCTCTCCCCCACTCCACACCCACGTTCCAACTTCATCCCCACCCAGCCTGTCCAAACTAGTTTTCCCTAACTAAAGTCCATTATGTATGTGCATCATTGAAGTATGCGGTCATCACAAGTTTTGCGATCATTGAAGTACGTGGACACCACCAACAATTTGCGATTATATAAAAAAAAAAATTAACGGATGCATGTGTTGCTTCTTTGGTGTTGGCATCCCACCTTCTTCAAACCCCAACCCCCACTCTCTCCCTCCTCTTACCCCCCTCCCCCCACCACCTTTGCCTTTTGGAGAGTTTTGTTGTTGTTGCTGTTGTTGTATTATTTTTTTTAAAGGAAGTCTTCGCTATCGCTTCACCACTAATTGTAAAACGATTTGAAATTCAGAAGTGTTTTTGTTTTCTACTACTTTTTTTAAAAAAATCTTTTTTTTAGCGGTTTGAATCGCAGCTTTATTCTTTTTTTCTTAATAGCTTTTCCCGTGACCTTCTAGCTTCTGGACATTTTCCTCTCCTTCGCTTCGTTGTTCATTGCATGGGATGGAAAGGAAAGAAGGAAATGGGCCAATTGCAAACTGCTTTTTGCCCTCATCGATGTGTCTATTTGACGCGCCCAGCCAATAATATTGACTCGCAAGGGGCTTCGGGCCAAATGCCATCATTCGTGTGCAGCCTGGCTAGAGAATGGAGCTGAATGCTGGCTGTGCCTGCAGTCATTGCAAGCCAGTCAAGAGGCTTGCTCTGGGAATATGGGGTTAGCCCGATGTTTTACGAAGTCTATGTTCACCCAAGTCTATGGTCGCTCAGTTAGGCCTATGTTCCCCCAGATCAACATCACTCCCCCCCCCATCCATTTGTCCTTCCCCGGTCTGTTCCACTTTAGTGTTATGTTCTTCCGGTACCGGTTCATCATTGCCTATGTTCTTTTAGGTGTATGTTCCGTAGGTGTGTATTCCCCTATACATGTTCGTGAAGGGCCGTTCGTGAGTATGTAGTACTTGGTATCTAATTACATAAAAGTGTGCCCATATTTACACACACACACATACACAAACACACACATACACAAACACACACACATAAAACAAAAACGAAGGCACACACACACGCACGCATACAAAGTAAACAATGTGGTAAAGAAACCTTTGGGGAACAAAGACCTATAGCTGGAAGATCATAGGCATGAAAAGAACATTAGAGGGAACAGAGACCTGGGGGAAGGAACATAGACTTAAGAATTAGGTGGTATGCTGTACGTAATCCTGCAGCAGGTATGCGTCTTCCGCACTGAGCATGCATTGGTAGCATTGGTACCAATGGAACCCATTAATCAGTCTTGGGCAGATTGAAAACCTCATCATCGCTCGCCCTCTTTTCCTTGTCTAAAAAGCAAGGCAAGACCCACGGACCCAGCGGACCTGAGATATGGAGGCCTAGCTGCTCCCGCTCTTCGTCCATCTAAGCTGCCTGAGCTAGATCAAGACCAAGCAAAAGACACATACTCTTCTAGCAAAGAACCTTTCTGTCGTCAGGTTGCCGTCATACCTACCTCAGAGCAAGCTTCCTTTAGGGCCAAGGGGAATTAACTTAGCCACGCAAACTGCGTTAGGTGACGCCCAAATCTTATTGTCTTGCATGCCAAGTATCAGGGAGTCCCCGCGCATCTCCTGGCGCTATGTGTTGTATTGTCTTGAAGACTGGCGAAAGGTGATCTCAGCCTAGGACGAGCGGGATGTCGCTGTGGCCCTTCCTGTAAGGCTGTCGCTGTTGCAAGGTCGCGCCCGCCGCACGAAGGTGCCGGCAGCATGAGAACTGTGGCATTTAGCAACCACCGTCGACGCATTAGCTGGAACGTGGAAACCCTGTCCCGCGCCTCGTTAGTTTACTACTATGTACGTCTCTTCACTGGCCCTCATAGCGTAACTGAGACTCAATGAGTACCTGAGAGGAAAAACGTAAACCTCGTTAGTCTCACCTATGTAGTCTGCATATGTGTTACTGGCCTTTACTTAGCTTTAGGACTGTTTCAGTCTCTACCAGTCTTTTTCATTGAAAATATTTTTTTAAATGGTATGGAACTCTTTTATATTTTCTCTTTTAACCACAGGCTCTTGTATCTGGACACGCGTGCGCCAATGATGCGGCTCCCCTCTATGTATGCATATATAGAAAAAGTTTATAATGATACATATCTAAACGAGAGACGCGTACGCGTCATATGGCGCTCGCGTGTCCAAATACGAGCGCCTGTGCTTTTAACCCATTCACTTTTGCCCCAAGTTTCTTTATCTTCGCGAAGGAAAGAAGAAGAAGAAGCAGAAGAAGAAGAAGAAGAAGAAGAAGAAATGAATGGAAGGAAAGAAAAAGAAGGAGGAAAAGATGGACATTAACAAGCAGGAAACGTTATTGACATGGGTGTCCATCTGGGACTGAAAATCTGCTATTCATCCCCTCTCAACACCCCGCCACTCAACCGCTATCGTTTTCTTGTCCACTTCCTCTTCTTTTTTGTCTTGTACTTGAAGCTGCAGCTGTTTCTTGATTTATTTCTTCTTCTTCATCATCATCATCTTTCTTCTTCTTCTTCTTCTTCTTCTTCTTCTTCTTCTTCTTCTTCTTCTTCTTCTTCTTCTTCTTTGTTTTCATCGTCTTCGTCTTACCCCTTTCTCTTTCTTTCATTCTTCTTCTTCTTCTTCTTCTTCTTCTTCTTCTTCTTCTTCTTCTTCTTCTTCTTCTTCTTCTTCTTCTTCTTCTTCTTTCTATTCTTCTTTTTTAAACAGCTGCTGTTTCTTCTTTCGTTGCTTCTTCTTCTTCTTAGAACTTCTTTTTGTTGTTGTTGTTATTGTTGTTGTACTTAGCAGTCATCGAGGGTAGTCGCCAACGAGTTGCGTCGAGAGGGACCAAAATACTGGGATTACATCCCCGATAGATTCGGGTTAATGCAAGGGCGTGTAGTCGCCGAAGTGTTGCTTCGTGAGCGAACAACAGACCGGAGCTACGTGGCTGCTGCAAGACTACGTCGAGGGACAGTCTCGGAGCTACATCGCCAGTATTATAGAGAGCGACTAGCGAACTTCGCGTCGACATCAGCACAAGTGATAAGAGTATACATTAATACCAGCGTGGTGCAGCGTCGCGTTCGACGAGGACAGAGAGGACTGCGTCAACGAAGGCGACTAGTGACAAGCATCAGCTCTACTGCAGAGCGTGCTGTTCTAGAACAGTCTAGAAAGGTGCAGCACAATCAAGAACTTTCCGGAAAATTATCAAGATGGGGGTGACTTCTGGTAAAAAGGTTTTTAGCTGAATCTAAAAGGCAAGCAGCTGACAGAATACGTCAAGTTTCAGGAGAGAATACATGTACAAGAAAGAGTACTCGAAGAGCAATGTCGGCGTGGAGAAAGAGAAATTGAACAGGAGCGGCAAGAAAGAGAAGAGCAGCGCCAAGAACAAGAAGCGCAGTTTCGGCGTGAAGAAAGAGAATACGAGCTGAAGCGTCTTGAAGCTGAGCGTCAGTTTCTGCCGGAAATGGCAGGTATCAAACAACAGCAAAACGCGCCTCACGTTATCAGCAACCACAAAACTCCAAAATTGCCTGCGTTCGTCGATGGGAAGGACCAGATCGACAGTTATCTGACGAGATTCGAAAGGTTCGCTGAAAGCGCTAACTGGAAACCTTAAGACTGGGCACTTCGACTCAGTGCACTCCTGACGGGACAAGCACCCAATGTCTACACAGGATTGCTGAACACTGACGCCAAAGACTATGACCTTTTCAAAGAGGCCCTGCATTGCTACAGTTTTACAGAGAAGGGCTACCGTAAAGGCTTCCGGGAATGCCGGTCTTTGTCAGACGAGACGCCTGTCGTCATACCTACTCAAGTGGGTGGAATTATCAGGCGAAGGGAAGATTTACGACAGTCTCCAAGACCTTATCGTGAAAGAACAATTCCTCGATGCCTGTCACAAAGACCTGGCAACCCACTTAGAATTACAAAAGCTGCAGACGCTGAAAGATGTGACTCGGGCTGCTGAAACATATTTCATCGTAAACGGGAAGAACCTGGTGCCACCCAAGGCGACGAAACGTTTTCATTAGACTGGAAACCATGGGAAACAGAACATGGGAAGATGACGAGCTAGGAAAATCCATCCACGTCGTCGCCAGCGCAGCTATGACCGTCCAGAACATGCCTTTTTCCAAGAGAAGCTTCGAAAATCACGAAGTAACTGTCCTAAGAGACTCAGGCTGGCGGTCATTGTCAGACAAGATCTAATAACTAAATAGACATTGTCCTAAACCTCCTGCGCGTGTCATGAAATAATTAGCTTTATTCTCATAAGATTTCTACAAACGTGATATCAGCTTGTAAATGGTTTTTAACTTTCAAATGTTATGTATACAGGCATTCATTAAAAGGCCTTTCTTAAACAATTACCCAAGTTGAGGCAGAGAGATAAACATGAAACACTGAAGACGTAAAATACACAACAGTTGGAGCACAACACCAATATACGTTTTGCTAATTTTATGGTTCTCTTCTTTCTCACTAGAGTAATAGAATACAGTAATAACAACAAACAAATAATAAAATATAAATATTCAAATTACCGTGTCTGTCATGGACAGAATCCACACTCATCACAGTGAAAAACAAGTAGCCTACACAGTAACACAATATTTCCAAGTCACACAAAATAAGCATTCACCTTTTCTTTCACAGAATATCTTTCCACTGATAACCCTATCCTAGTCCTATTTCATCCAATCACAGACACTCTCAGATGCATAGGAGAACAGTCTTCTTTCTTTCTTCTTTCTTTCTTTAGTAAATTAACGTCCCCGGACACATTGCGTATAGGGGACAAGAGAACAGTCTTCTGTTTAAACAGTCTTTATATAGCCGAGTCTCACCACCAAAATATTAATGAACTATGAAATATAGTACAAACGCAAAGCGAATACATACGCCACATGCCTATGTCAACAACCGTCGCTTGTGTATTATCTCTATAAACGCGTGATGTATACACAAATGTAAAAATTTACCAATTCACTTCGTGAAAGACATTCACTGGCGAGTCCAAATGGACATGTATGGTCGACAACAAATGTATAAAAGCGCCCTTTGCGAAGATTCAAGTCAGCAGACACTGGCAAAGTAGAAGCGGTTTGCCTGAAGAAGCCGCAGTACGATTGGATGATCGGGAATATCAACGCGCGAGACGACCCGACAACACCGATCCTGAGTGGAATCCAGCCTCAACTCAACACGTCGAGATTGCGGAGGAAAATCCATTTCCATTTCCCAATGGAGACATTACCGAGGTGCTTCGGGAAAATGTAACCACTTTGGCTCAGCCCTGCCGATCAGAGGTCGTCGGTGCTGTCACTACCACGGGCCCGGGCCAAGGTAGACGAGACGACTACGCCACTGAAGGTCGCCTACAGCTCCAAAGCCGCCATCGTGGACAGAGATAAGATAACCCAGCTCCAGGAAGCTGATAGTACTTTAAACTAGTACAGGAACCGCCAAGACCACGTAACCAAGGGCAGTGGCAATGTCTATTTAAAGGTGAAGGCCAAGATCCTGTACAGAATCTCCCAGCACCCGAGGGTCAACGGAGGGGAACCACTAGGTCAAGTCTTGTTACCATTACCCGTAAGGCGCCAAGTGATGGAAGTAGCTCATGATTCCATCATGGGAGGGTGAAGGGGGGGGGGAGGTCACCTAGGCATAAAGAAGACGTCGGACCGAATCCAGGCAATGTTCTACTGGCCAGGACTTCATGCGGACGTCAGCCGATTCTGCCGATCATGTGACATTTGCCAGTAGACCATACCTCGAGGAAGGGTTTCTAAAGTGCCTATGAAGAGGGTGTCACTGATCGACCGACCTTTCAAGAGGGTTGTATTGGATTTAATCGGCGAAATAAAACCTCCGAGTGAAGAAGGTCACCTGCAGGTACTGACTTTAGTGGACTATGCGACTCGGTCCCCAGGCGCAATACCTAAGGAAGATTGACACTAAAACTGTAGCAGAGGCGCTAGTGGACATGTTCAGCAGACTTGGAGTACCTGAAGAAATCCTGACAGACATCGGGACACAGTTCTTCCTTGACTGCATTAAGGAGGTCAACAGACAACTGAGCATCCGGCATTTGATTAAGACACCGCACCATCCAATGTGCAATGGGTTCGTCGAGAAGTTTGATGCTACGCTGAAGTCCACCCTGAAGAAACTGTACAGCAAGAAGCCCAGGCAGTGAAATCGCTACATCCACGTCTTACGGTTCGTCTACATTGAAGTACCGCAAGAGTCCGCTGTTTTTTCTCCGTTCGAGTTGCTGTACTGCAGAACCATCCGAGGGCCGATGCATATCCTGAACGAACTGTGGACGAAAGATGCAGACACCCCAGAGGTGAAGACCATCTACCAGTACTTGTTTGAGCTACGAGAGAAGCTAGAGCAGACTCTCAAAATTGCCAGAGATAACCTGAAAAAATCCCAGGACTATGGAAAGCACTACTACGATCGTAGGGTTGTGAACAGGGAGTTCAAACTTGGCAACAAAGTGCTGGTGCGTCTACCTGCGGATCGCAATAAGTGATGCATTAGAAAGGCCCGTACAAAGTGGAGGCCGTGGTGAGGATCAACGACTACAAGGTGAAAGTCGGCCAGAATTCCAAGATATACCATGCCAACCTCCTTAAGCTGTACGTAGAAAGGCCACCAGAGACTGTTTACGCAGCAACAGCAGCTGAGACAGCTTTGCCAACGAGGAACTGTTAGAACATGGAGACTTCCAAAGCAAAGAAGACATCGATGACATTAAGTTAGGACTAAGACTGACTGAGGATCAGAAGATGGACCTCAAAGACCTTATCCGACCATACTTTCGAGGCTCTGACTCTACCATTCTTGTAAAATACTCTGATGACTCTGCTATTGAAGATTTATCGGACTGCAACACAACATACTTTTTCTGAAGTTGAACAATTCAATACCAGTAGGATTTCCTTGACTTCAATGTCACCAGAACCAAAGAACTCATGATGGACTTTAGAACTCCTTCCCGTGTCCCCGACCTTGTGATTGATGGTGTGATTGTCGAGCGTGTGTCTAAATATCTGGGTACCATTCTGGATTTAAAAAAAACTGTCAATGCTAACACAACAAGCCACAAGCTGTTACACTCAGTTTGATGTTGGTGTTTTCTATCAGTATCTGATTCAGCCCCGATGCTTGAATTCCTGATAGTTGTGTAACTCAGATTCGTTTATTCACACAGCCCGTCCAAACAGCATACAAATCACAAAGTCGACGTATGAAGTTTTCCACTTTTATTCAGCATACATCAACAACTGCATACAATTCTCAATTCAACTCAACAACTTTCACAGCAACTTTCCAAATCACTATCAACAACTTTACTATCTATCAACCATCTCTCGGCACACGATTAAATAACCTCTCTCTTTTCCGGAAAGATTTCGAATACCGTAGAAATGACGCACTGCCACCAATCGAATAAAAGATCGTCATCACTGACTTACGTCATACATTATTATTTCTCCTTCTGGAACGACCTCTTGCTTCGACATGTATCGGGAAGTTTCTATAGAAAGTAAACACTCAGATCCAGAAACTTCTACAGTAATATCGACCAGAGCAAATTATCAACGTTATACAAAGCCTCTCCTAACAACAATGCAAACTCAAATCAAAGGTAAATAAACTCCATTATTGAATACTTTGCAAATCGAAACGATTAGATCTGTCGTACACGCTTCAGCCATACTATCATTCGCGTTTCAACGTAACATAACCCCCCACTCAAGAAGAAATTTACCTAATTTCTTTCAACAACGTTGAAACGTAATGCACAAACAAAGTCCACAATTGAAACTAATTTAAGACTTATTTCAGACTGTCTGAACACTGTCAATGTTCTCAGCTCATTCACACAGAGTCAAAGTTTCTCATCTGCAAGTCTTTCTGGATACTGTCAATGTTCACAGTTCATTTACCTATCAACGTTTTTCATTTTCAAGTCTGTCATTACCAATATTCTTAGTTCGTCCACACAGTCAATGATCTTTCATCCGCAAGGAAACGTCGCCCTCGTCAGTTGCGGTTGTCATCGGCCCAGGGTCAAAGACGACGATCACGTGGGTTTTCCTGGAGTCAGTGCATCCTCCGTTGTCTCCTTCTTCCGTCGGATGTCCGACGCAGTCGACGTTGTCAGCTCCCAGGATGCACTTGCTGGGTCTCACGATCAGGTTGGCTTCTGCGGGACGGTGGAACAGCTCCCTCAAGCTGCATCCTTCCAGGTCTGGGTGTGACTTCATGTTCGACCAAAGTCGTAGAGCCTGGGACATCATTGAAGTTAGGGGGAAACTCGCCCATAAGGTCCTCGAGCTCCAACGTTTGACCTTCCGTCAAGCTCGGTCCTAGCTTAACATCATTGATGCCTTCTTTGCTGTGGAAGTCTCCCAGTTCCAACAGTTCTTCGCTGTCAAAGCTGTTGTCGGTCCCAGCTGCTGTGGCTGCGTGCACAGTCTCTGATGGTCTTTCCACGTACAGCTTAAGGAGGTTGGCGTGGTATATCTTGGAATGCTGACCGACCTTCACCTTGTAGTCGTTGATCCCCACCACAGTCTCCACTTCGTACGGGCCTTTCCACTGCATCAGCAACTTATTGTGATCAGTAGGTAGCAGCACCAGCACTTTGTTGCCAGGTTTAAACTTCCTGTTCACAGCCCTACGATCATAGTAGTGCTTTCCACAGTCCTGGGACTTCTTCAGGTTTTCTCTGGCTATCTCGAGAGTCTGCTCCAGCTTCTCCCGTAGCTCAAACACGTACTGGTAACTGTTCTTCACCTCTGGGGTGTCTACTTCTTTCGTCCACAGTTCTTTTAGGATGTGCATCGGCCCTCGGATGGTTCTTCCGTACAGCAGCTCGAACGGAGAAAAGCCGGTGGACTCCTGCGGTACTTCTCTGTAGGCGAAAAGTAAGGCGTTGATGTAGCGATGCCATTGTCTGGGCTGCTCGCTGCACAGTTTCTTCAAGGTGGACTTCAGCGTAGCATTGAACTTTTCGACAAGCCCGTTGCACATCGGATGGTAGGGTGTCGTAGTCAAATGCCGGATGCTCAGCAGTCTGTTGACCTCCTTCATGCAGTCAGAGACGAACTGCGTCCCGAGGTCTGTCAGAATTTCTTCAGGCACTCCAAGTCTACTGAACATGTCCACCAGTGCCTCTGCTACAGTTTCAGTGTCAATCTTCTTCAGTGGCACTGCTTCTGGGTACCGTGTCGCATAGTCCACTAAAGTCAGTACCCATCGATGACCTTCTTCACTCGGAGGTCTTATTTCGCCGATTAAGTCTAAGGCCACCCTCTTGAAAGGTCGGTCGATCAGAGGCATCCTCTGCATAGGCACTTTCGGGACCCTTCCTCGAGGTATGGTCTTCTGGCAAATGTCACATGATCGGCAGAAACGACTGACGTCCGCATGAAGTCCTGGCCAGTAGAACACCGCCTGGATTCTATCCGACGTCTTCTTGATACCCAGGTGACCTCCCATGATTGAGTCATGCGCTACCTCCATCACCTGGCGCCTTAGGGGTAACGGTACCAAGACTTGACGTAGTGGTTTACCTCCGTTGACCCTCGGGTGCTGGAAGATTCGATACAGGATCTTGGTCTTCACCTCAAAATAGACCGTGCCACTGCCCTTGGTCACGTGGTCTTGGCGGTTCCTGTACTTGTTTAAAGTGCTATCAGCTTCCTGGAGCTGGATCAGCTTATCTCTGTCCACGATGGCAGCTTTAGAGTTGTCGGCGACCTTCAGTGGCGTAGACGTCTTGTCTCTCTTGGCCTGGGCCCTGGTAGTAACGGCACCGACGATCTCTGGTCGGCAGGGCTGAGCCGGAGTAACCACATTGTCCCGTAGCAGCTCTGTAAGGTCTCCATCGGGAAACGGCAATGGATCCTCCTCCACAACTTCGACGTGTTGAGTTGAGGCAGGACTCCACTCCGGATCGGGGTCGTCGGGTCGTCTCGCGCCGTCGATATTCCCGATCATCAAATCATACAGCGGCTTCTTCAGGCAAACCGCTTCGACTTCGCCTATGTAGAAAGGGGTGTTGACATGAATTTTGCAACTGGCGCTTTTACACATTTGCTGTCGGCCATGAGTGTCCATTTTGAATCGCCAGTGAACTGTTCTTTAGCGATTAGGTCTTCTCTGACGATGACCCCACTACAGCCAGAGTCTCTTAAGACAGTCACTTCATAATTTCCGACGCGTCCCTTGGAAACAGGCATGTTCTGTACGGTCACAGCTGCGCTGGCGACGACGGGGATGGATTTTCCGTTGGCAAGGAGAAGTTGGCCATCGGTCATGCACTCTTGCACGTCCGCAGGGGTAGCTGTGCGCTTGGTCTCACTCGGAAGAATGACGCTCCCGCCGCACACTTGATGGTCAGATCTACTGTTTTGCCGTTGATTGGAGAACCGCCTCTGCCGGTTGCCCGCCGCTGAATTGTCCGTACTGCTCCGCTGTCCGCTACTTTTGTTTTGAGGACAGTTAGCTGCTCTGTGGTCTGTAGCGTTGCAGGTGAAACAGCCTCTTGAATGCCCTTCCCTGGGAGGTGGGGTGGAGTCCGTCTGTCTCTGGCTCGTCTGGCTCCCTTGGATCTGGTTCCCATGGTTTCCAGTCTTCTGAAAATGTTTCGTCGTGCTGGGTGGCCCCAGGGTTTTCCCATGAGCGATAAGATATCTTTCAGCAGCCTCAGTCACCTCTTTAAGCGTCTGCAGCTTTTGTTCTTCTAAGTGGGTCGCTAGGTCCTTGTGACAGGCATTGAGAAATTGTTCCTTCACGATCAGGTCATGGAGACTGTCGTAAGACTTCCTTTCGCCTGATAACTCCACCCACTTGTGTAGATATGACGACAGGCGTTCCACAAACTGCTTTGGCGTTTCGTCTGACTTGGGCCGGCATTCACGGAAGCGTTTACGGTAGCCCTTCTCTGTAAAGTTGTAGCACTGCAATAGGGCCTCTTTCAAGACGTCGTAGTCTTTAGCGTCATCGTCCGACAATCTGGTGTAGACGTCGAGTGCTTCTCCCGTCAGAAGTGCACTTAGTCGAATCGCCCAGTCTTGAGGTTGCCAGTTAGAGCTTTTGGCAAACCTTTCAAATCTCGCCAAATAACTGTCGATCTGGTCCTTCCCGTCGACGAAGGCTGGCAATTTTGGAGCCATGTGGTTGCTGACGACTTGTGGCGCATGCTGATTGTTTTGGATACGCGCCAACTCTAGCTGGTATTGACGATCAGCTTCTAGTCGTCTCTCTTCCATCTCGTCACGCCGACGCTGTTCCTCTAATTCTCTTTCTTCACGCCGTCGCTGCTCTTCTCTTTCTTGACGCCGCTCTTCTCTGTCTTCTCGGCGACGCTGCTCTTCTAATTCTCTTTCTTCTATTCTCTCCTGGGACTTGACGTACTCCGTCAGCTGTTTGCCTTTGAGATTCAGTGCAATCCCTTTCTGCCAGAAGTCAGCCATCTTGATGCTTCTGGAAAGTTCTTGTCTGGAAAATTTTCTAGAAAGTTCTTGACTGTAGAGTTCTTTTTTTTCTGGAAAGTTCTTGACTATGATGTACCTTTCTAGACTGTTCTAGAACAGCACGCTTTCTGCAGTAGCGCTGATGCTTGTCACTAGTCGCCTTCGCTGACGCAGGCCCCGCTGTCCTCGTCGTATGCGACGCTGCACCACGCTGGTGTTGATGTACACGCTCCTGTGCTGAAGTAGACGCGACGTCCGCTCGCCGCTCTCTGTAACACTGGCGATGTAGCTCCGAGACTGTCCTTCGACGTAGTCTTACGGCAGCCACGTAGTCCCGATTTGTTGTTCGCTCACGAAGCAACTCTTCAGCGACTACACGCCCTTGCAGTCAACCCGAACCTATCGGTGATGTAGTCCCAGTATGTTGGCCCCTCTCGACGCAACTCGTTGGCGGCTACCCTCGATGACTGCCTCTCGTAACGTTGACTCGCTTGTTGTAGCAGTTGAACCCTTGGCTAT
This sequence comes from Oncomelania hupensis, assembly GCA_036898135.1. Classification (NCBI taxonomy): domain Eukaryota; kingdom Metazoa; phylum Mollusca; class Gastropoda; order Littorinimorpha; family Pomatiopsidae; genus Oncomelania; species Oncomelania hupensis. The sequence continues at coordinate 642,743 of JBAHVR010000327.1, forward strand.
GGCGTGAATCGCGGCTTGACCCCCAAAATGTTACACTCAGTTTGATGTTGGTGTTTTCTATCAGTATCTGATTCAGCCCCGATGCTTGAATTCCTGATAGTTGTGTAACTCAGATTCGTTTATTCACACAGCCCGTCCAAACAGCATACAATTCACAAAGTCGACGTATGAAGTTTTCCACTTTTATTCAGCACACATCAACAACTGCATACAATTCTCAATTCAACTCAACAACTTTCACAGCAACTTTCCAAATCACTATCAACAACTTTACTCTATCAACCATCTCTCGGCACACGATTAAATAACCTCTCTCTTTTCCGGAAAGATTTCGAATACCGTAGAAATGACGCACTGCCACCAATCGAATAAAAGATCGTCATCACTGACTTACGTCATACATTATTATTTCTCCTTCTGGAACGACCTCTTGCTTCGACATGTATCGGGAAGTTTCTATAGAAAGTAAACACTCAGATCCAGAAACTTCTACAGTAATATCGACCAGAGCAAATTATCAACGTTATACAAAGCCTCTCCTAACAACAATGCAAACTCAAATCAAAGGTAAATAAACTCCATTATTGAATACTTTGCAAATCGAAACGATTAGATCTGTCGTACACGCTTCAGCCATACTATCATTCGCGTTTCAACGTAACACAAGCCAACCTGACCGTGAGACCCAGCAAGTGCATTCTGGGAACTGACAACGTCGACTTTATCGGTCATTCGCTGAAAGAAGGGCATAAGAGGTACTGTTGGAAAACCTCACTAATATTCTAAAACTCCAGGTCCCCAAACCAAGAAGCAAGTGCAGTCTTTCATGGGATTGGCTGGATAGAATATGGGTTCATACTGAACTACTCCGCCATCACAGCACCCTTGTTGGGCACACACCAGCTCAATGCCTATGTGATCAGCACTGTTTAGTGCCTCCACATTTTGCTTGCACTGCGGGCTGTTTATAGCTTGCCTGCACCCTCCCATCCAGTGAAAGGAAAAACAAAGGAAGCATCGGCGAAGCTATTTATAGCTAGCCTGGCTGACCTAACTCAAAACTAAAAAGCTTTGGTTGAGTCGCTGTGGCATGGTGCGGAAAGGCTGTCCTAACCATGTACAGTGGGGATCAGCTCAAGAGAATGCATACCAGACTGTACGCGACTTCCTTTTGAAGGATCCGGTGCTATGACTGCACGACACTTCCAAGGAATTCGTCTTAAGAACAGACGCAGCGGACGAAGACATCGGCGCCATACTTATTCAAGAATACGAAGGGAAACTATTTCCGGTCAATTACGCCAGCAAGAAACTGTCAAGGGCTGAGAAAAATTACTCAACCATGGAGAAAGAGAGCCTTTCCATGATATGGGGAATCCGGAAAATCGACCTATACCTTCAAGGAGTGAAGTTCGTGTTACAGACTATCACAAGCGGCTAACTTACTTGAACTCTGCCAAGTTTGTGAACAGTCGCATCATAAGATGGGCTATGCACTTGCAGAACTTTGACTTGCGAGTAGAATCTATAAAAGGATCAGAGAATGTTGGTGCGGAATTTCTCAACGTGTGGGTAAAGAATAGCGACAGCACCCAAACAGTCCGAAATAAGTTTCTGGACTTTCTTTGTGCATTGCGTCTCAATGTTGTTTGACAGAAAATAAAGTAAATTTCTTCTTGTGTATGGGGTAATGTTATTATTGAGACGCGTACGATAATTCCAAACATTTTATTTTGCAAAGCATGCGATGATAGCGTGTATTTACCTTTGATTTGATTCTGCGCTGTTGCTAGAAAAAGCTTTTTATAATGTTGCTAATTTTCATCAATCGATATTGTAGTAGCGTTGAGAATTTTCTGGATTTACGTGTTTATTATCGATCGAACGTTCACGGCCTTTTTGGCGATAGCTAGTCGAATCTTGTAAAATTCTAAACATTACAGTATGTGACGTACAAAAGTGCGTAGTTCCGATGACGAGTTTTATTTTGTTTGGGTGTTATTGCGTCATTCTGGAATGTTCTAAACTTTACTGGATTGCAGAGAGGCTGTATAAATAATATGCACTGTTTGCTTGTGAGGAGTGATTTTTGGAGTGATTTTTGGAAAGCGATCTTGTATGCAGTTGTTGGTGTTTGCTGAATAAAGTTGGAAAACTTAATTCGACGACTCCTGCCTTGTTGCTGAGTGAAACTGGCTGCGTGGATAAACAAATTCGAGTTACACTTATCGAGATTCAAGCGTCGGAGCTGAATCAACTATTAAATTAATAAATCGTGGATCATTCTTCTTTTTTTTATCTTCTTCATCTTCATGTACTTGAAGTTGCTTATGTTTGTTCCTCCGTTTGTTCTTCTTCTCCTTCTTCTTCTTCTTCTTCTTCTTCTTGAGCACGAAAGCGGATTTCATTATTGAGTACTCATAATGTGTACAAATATAAAAATTGTGGTTCTGCGCCCGCTGTAATTCGTTTTGGGTTAATAAAGATGAATTGTGTTGTATTGTTCATCTTCTTGAAATTCCTTCTGGTTCGTGTTCTTCTTTTATCTCCAACTCTCCCCCCCCCAGACCCCCGCTCCCTCTTCATAACAACCACATCCCCATGCTCGTTCTCATCATCATCATCATCATCATCATCATCATCATCATCATCATCATCATCATCATCATCTTCTTCTTCTTCTTCTTCTTCTTCTTCTTCTTGAGCACGAAAGCGGATTTCATTATTGAGTACTCATAATGTGTACAAATATAAAAATTGTGGTTCTGTGCCCACTGAATTCATTTTGGGGTAATAAAGATGTATTGTGTTGTATTCTTCGTCTTCTTGAAATTCCTTCTGGTTCTTGTTCTTCTTTTATCTCTCCCTCTCCCCCCCCCCCACCATCACATCCACATCCTTGTACTCATCATCATTATCATCATCATCATCCTCGTCCTCCTCCTCATCATCATCATCATCTTCTTCTTCTTCTTTTTCTTCTTTTTTATCATCTTCATCATCATCATCATCATCATCATCATCATCGCCACTACCACCACCCATTCTTCACAATCCCACTCGCTCACTCGTCTTTTTCCTCCTACTGTCTTTTTTTTTTTTTTGCCTTGGGGCATCTTTGTTCATTTCTTCATCTTCCGATTCTCCTCCTCTGCATGCATCTCTCTATCTCTCTCGCTCTTTCTCTCTCTCTCTCTCTCTCTCTCTCTCTCTCTCGCCGTGTCTGTCTGTCTCTCTGTCTCTGTCTCTCTTTGTCTATCTCTGTCTCTCTCTCTCTCTTTCTCAACACAAGGCGATCGATGTTGGGAAATCGAAGCTATATTACGCAGTGAGCACGCTGAATTTAAAGGCAGTGAAATTGCATTGACGCAGCTTAGCTCCAGGGGGAACAAAAATTTTGCAGTTTAGAGAATTGGCACAATTTAAGGTGGGAAGGGAGGTGTGTGTGTGTGTGTTTGTGGGTGTGTGTGCGTGCGCTTGCATGCGTGTGTGTATGTGTACGCGTGCATGCGTGTGTGTGTGGTGCGCGAGTGCATGTGTGTGTGTGTGTGTGTGTGTGTGTGTGCGCGCGCGCTATTTTCATTATTATGTTTTTTAAATATTTTTTTAGAGGGGGGTGGGGGGGAGGGGAGGAGAGAGGTTCGACAATATAACACCACGCTGGGATCGAAGTCAGTCAGTAAATGAGGCTGACGAAATGTGGCAGATCCCCGAGTATGAAGGGAACGAAAATATTATAAGGGATTATGTACATATTTTGAGGGAATGGGGATACAGTCCACACAACTTCTTAGTCTGATAAGGCAGCATTGGGCAGCGACAAGAAATAACATAAAAGTCATTAAGTCTTTTTTCCTTTTTCGGTTAGGAGATAGAAACAGTGGACCATTCTGGAGGTTTTTATTTTCGCGGATAATTCGTTATTTTCAGTGAAATGTAAACAGTTTGTGGGAAATGGAGGCGGTCGGGAGATGGGGGGGGGGGGGAGCAAGGAGAATGACGGAGGCGAGAGAAAGGAGGAGACCACAGTAAGAATAAAACAGGAAATGTCTAGGTAGCCTCGCTTGAAGAGAGCGGATAGGATTAGTAAATATATTATTATATATTTGTGCATTTTGTAATCTACCTCAATAAATAAATATTTTAAAGTTAAACATATACGTATATTGTCTTGATCTATAGGGAAGCAAAATGAGGTGGTGCAAGAACATGCGGAATAGGTCAGTCCCGATTTAGGGAAGAAATTAAAAACGAAAAAGGGATTGGATTAGAGACACATGTCTAGCCTGTGCAGTTTCTGTAGAAGCTCTCTCTGGCCCTATTCGATCGTTTGTGCTGATTCGGGAGAGTGATCAGAACCGAATGAAGTGCTAGTGGTGGATTATTTCCAGTCTGCACTCACTCCCCACCCCCCACCCTCACCCCCACCCTCTCTGCCCACCCCATCTCCTCACCCAAGTACACACCTTATCCCCCATCCCCACCCTGCATATTGACCTCTCTTCCTTATCTCTACCTCCCCCTCCCAACCCCGTCTTCTTCTACCCCAATCACACCAACCCACCCCAATCCCACCCCCTCCTACCCCGGGGAGAGAAGTGTCTGAAGAGGGAAAGCCGTTTCACTACATAAAACTTTTAAGTAGTTGTTGAAGTCACCGACTTCCATCTGCTCTGGGGTCTAATCCCAGGGGACCGGGGAGAAAGATATTAAATGTGGAGGGAGATGTATAGGATAGGAAAGATGTCACGGAGGCAGAAGAAAGAGGAATGGGCGAGAGAGAGAGAGAGAGAGAGAGAGAGAGAGAGAGAGAGAGAGAGAGAGAGAGAAAGAAAGAAAGAAAGAAAGAGAGAGAATAATTATGAATTTGTGACTAATTATGAAGTTATATATGTATGTAGTTGGTTATTTGGTTATTTTGTATCCCGCTGCCATTCTCTCCTCTTTTGTCTCTGTCTGATCCTTAAGCGTATACACGGCTGTAAATATTTATACTGTTTTTCTTCCTGGGTCTAACCGGGCATATAAATAGCTGTGAATAGGTTTTTGCTATTCTATTTCTGTCTTTTTTGTCATTTATGTACATAGTTGTAAATAGTCTATTTCTGTCTTTTTTGTCATTTGTGTACATAGTTCTAAATAGTTTTTACCTTTACTGTTCCGTCTTTTGGTGTATCGTAGCAAAAGTGATGTTTGATCGAGTGCATGTATTTTTATGTAATGACTATGTAAAGCGTGGTGAGTCTGGTCATCATAGGCTGGCGTACCCGCTATATAAAAATCCGTTATTATTATTATTATTATTATTATTATTATTATTATTATTATTATTATTATTATTATTATTATTATTATTATTATTATTATTGTTGTTATTATTATTGTTATTATTATTATTATTATTATTATTATTATTATTATTATTATTATTATTATTATTATTATTATTATTATTATTTTAAATATCTTTTTATAAGAACTGTATTCTAGTTATACATGTAAAATGCTAGCAGCGGAACTAATGGTATCTTTCTTTCTTCTTCTGTTTCATATGCTGTTGGTGCAATACTGACGGTTAAACAAATACAGGTAAGTTAACAAAGGCAAAAAAATACATATTTAATTAAATTATGGCGGCTTTCTGCCTCATTATCTGTTTGTCTGTTCTTTTTCCCTTACTGTGCTTTTATTCTGTCGCTTAGTCTTTTTTTTTCCTAACTTTATTTTCATGTTGATCTCTTTTATTTTTGTCATATTATATGGTAGCATTCCTTTTTGTTTGTATTAAAGTATATGCCTTTCTCTACCTACCCTTGTGTGTAGCATACATTTCTTTTTATTTTATGACGGTATTCTTTTTTTTCTTTCCGTGCGTGCGCGCGTTCGTGTGTATGCGTGTGCGTGTGCGTGTGTTTGTATGTGAGTTATATCTGTCTCTTTGTGTGTGTTTGTGTGTGTGTGTGTGCGTGCGTCTTTTTTCTGTCTGTCTCTCTGTCCCTGTCCTTGTCTCTGTCTGTCTCTCTCTCTCTCTCTCTCTCTCTCTCTCTCTCTCTCTCTCTCTCTCTCTCTCTCTCTCTCTCTCTCTCTCTCTCAATTAAAACATACTGATTTTGTATCTGTTTTAAAACTGAATCTATGGTTTTGATAATGTTTCTGCTGATTGCAACCTGCAGAATCATTTTCTTCTTCCCTACTTTTGAGATTTCTGTTCGCAAGAGGAAAGCAACATGACACATTCAGAGCTACTGTAAACTACGACATAAGCGAGATTTTTTCACGGGTATACGAGAACAAAGGCTACTATTCACAAAACCGTTCACATTCAATATGAATGCAGGAACCCATCTACACTCAAGAAATTCAAGCTACTGCCTAAGAATTTCTAGTTTGAAAAAAAAAACTACGAAACGACACAAAGCAGTAGCTGTGAAATATAGTAGCGTGCAATACTTCTGTACACGTGAAGTATTGTTACTCGTGCCATAACCACAATTAATTAGTGTAACGTTTTACATAATATCACTTAATTACAACATGAACATCGATCCTATCCTATTCTATCCTATTCTATCCTATCCCGTAACTCGAAAGTCGTTGAGGCACCACAGATGATCGTTTAACCAGCGTACTTCATCCTTCTCTGTCCTCAGCAAACCTCATGGCTTCGCTCAGTGACAAGCCAGTCCATTCTCGAATGTTGTCCTCCCACCTCTGTTTCTGTTTCTCTCTTCTTCTGCCTCCTTGCACCGTGCCTTGCAGGATGGTCTTCATCACTGTAAGCATGTCATCGTGTTGTCCAATGGCTTGTGTGATGGTCTGTCGGACTTCGTCGTTGGTGATGTGCTGGGGCCCAGAAGTCTTCTGTAGCACCTCATCTCCATGCTTTCCATGCTGTTTTTTTTTCGTTGTAGGTCTGCTTTGAGGGTCCATATTTCGCAAGCGTATAGATCTTGGACATTGATGTCCGTGTTAATGCCATTGGTGTTGTTCGTCATCATTTTGGTCTTTTATGCACTTATTTCCATTCCAAAGGTTCCGGAGGTGGTTTCAAGTCTCTGTACCAGTTGATTAAGTTCTTGTTCTTCTCCAGCCTTTCCATCTATGCCATCAGAAAAAACGGAGGTTGGAGATTGCTCCACCTCCTATGCTGATCTGCATGATCTGCAAGGGCATCTGACATGATGCACTCCAGGAAGATGCTGAAGAGTGTTGGAGAGAGTAGGCATCCTTGACGCACGCCGATAGTTGTTCTGAACCAGTTCCCGATGGCGCTGTTGTGGTAGGCTTTCTTGCTGTTGTTCTTGTTCAGACTGTTCTCTATTTCCTGGCATTGATCTTCTATCCAGCTCTCCTTTGCTGTACGCATGCCTTTTCGAATGTCACTGTTGATTTTTCGGTAGGCTCCCTGTGAGATGAAAAGAGAGATGAAAGAACATCGATGACACAGACAAGGAATGGGTCGTCAAATTATGTCATGAAATGTTGACGCTTAGACGCCAAGTAAAAAGAAACGACATGTTCGAATCGTTGAAATAATTTTATTATAATATTCCATAAAATATCCTCGCATAACCATTTTTATATAAAATATTTTCACCCACAATAAAGTAATGGCTGAAAATTGCATGTATCATCGCATTCGCGAAGAAGGACGGTGAGCAACCATTCTATCGTTGATTCACTAAGCTATATGCATCAACCATCATTGGCTCACCGTTCAAGTATGCATTGGCTACAAACTTTCTGTGTTGTGTTCAATTTCTTCATTGCTTCATCCCCAACACATTTCAATGACCTTTTTGCAGTTTATATACCATCTAGGACTCTCCTCTCATCTTTTGATAACCGTTTGCTTTGCATTTCCCGATCACTCATATAAACCTTTGGCGATCAAACCCTGCATCGACACTCTGGAACTCTCTACCACATCAGATAAGATACGCTGCGACGTCTGCGTCATTCAAAAGATCGCTGAAAATATATCTTTTGAAGAACTATCTTAAATGATTTATAATTTGAATTAGGTTTTCCATTCTTGATAACTGGTGCTGGTGCTGCTGCTATGTGTGTTAGAGAGAGGGTGAGGGAGTTGACGATAGAAAGAACGAGAGAGAGAAGGCCAGGCCATCTCCAGTGCAGACTTAGACCGTGGTTAGCCCATGGCGGAGGCAGCTGTTCTTCAATCAATCATTGGCGACTGCTTAAATTGATTTTACTTATATATGTAGTTATTTTCCTTTGATTACATTAAAATGTTGGTTTAATGCTTTTAATTGGTTTCATTTTCGTTTTCAATAACTATGTTAATAAATATTCATAGATTTAGTCTTTAGTTCTAAAATATTTATTGTCCATATGTAAGATGTTGCTCGTGAAAAACCTGTATGATTTTTTCCCCAGGGTTATGTGGAAAGCTTACATTTCTTCATTATCATGAACTGTAGTTCCCACAGTGAAGACTGAGCTGAATGGATAAAAAAAATGATGGGTATAGGCCAGTGTCCACTAAAACAGGCGACCTTGACGCTGGCTGAGTATCAGAGATCTATCAAGAATAGACTGTGTGTATGCCTATGCCCTCTACAACCTCTGACACAGACATTGGGTCAGAGTCGCTGTCGTGCCGATTGCCTCTATATGTTTAGTAGCAGCCCGATAGCACCAAACGTTCTGCTTATAGTAAAGGCACTCGCAGAATTCGCATGTTTACCAGTGATGCATTTCACATTACAGAGCACAATTTTCGTATGTTTTGCCAGACCTCTGTACCGTATACTATAAGAGCTAATAAAAGTTGGACTGGAAACCGGGAGGACCCATCTGGGAATTTCCAATTTGGCTGTGGCCGGAAGGCGTTTTGGATAGAGTATGGAACTGCATTGAAACCCATAAACCTTATGTCTAAAGCCTCAACATCCTGCTACATACGAGCAAGGTTTATTTTTCTTCCTATATCTTTTGTTGAAATCCCAGGAATTTAGTTACTCTGTGTGTGTGTGTGTGTGTGCTTGTGTGTGTTGTGTGTGTGTCCGTGTGTGTTGTGTATGTGTGTATTCCTCAGGTTAATGTTTTTCTTATCAATTGTTTGGTAATTATTTTTCTCTTTAAACATACCATACAAACGAATTTGAATGTTCACTATCCTGTCCTATGCCATAATTCAAATGTCGTTGGGACACCACAAATGATCGTTTAACCAGCGTACTCCATCTTTCTCTGTCCTCAGAAACCTTCATGACTTCGTTCAGTGACAAGCTACTTCATTCTCGAATGTTGTCCTCCCACCTCTTTTTCTGTCTCACTCTTCTTCTGCCTCCTGGCACCGTGCTTTGCAGGATGGTCATTGTGAGCATGTCATCGTGCTGTCCAATGGCTTGTATGATGGTCTGTTGGACTTCGTCATTGGTGATGTGCTGGGCTTAGGACATGCCCTGAAGTCTTCTGTAGCATCTCATCTCCTGCTTTGTATTCTTGGTTGTAGGTCTGCTGTGAAGGTCCATGTTTCGCAAGCGTATATGAAGATGGAGATGACAAGGGAGCGCCGCAGCCTTACCTTGAGTGTAGACTGATGGTACTTTCTTTCCAAATGGGCTTAAGCCTTGTCAGGTCAAAAGTTATTTGTGCGATCCTTGAGAGGACTTCCTGTCGGGACCCATTGTCTGATACAATGGCTCCTAAATATTTCAAGCTATGCACTATGTTGAGGTATTGGCCTTGGACTTCAATATCCGTGTTGATGTCATTGGTGTTGTTGGTCATCATTTTGGTCTGCTCTGCATGTATTTCCATTTTAAAGGCTCAAAAGGTGGTGCCAAGCCTCTGTATCGGTTGTTCAAGTTCTTGTTCCTCTACAGCCAATCCAACAATGTCATGATTCGGCTCTTTGCAGTCCGCTGGACTCTCTAAGCATTTAATAACTAACTAAATAACCCGGAAAACGGAGGTTGGAGATTGCTCTACCTTCTATGCTGACTGTGCCTTTGTGATCTGCAAGGGCATCTGACATGATGCGCTCTAGAAAGAGGTTGAAGAGTGTTGGATAGAGTAGGCATCCTTGACGCACACCGATTGTTGTTCTGAATTAATCAGTTCCCGGTGGCGCTGTTGTGGAGGACTGCACTGGAAGCCTTGTCATACAGACTTTTGATGACTTCCATAATGTTAGAGCTAATGTTGTACACTCTCATGGTTGCCCACAGAGCTGCATGCCAGACTCGGTCAAACGCTTTCGTGAAATCTACAAACACATGATGTAGATGTTGTTGGTGCTGGAGATATTTCTCATAGATTATTCTGAGGTTGAAAATCTCTTCAGTGGTACTTCCCCCTGCCCTGAATCCTGCTTGTTCTTCAGGTATGATTTGTTTAGCTTGGGGTTTCAAACAGTTGAGTATTCTTTTCAGGAGACCTTGCAGGGATGGCTGGTGAGGCTGAAGGTGCGGTAATTTTCACACTCCTGAAAGTTACCCGTTTTGGGAAGAGTGATGTCAAACGACTGGGTCTATGGTGTAGGTCCCCACTCTGCCAGATCTTGTTATAGATAATGGTGAGGACGTCAATCATCGCTTTTTTTCTGCTTGAAGCAATTCTGCGGGTATGTTGTCCACTCCCGCTGACTTCCCCTTCTTCAGCGATTGCACTGCTGTTTCAACTTATTCTGGGAGAATTGGGAGGATTTCTTCTTCTTCTCTGTTCTTGGGACATTCTAGAACTGATGTGTCTCCTTTTGGTGTGTGGATGTAAAGGTCCATCTATCCAAGACTACTTTCTCTTCTGTATGGCATATGCCAGACTTGCTTTGGATCGTGGAGACCTTGGGCTGTTTAACACTTGTCAGTCGCTTCACAGTCGTTTAGGCCTTCTTGCTGTTGTTCTTGTTCAGACTGTTCTGTTTCCTGGCATTGATCTTCTATCCAGTTCTCCTTTGCTATGCTCATGCCTTTTCGGATATCATTGTTGATTTTTCGGTAGGCATCAGCTTCCTTGAAGGTATTCTTTTTCTTTTTCATCTCTTTTCGTTCGTCACACAGTTCCAAAGGTTCAGGTGTGATCTACGGTTTCTTCTTTGGGCGGTGCTTGCCAAGGATCTCAGTGGCGGCATCTGTCACAGCTGAGTTGAAGGTTGTGGTCATGGTATCGACATCTACTTCACCAGCTCCCAGAATGAGCAATGGTGCCCCTTCCGGATCTTGCAGTTTGTCCAGGTCGAATTTCAGTCTGGTGCACTTTGCTGTGTTTACTCTCTTCAAATGGAGCCGGAAAGATATCACGAGGTCCTGGTCACTTCCGATGTCTGCTTCTGGAAAAGTGCGTGTCCTGCCAATGTTGACGCTTGATCTGAAGCGGTTCTAGACCATGATGTAGTCAATCTGGATGTGATGCTCCCCGCTGGGACTGTGCCAAGCCCATCGTCTTGATTTTTTGGTGGAGATCAAGTTTGTTTGCCAGTATCAGATTGTTGTATCTGGCAAACTTCAGGAGTCTCAGACTTCTGTAATTTGTCTCATTGTTGCAGTGGGATCCACATGTTTCTCCCCAGTTGTTTTACGCATCTTGGCCAACCTTGGCATTCCAGACGCCTTGCACTGTGACTATGTCCTTCTTCACTTGGTCAAGGAAAGAACCACTCACTTCATACAGGGTCGGTCGTCGCCCGGGTCACCAAGGACCGCGCCTTCCGTTGGCCATCAGTACGGAGGTGATAAGTGAATTACTGATGGACAACTTCGCAAGATCCGCACGAGGGATAACATCGTCATAGGAACCTGGAATGTCAGGACCCTAACTGCGGAAGTAAAATTAGAAGAACTGGCCCACGAGCTGGACCACTATGGATGGAACATTTTAAGCATCGGCGACCTGTGCTGGAAAAGCCTCGGTGAAACAAAGACCGACAAAGGCCACAAGCTTTATTTGAGCGGGAGAGATGACAGTCATGAACACGGCTTTGGAATCTTGGTCCACAAAGGCATTCTAACCACTGTCATGGTTTGTCGCCCAGTCTCCAGTAGACTCATTACCATCCGTCTGAGAGCACCCTCTTTCAACATCACCATCATCCAGGCCTATGCCCCAACATCAGATTATGACGGCAGCGAATTCGATGATTTCTGTAAACATCTGCAGGCTGTCATTGACCAATTTTTACTTCAAGTATGTAACTTTTTTATAAACACAACCATTTCTTTGAATTTATATATTTTCGTGTGTACTACTTTTCTGCGTTCGCTTCTTGCGATAATGAGGTTGCTGCGACGCAAAGAAAAGGTTGTGAAGAAATAATTTGTCTTAAACTTTCCTTACCTTGGTAGTAGAGCGCTAAGGTTGGACCTCAGAAGAAACGCAATCCCTTTATTCAGTGATTGGGTGATAGCACCATTACCCCTGCCATAGCAACAATCTTTCTTATGATCTACTGAAAATGTTTTACTTGTAAACGCGCACACAGGCACACATACAGGCACGCACGCACTAGCGCACACACACATGCCCACACACACACACACACACACACACACACACACACACACACACACACACAAGATAATGGTTGGTTGGTTGGTTGGTTGTTTTATTTACGTCTTTTCCACCAAAGATGATAAGACGGAAGGAAAAAAAATTAAAAAAAATAATAATAAAAAAAAAATTATTTACACAAATCTAGCTACAGGAGAATCTATCAAAAGTTTTGCTAACAATGCACTTTGATGAAAATTAATCTCATCTAATGTTCTTATGTCATGCAGATGCACATTTAGTACAGGCAGAAAATGACGGCAGCCAAACAGTAAATGATATAATGAAAAAGTCTCATTGCATACACACTGGACATCTGGACAATACTTTGTTTTTATGGCATTCAACATTATTCTGTTAGCCATAGTAAAAATTGTTCTCGAAAGTCTACAGTCTACAGCAAAATGTGTATCAAATACAACATGTTTCGTTGACCTCTCTTCAATCATACGTTTTATTTCCTTAGGGGATTTATTGAGTTGAATACTCTGAGCATTGATATTTTTAGCTCCATTCTTTGCTGCTTTGTCTGCACTATCATTAAACAGAAAACCACAATGTGAATGTAGCCAACAGAAGCTTACCTTTGTACCATTAATAATGAGATTGTGGACTAAATGTTGAATTTCTAAAATAATGTCATGCCGTTCAGTATGGTCATGAGATTGTAAAGCATCTAAAACTGACATCGAATCAACACATACAACAACTTGAAATACGTTTGAGCAAAGATCTGAAAGTTTAGTTAATGCCATAAGGATTGCGATAAGTTCACACGCAAAAATAGATGTATTTTTACTCAAAGAGAAACATTTTTGCAATTTTAGAGCTGGAATTACATAGCCTGCTCCAGCTTCCCCTGTCTCTAAAACCGATCCATCAGTATAAATATGAAGGTGTTGAGAATAATTTTTCTCCAAATGACAACGAACATCACTTGATAATAAATTAGCATTTTCATTCTTCTTTTCCAAACTATAATGTATGTCAAAATGAGCATTTTCAAGCTCCCATATAGGTGTTGGAGAAATAATATTTTTAAAAAAAGATTTTATGTCATTAGATAAATCATCAATTAGATCTTTTGTAAATGTTGCTATTGATTCTAAGAATGGTATTTTCTGTGCACGTTTAGAAAAAATCAGATCAGACCTAAAATGTATCTCATCATCATTATTATTATATACAGATGCAGCTCGTACAATATATTTTGCACAAGAAATTTTTCTCCATTCTTCAAGGGATATGACTCCTGCTAACTTGTAAGCTTTAAGTGTTTGTGTATGTATTGGTACACCTAACGCTAATTTTATGGACTTGCTGTCTAGACTTTGTAATCTGCTAAGATAAGTTTTAGGAGCAGAGAAAAAGACTTCCTGTCCATATGTCAGTTTAGATCTGACTAAGGCTAAAGCTATATGTATGAGGGTTTTGGTATCTTGACCCCAGGCCTTTCGGCTTATTATTTTAAGTAAATTATAGCTTTTTACTGCCTTTTGACAAATGTATTCAATATGTCTCTTCCATTTTAATTGTTTAGTTAGATATACACCAAGGAATTTAACTTCATTGACATACTTTATTTCGTCATTATCTATAACAATTTTTGGTAGCATTCTTGGTTCTCTACAATTATTAAAAAGAATCATGTTTGTTTTTTCTTTAGACAAATCTAAACCATTTGGGTCATAAATATGGCTATTTTATGAATTTCTGTTTGGTATACATGAGATATATATTTTATTTCGAAAAGAGAAGTATTCTGTTTTAAATTTACTTTCATCCAGATAGCAATGTCATCAGCATACTGAGCCAAGGTCACTCTGTTACTAAAAGTTTTGGGCAAGTCATATATTAAAATATTGAACAGCATAGGAGAAATTATTGATCCTTGTGGTATCCCCATGTCTGTACTGTAAGTAGAAGAATATGAGTTACCTACTTTAACTGTAATGTTTCTATTGCTTAGAAATGTGTGTATGTATGTATACAAGTTACCAGATAATCCAATATTTTTCAGCTTATACAGTAAACGAGCATGCCAGACTCGATCATACGCATGGGTAATATCAAAAAATGTAGCCAAAACACCCTTTCTCTTAGCAAACTGCTGCTTTATATGTGTCGTTAGTTTAACCAAGTGATCTGTTGTGGATCGACCTTTTTGAAAAGCAGCCTGGTTTACAGGTATAATTTTATTTTTTGAGCAATAATAGGTCAATCTATCTAATACCACCTTTTCCATGATCTTACAAGAATGTGAGGTCAAGGCTATGGGTCGGTAGCTAGATGTAACTGTCCTGGGTTTGCCAGATTTAAGAATTGGAATGATTAAGGATGATTTCCACTGATCTGGCATAACACCTGTCGCCCAACATAATTTAATGATTTCATGGAAGAAATGTAACCATTGTTCAGGTAAATGTGCTAATAAGTTATAAGAAATACCATCAAGACCCACAGCGGATTTCTTCCTACCTAATTTTAAAACAGCATTTTTCACTTCCTGATATGTGATTTCGGCGTTTATGTACAAATTATTATTAGGCTGTGGTTGTTGGTATTCTATGCTATGCTCTTTATTCTGTCTTTCTTCTTGAATGTGAGTAGGTAGGCTAGAAGAGTGGCTGGTGTGAGAAAACGTTTTCCCAAATTCTTCTGCTTTTTCTTTATGAGTTGGAAATATGTTATTTTCTAGTTTAAGAGGACACTGGGGCAACCTATAAACATTTTGCATTTCTGACATTTTTTCCAGACTTTGGCAGAATCTTTGCAGGTCATTACCTCATTATTACAATAATCTGACCAAAATTTTAACTTTTCCTCAGCTATTATTTTATTACATTTTATTTTTGACTGTTTCATAATATGGAAATTATTTTCTGTTTTTGATTGTAACCAAGTCTTATATGAAGCCTTTTTTTCATCTACTGCTGCTTTACATCTTTGATTCCACCAGACGTTGCCTCTGTGTAGAATTTTGTTGTACATCCTCTTTTTTGGTATAGAATTTTCTGCCGCTCTATGGATTAGCTGCACAAAAGAGTTATACATCTCATTTATGATTTCTCTGTGTATATGACTCGCATCATAGGACAACAGTAATGTCTGAAATGTTTGCCAATTAGCACTGCTGTAGTTGTATTTTGGCACATTATCTTCTATATCATCAAGTTCAACAGAATTATAGCACGTAATAAAAACAGGAAGATGATCACTGCCAAGAGAATCATTTCCAACATCCCATTGACAGGCAAAAAATATATCTGGGGTAGTAAATGTTAAATCAATGGCAGATGGATGATGGTTGGAAACATCTGGAATACGTGTTATCTGACCATCATTCAACAACAATAAATCAGAATCTGTGACATTATCATAGAAGCGACGATTACTAATGTAGGTACAGTGCTTGTCCCACATAGGGGCGTGGCTATTAAAATCCCCGCATACTATCCACTCATCGGTAAAATCAAAAGTGCGCAACCAGTCACTGTTTACATTGTCTGTGCCTTTCGGATAATATATGGACATCACATTGACACATTGATCACTGTTGAGCTTTAGCTTGATAGAAGCTGTAAAAACATCAGGCAAATCCTTAGCAACAGGCGCAGGTACAATGTCATATTCTAAATCATGTCTGATGTAAAGAGCAGTCTGTATCTTTGTTGAGTTAATATTTATCACTGGTGGATAATAAAATCCTTTAAATTTGGGCAATTTTCTTCTGTTGACTTGTAATGACTGCAACGCCAATACATGATGATCATTTTCAGATATTGTTGTAGGTAATGAGAGTTAGTGGCGATGGAACGACAGTTCCATTGAAAAATAGACAAAAATTCTTTCTTCATTAACAAAGATATTACAAGATTTTAATCAAAAACTTTATGATATTAATTCTAAAACAATAAAGAGTGATCAATATTTCAGCTCTTTAAAACTACGCGGGACTGGATGACAAACTAGCTGTCCTGATGGCAATGGGTCAGTACCACATAACAGGGAACTGAATGGGAGAATGCGGGAAAAAGTTTCCCTTCCAATCATAGTAGCCAGGAAGGGGGTCCGAACGGTAGTTTCGCCGAACGGTCTTGCGCGGCTTTTCCCATAGTTGACGATGGACGTGCCTCCCAATATTGCCTGCGAGGACAGAGGAGCCGCTCTTAGTGGGGTGGATGCGGTCACGGCGGATGGCGAAGGGGAGCAGGTTATCGTGGCTCACAAACGAGAAGTTCTTGGTCTCGCACAGCTCAGACAGCAGAAGGGCGTTGAAAAGGTCCCTTTTCTGCTGGAGCTCAGGGATGAGGACGGATGGCAACTTACTGATGATGATCTTGGATGAGGGGCTCTTCGATGAGATGGTCTTTGCTGCAGCGATCAGTTGCTTGCTGGCAGATTTCGCATCCTGCTTCTTCAGATTGTTTAGACCACAGTGGATAAGAATGGCTTTGGGAGGCGCATCATCTTCACACTGGGTCGTTTCAAAGGCAGGGACAAGCTCGCTGATGGTGAAAGCAGCCCGCTTCGTCACACCAAATCCGTAAGACTTCCCAAGTCTCTTTTCTTGGACACCACCGAGAATCGAATCATGCAAAATGAGACACTCATTTACGCATTCATGGCTCGTGTTATGGGAGGAAGTGACGTCACTTGGTGATATAACGAGCTCTTTTACGTCATCACTTGCGCGAATCAGTTTGTTCTTGTCATTGCAGCATGTTGATTGCGCGCTAGGTGCTTCTGTGGACTTACAAGGACCACGTCCATCGTGTTTGCATTTTGGGGCACCCTTCGTAGCCTTCAAAACATCCGCATAAGTGACCGATGTTGTGTTGCTGGGCCCCGCCCCCATCGTCTGCATGCTACGAGCAAGTAGTGCTCCGATTTGCTCGTCCCTTTTGCGCACCAAGTCTTCTAGCGCAGCTACGCGTTGACACAAACATGAAATTACATCGCGCAGTTCGATCATCGCACTTACTAGGTTTGGGCTGCCAGTGCTGAATAAAATGGTGTCGGAAGGATCCTGTACGCTAGTAGATGGTACCGCTTCAACGTTAGATCCAGCTCCGCTGGTTTCTCTCACCGTAGAGCTTGCCATAGCGATGTTTCCTACAGGATCTCTTGCTTCCTTTCCCCTCTCCGTCTCTTGTTCTCTCTTTTTTTTGTTTTTTCGTGAGGCTCCCATGATGGTTTTTCGCGTAGCAAAAAAGGAAAAACTCCATAAACTGGCATTTGTTTGTTTATGTCTCCATCTTGCAGCGTAGGAATCCACAAGATAATGAAAAATACGCTCAGTCAGCCTCTTTTTACCCCCCCCCCCCTTTCCTCAAGGAGTCGGAGGTCACAGATAGCCAATCAGCGCCCCGTGGGCAGAGTTCAAAGGTCACACGCAGCCAATCAACTTTTGACGTCCGTTGCGTGACGCGGAAAATAAAATGTCTATCGGTCCGTATGTTGTTTTGTGCTTTGTTTTCAAAATAAACACCCGCGTAGACTTTCTGAGTTTTGTTTCCATTTTCTTCGTCGGCAATTTGCCGCGATTTTAATTTCGTGAAACGTGCGCTGTTGAAAGAGACTTTTGCGGAGCAGTTCAAGTTAGCTTTTAGTTCGATATGTGAGATTGTAGGAGTCAGATGGCCTTTATACATAATCATGCAGAGGCACTTTCTAGAAGCTGGTTGCTAATGAGTTCTGTAGTTCAGGCTGTGGAATAGCATTGGGTATACTAGATATGTAATTCCATGTGAGGGGTTAATAAAGAGTTTGCTGATTTGAATTGAATTGAATTGTTGTTCAATTGATTTGAGTTTGAATGCGAGACTTTTGTTCTGGCGTTTTGAGGGGTGGAGGGTGGAGGTGGAGTAGGAAGGTGTTGTTGAAGGTGAGGAGGCGGGGAGATGGTTTGGTGCGGGTGAAGGGTAGTAGGTTTGATAACTATGAGAGTGGGAAGAGTGTCGGGACGCGAACTTGTTTTTTTTCCAAACTAGTTCCAGTTATTCGCAAGTTCGCTATCGGGACCCATGTAGACTGGATCTCCAATTTAAATGGCAGTGTGTGTGTGTGTGTGTGTGTGTGTGCGTGTGTGTAGGTGGGGGTGTATGTGTGTGTGGGTGGGTGTGTGTGTTGTTTAACTTAGATTGACTTTTGTGTTTGTGCCGTTGGTCCGAGCGAATGCATTTGAAAAACGCTTTGAGCAAACACTGTTTCTGACTTTGCGCTATACAAACTAAATTATTATTATTATTATTATTATTATTATTATTATTATTATTATTATTATTATTATTATTATTATTATTATTATTATTATTGACAGGGTTTGAAAACAATTTATAAAAGGTTTCGAGAACATTTCAAACTTTAAAATGATTAGTTAATGTTAATTTTTAAAACAAGAGAGAGAGAGAGAGAGAGAGAGAGAGAGAGAGAGAGAGAGAGAGAGAGAGTTATACTTTAATGGTAAGGTGATTTGTCTTTTTTGAATATATTTTCTTCACTATGAACGATGGGCAATAAGGATAATGTGTTGTGTTGTGTTGTATTGTTTTGGTTTGTCTTGTAATGGTTTCCAGTATGGTTTTTTACGTAGCCTTATTATCTGTATATCATCGGGCCGCACATACTAATTAATACATAGTTAATAATGCATATTACGCTTTTTTTTTTAAAAAACTACACCATTTTTTTAGGGTTATTATAATTATACTGCTAATATCAAACTATACTTCTACAGCACGTCCTTTGCGTGCATAATTTATGGTAATATAACCGATTTAAATCTTTTCTATTACATTTTTTAGAGTGTTATTGAAAGAAGAGGGGGGTGCGTGTGTGTGTGAATGTTATAGTCTATTCCAACTTGTATCGTTTCTTTTGGTTCATTGTGCAATCTTACTGCAAAGCTGATGAAAGAGTTCCTGGTTGTGCAGCGGTGCTGGTTTAAATGTACTTTGCCCTTATAGTTTCTCGTCCTTCCGCTCCACCTTCCCACGCACTCCCTCTTCCCGCCTCCCTTCCCCCCCATGCCAATCACCACCACACCCTCCACCCATCACCCTCCGCTTTCTTCACTCCGCACTGACACCTACGCTTTATCCAAAATCTCCTCTGGCTGTCCCGTGTTAGTGCTTTTTCTTCACCTTTAATTACTAGTTAAGCTGCAACTGCGAAGTGGCGACTTGGTTAGATGTGAGTTATAATCCTTATTTCGATCAGCCAGAAACTTGAGGCGCTCTTTAAGCTGATATTTTTAATCCTATATTTTGAAAAAGAAGAAGAAGAAGAAGAAGAAGAAAGCTCCTTTCATTTCAGTACATTTCACTATTTTCCTTTCATCTTTACACGCACACGCATCCCCCAACACACTAAAGCCTTCTTTTTCTCAAAATTTCTCTCTCTCTCTCTCTCTCTCTCTCTCTCTCTCTCTCTCTCTCTCTCTCTCTCTCTCTCTCTCTCTCTCTCTCTCTCCCTCCCTCTCTTCCTTACGTAAGTTTTGATAGTGTTGTGCTGATTTAAAGAGACCTACTTTGATCACGCCCCTTCGACAAATTCCTTTAACATTCACAGTGAGTGTTGCCCCTCTTAAAAAAAAAGCCTTAACAACTCTTTCGAAAGTTTAATTTTTTTTAAATCAATACATTCCGTAGTTTTGTGGCCTATTGGCAGCCAACACTTTAGAGCTAAACAAATTGCATCTACCGAAGACGGTAAGATGCTGAACCCATATAAAAATAAGTTCATCCGTACGTTTTGTGTTTGGGGTTGATACAATAGACAATACTCTACCCTAGACACCAAAGACTCATTCTTGAAGCCGCGTGGTTCATTCCGAAATAGGGTCGAAGATCACACGGCTGTGGTATTGGTGTACCGTTGAACAGGGGAAATCACTCCCTGTCAGAACAGGAATGGAAAATTCAAACATTAGCGGTTGGTTTGAGCCACACTTTGTCATTGTGTAATGTCATAACAATGCGAATTTTAGTGTAAACCCGCTTTTGCCAAAAGTAAACAAAGCTTTCGATATAAGGGCCCTTTTAAATGTTACCCCTGTTTCCACCATTTATCCCCCTAGTTCTTAGTCCAGTCTGTTCGCGTTGTCTTTTTTTTTTTTTTTTTTTTTTAAAGAGATTGTCCCTCCATCTGCCCAAATGTTGTGTTGTTTTTTTGAATTGCATTCTCCAAATCCCCCACCCCCTCCTCCACCCCACTCATCTACCCATCCCAACCCTACCCTCAATTTAGTCACCTCATCACTGTTTTCCTTCTTGCTGCGCTGTGCGTATTCCAGCTGCCTCCACCCCCACCCACCCACCCAGTTACCCCTCATCCTCCCTTTTCTCACCCCCCCCCCTCTCCCCTAGTCATTGCTGTTTTCTTTTATGATTGTCCTTCTTCCAAAAACCCTTTCAGCTACGCACCATGTCGATCCCTCTTTGTCTCGCTTCTGCTTTTGGGTTTTACCTGCCTCGGCTCCTTATCTTTTCATTAATAGTGTTTTCGCTGATTTAAATCTACCATAGAGATCTTCTTGGTACTGTTTATGGGAGGAGAGGGGGGGGAGGAAAGGAGTTGAAAGACTATAAAGGTAACTGTAGATTATAGTCACACGACACCGGAGCGTATAGGCGACTACTGGTCACATTATTCTGACACCAGCGAACCAGTTGATGGTAAGGGGAAAATAATATGGTCACACATTGGCCAATCCGGGATTCGAACCAGGTACCTTTCGGTTACTAGTTAGACGCTCTACCAACTGAGCTACCCGGCCCCTCACTATAAAGGATTCTATATTCTGTCATTTATAGTCTGTATTCGGGATCACCTACCCTCCCTCTCCTGGCCCCACCCACACACACACACACACACACACACACACGCACACCCACCAATCCCTTACTTTCACATCAACCACCACTCCACATCCACTCCCTCCTTTGTCGATTTCATCCCACGTGTTCTGCACCTACAACCCCCCCCCCCCCCCTCCCGCGATCCCATTCCTGCATTTTACGTCCGAAGAAGTGAGGCGATATGAAACGATCCGGCCCTTCTGACCGAAACCCAATTTCCCAGATTCGAGGTTTCTCTGCTAGGATTTTGTCGTGTTTCTTCTTCTTGTTCTTCTTGTTCTTCTTCTTCCCATCGCCGTAGCTCAGAAATAGAGCATTCGCCTGGTGCGCCGATGTTAGTTAGTCATTGTTTATAAGGTCCAGCGGACTGCAAAGAGCCGAATCAGGACCACGCACACCGAGGACCCAGGTTCCAACCCCGTGATGGGCGAGATAAAAGTGGCCATTTTTCACTGTCCATTTTAGCAGTAGGATTGCTCTGGTGGTTCAGTGTTGATTTAGATCCCCAGTCTTCTTCTCCGGGATGGTTATCCGCGTCTACCAGATCGCCCATGGTAGGTGTAGACGTTAAACTTTCATGTTAATTTATTCATTCATTCTTCTTCTTCTTCTTCTTCTTCTTCTTCTTCTTCTTCTTCGTTTTTTTCTTCTCATGTTTCTTCGTGTTGTTGTCGTTGTTGTTGTTGTAGTTGTTTTTGTTTTTGTTGTTGTTGTTGATGATGTTGTTGTTGTTGTTGTTGTTGTTGTTGTTGTTGTTCTTCTTCTTCTTCTTCTTCTTCTTCTTCTTTTTCTTCTTCTTCTTCTTTCCTCATGTTTCTTCGTGTTCTTGTTCTTATTTTTATTCTTGTTGTTGTTGTTCTTCTTCTTCTTTTTTTTTCTTCTTCTTTTCTCTTGTTTCTTCCTATTCTTGTACTTATTCTTTTTTCTTTCTCCCATGTTGTTCGTCCTCTTCAATTCCTCCTCCTGCTTCTTTTTCTCCTTCTTCGTCAGAATCAGATTTCTATTTCTTTTTTGCTTCTTCCAGACTTCCAACCTTCGCAAAATTGGTGTTGGCTACTCTATGAACATTTTCTCATTTGGATTTTTCGTTTTCTTCGTCTCCTCCTCCTTTTTCTCTGTCTCTTTTACCTCCTGCTTCCCTGTTCCCACCCACCTTCTCTCTGTTTCGCTCTCTCTCTCTCTCACTCTCTCTCTCTCTCTCTCTCTCTCTCTCTCTCTCTCTCTCTCTCTCTCTCTCTCTCTCTCTCTCCAGGCAGGAAAGAGAGCCAGCCGAAGGGGAGGTCACTTGCAATATTCAGGCGGGAAAGAGACGCAGCCGAAGGGGAGGTCACTTACAGACTCCATCGAACAAAATGGCCGCTTTGGGTTTTCTTTATCCCCCTTGAACAGGAGTTGATAGTGCGAAGTTGGTCGTCCAGTAAATCCTTGCCCATTACCTCCAAATCTCGGCCATTTCTCACCCCCTGCCAGCAAAGATCGCTCTGCATGCAGCCTTTCGCACGACATTCAACACACTGAGCATCAGGGAGACTCATGAGGAGACCTCAATTTACGCCTGTATTGAAATGCATAGATCGAGCCAACAAGAAGTTTAGACCGCAAAGCGCACTGACAGCTTTTTAAAAATTATTTTAAATAAATCGAGATTTTGTGTCCCGATGGCATCTTTTGTCTGTTTGTGTTTTTGAAGGCTTACTTTGTCTAAATCTTGCAACCTATGGACATCTGACTTTCAACATTCAATCTCTGAAGACGCGCGTGAAGTCTCATCGTAATTCGACATTTTCATTTGTTTAGATGACCTAAAATTGTCTGCTTCTTTGCTTCTGTTTTCTTTTTTTTTATGACTTACTGTATTACTTAACTTATTTACTAGATCTCTAGAACATTGACCGGTGCCGGAGGTTTCAGTATAAATAGTATCCCCACTTTCTGGAAATTTATAGCTTTAAATTCCCACTGTCGCTGTCTTCCTCATTTACTCTTTCCCATTCCTGCTCTGTCCTATCACTCTGCTATACTATCTTCTTCTTCGCTAGATCAATGACCTACATTTTTTCTTGAAATCTCTTCCTGGACAAGACTCCTTGTTTGTGTATGAGGTCTGTTGGATCAGCTTGGGAGTGTTGGACGCTTTCTGCCGGGTGGTCACTAGGGCTTCCTGTGATGTTATTATTTAGCAATATAGGCATTTTATATGTATATGTTTTGTTGATAATTTATAATGATGTTTGTATTCTATTTTGTTTTTGTATCCGGGGGTTCGAGTAGTTGGGGTAAAGCCTCAGCCGTCCCCTGCGTGGGATGTCTTTATTGTAAAGTGACTGGCCGGTGGAGGGCTTTCAATTTTCCCACTAGGGTTGTTTCAGCAGATTTTTTATGCGGATTGGGGGTTGTCCGGTCCTGATTTGGCTCGGAAGAGTCCGCTGGACCTAAAGCAACAATCAATCAATCAATCAATCAAAGAACATTGACTTAAAAAATAAAATTCACAATGGAAACTAGTCTCAGCGCCTTTAATGTTTTTTGATATTATACACACGCACATGAACACACACACACACAAACACACGCACACACACACAAACACACACCAAAAAATGAAGAAAAAACAAAAACTTTATTTTGTCATCACATTGCAGAAGTCTTGGATGAATTAAACGTCGAGAATTGATAGTTCTAGCGAGGGAACAGCTCTGGAACTAAACTTGGGACAAAACCATCACTAGCAACACATTATGAACTAGAACAACATGCTATTATTGTATATGGCAAGATTTAGGACGACCCGTGCATCGACAACCGCATAATCCTGGTCCTGATAGATCTCAGACACACTTGAGTGTTCCGTTTAGATACGTCTCAGAGAGAGGTTTTGATGGAACAAATGTTTTTAAAAAAAAAACGTGACTAAACCAACGAATACTGTTAAAGACTTCCCCACACTTGTCAGCAGGTCCGGCTTTGAAAGCCTTACATGAAATGGAATGATCAACGATGAACACCCAACCATACTATGTTCCTCAGATTTTTATTTTATTTTATTTTATTTATTTTTGCGGTAAAGGATCCGACAACTTCGATTGGATTCCAAAAGCAAGATGTGTATGTGTTGTTGTGCAGGTTAGAGGATTGATTTGTGTTTGTAGTTCTGTTGTTTTGAGTGATTTTAGTCGTGGATATAATCAACAACAGATTTTTTGGAGCCGCTGAAAACCTTGATGAGAAAATGCTTTCGTCGCTGCCGTTGCTACACCAGTGGCCAAACAGATATGGAAGGGCGGCAGAGATTGGTTTACTCTTTCGACCCTCATTTGCATACGTTTCCGAGCATACCCATCTTTCAAGGGCCGGGTCAGCGACCATGTGTGTTGAAGGGGAGTAACTCTCAGAACCCGTGGACGGTCGGAGCAGACGTGAAAAACAAGGGGGCCGAGCAGACGGCAAACAAATGAATAATCCGCGACCGTACCCAGGCGTAAATTATTGGATAGGCTGGAGGTTTTGTTTCCATCAGTACAAACGAACGCCTAACAACTCACGTTGAGGTTAGCTATTTTAATATGCCACGAAACCTTCACTCTTTTATCGTGCTGCTACCCATACCATATCAAGCGGAACGTCATATCAGCTTTATCCTGGGCTGGACTCTCCGAGTACAATTTGTAACTTAGGTAGGATTTAGCATTAGCAAGAAACTGTGCAGCAAGGAAAATCTAGCGCGCCCAGTAAACCCAACGCTAGATATGAATTTCCAGACCGGGTTCGCAATAATAGTAACAGCTTTGAAGGTGTGTAGTGTAGTCGGGCACTGTTCAGCGCAAGGGGTTGTTGTTATGAGTAACAATGCTTTACAACAGTCTTGGTTGTCCACAACAAGCTTGTTGGGTTGCCAAGGCAAGTAATAATAGGCCTACGGTATTTTTTTGTGGCGTTTCGTGTAAGTCAATGACTAATCACTTCCTATTCAACTGCAATAAATCTCCAGAAACCCAATATATTGTTCTTTCATATGTGGAAGCTCGCTGCTGCCTATACCAAAAGAAGAATTAGATACAGTCTTGATATTGCACTGGAAACAATACGCCATACATGAAACAGAGTTAGAAAGTTGATTGAAAAAGCATTTATTGATTCGTTAGGGTGACTAGTTCTGTTTCCTGTACTCCTTTTCTCGTGTGTTTCGTCTTTGACGAGGAAGGCAACTCGAATTTCTGCTTGCATGGATGATAAATATTACCTTCTACCCAAAACCCAAATCTTGAGGAAACACAATCTTTTCGCAATTAGAATAGTAAATGAAAGAGGTGAGGGGGACCAAGCTCGCTATAGGGCGTAACCGGGAACATCGAGCATCTTTGACGTGCTGCTGAGGTGACACGGAAAAGCGGCGTGGGTGGAACACGAACCCCTAATTATAATTATTACAAAAAGTCGACTTTGTTTCGAAACGTTCTCTCCTTGAGCAGCTCATCACTCTGCAACGTGTAAAATTATGAGAACGGTGCAAGGCGCCTGAAAATGAGTGTACATCTTTTTTTTTAAAGCTAAAAATTGCGCATTGATATATGCAAACAATAACATGAACGGAAGCCTGTCTACGTGTTTTTAGATTTTTTTTTAAAGTTGACCCGCTTGTTCATCAAGGAAATGTGCTATATAAAACTATGGAAAGGAATAATATAATGTTGCCGGGGCCCGAAAACAAACAAGCAAAGCAAACGATTGATTGTTCCCGCCTCCACAATGGCGGCGCCGGCACGCGTACATGTAAATCAAGGGAGATTATTAGCTGAAACAACCAGGCAATGATAAATATGGCTGCTTGTGGCCCCTCGCAGTCCAGGCATCTGTTTGAGGTGATTTAGCTGTCATGAAAACATCGCGGCGCAGAACGAAGCCAATCCAGCAGTCAATTTGGAACGACATGAAGCATCGACAATGCCCTATAATAGCAAAGGGTTGATTTTTTTTTCTCCCCGTCGAGCCACTGCTATTTGCATATCGACACTCGGTTAAATCAAACCGTGTACACGGATTGTCTGAAAATAAAAGAAACTGTCAGATCTAAATTTTCTACTTCACGGAGAGCTTGCTTTCCAGGTTCCTTTTGATACTTAAGATTCAAAATGTAATCCGATGTTTTCCTCCTTGTTGGGAGGGGGGGGGGGGGGAGTGTTACGCTTCCATTAACATATAAAGAATTCTTCTAAGTCTAGAGGTTCAGTGAAAAATATCCAATTCGAAGGATTTGTTTACTTTTGTCGAAAACGTGTTTACTCTAAAATTCGCATTGTTATTACATTACCCAATGATAAAGTGGGCTTTCGCTGCTCAAAACAACCTTTAAAGTGGGGTGGCCTCGTGGCGCAGTGGATAAGTCACCGGTTTCCTATGCTGAAGGTCGCGGGTTCGTGTGCCGCGAGGGGCGAACGTATGTGACTTCGGTACGAGACTATTGAGGTCACCGAGGGTTTTCTCCGGGCACTCCGGTTTCCTCCCTCCCTTCAATAATAGTTCAGGACGCAGTCAATATAAAAATTTCAAAAAGAAATATTCGATTTTCTTCCTTCTTCTAATAGCGATCTCTCTGCCTTTACACCACCTGTTTGAGTGATGGATGTGTATTTGGTGTGTGTGAGGTTGAATGAGACAGGTGAGCGTGTATGTTGGTATAGATCGCCGCGCCTTGAGCCTGATTGATTTGGGGAAAGGCGCGTATGTAGCATCCTGTATTATTATTATTATTATTATTATTATTATTATTATTATTATTATTATTATTATTATTATTATTATTATTAAAGTTTGAATTTTCCATTTGGGTTCCGACAAGCAGTAATTTCCCCACGTTTTAACGGTACATCAATACCACAGCCGTGTTATGTTGGACCCTATTTCTGAGTGATCCACGCGGCCTGAAGAATGCGTCTTTGGTGTCTGGAATAGAGTAGGGTCTATTTTAATTTTTAACTTAAAACAAAAAAAATCAAAACAAAAAACTTACGAGTAATTGTTTTTACGGGTTCTATCTCTTACCGGCTTGGCAGATGCTAATTTTATCTCAGGAATGTTGGTATTACCATATTGCTATCAACACGCACAAACTAATGCAGGATTTATTCATTTGAAAAAATGTATCTATTCTCTCGCACCAGTTATTTTTGTTGTTGTAAGCTTCTTTTTTCTTTTTTCAATCGGGTAACACTCACTGTGAATGTTCAAAGGATCCGTCAAAGGAGCGTGATCAAATGTGGTCTATTTAAACAGAGAACTGTACTATTGTACGCCATGCCATTTACAGAGGGAGAGCGAGGGTTCTTTTCCTTGAGCATCTAATTGATGCAATCTTGCGTAGCAACACAGTACAGTCAATAATGCAATATGGAGAATACTAACACACAAGCACGGTAAACACAATACAGTTTCATAAAATAACAATTACATTACTAAAATATTCTAACTTTAGCATTCAATACACACGTGCCTTGTTTTTTCTGATGTGTTGTAGGCCAACTTAAAAGAACCTTTACGAGGAGGGGTTTATACTATTGTAATGAATCCTAGATATTGGGTCGATGCAATGTTATCTGATTTTTGAAAAAAGAAGTATTTTTAATCCAATTGGGATAAAATGCAGGCCGCTTTCTAGTCAAATGCACGGGAGACAAGCATTTGATTCCGTCTACTATTGGTAGCGAGGTAGTATAGTGGTTTGAGCACTCGCTAGCAATGTTTCGTGTTAAGCAACAGGTTAGTACTTGGATGGGTGACAGTACATGGAATGCAGCCACCAAAAGGCAAAAATTAAATAAATAAATAAATAAAAATAAAGAATGAAACAAGCGCACCACACACCCCAGTTAACCTAGCTGTGAATCACCTGGATCTGTTTACAACTGGGAAGGTAAATCAGCGAGGGAGAGTAGAAAGGCACCGCCCTCATTAAGCTGGCCTGGAGGAAAGGGAGGTCCCAGACGCCTCTCTTCCCAACGACCGAAAAGTTACGGGAGCATCTTTAGCTTTTCCTTACTATGCTCCGTGTTGTGTGCCCTTGTGTTGACATGAGAGTCTCAATACTTGGTGTTAAGGTTATTAGTGCAGGGGCGCTTCGCAGGCCAAGAGGAAATGGTAAATTATCCTTTGTATTTATCTAAGATTATAAGTCCTCTACGCAGCTCGCATACAGCGCCACCCAGGACAAACAGGAAAGGGCCCGACCACCAAAGTTCCATCGCTGAGCATGACGAAACTCTAAAATCCTTTATTCTGCTTTCGCAGATACCTTTTCCCCCCGTTTTTAGCCATTTATATCTACATAATTCTATGTTCTTCTGCTGCTCATCTGTCAAATTTTAGCCATGATTAAGGCTCAATTTCAGCGCTATCCAGGACAAGAGGGAATAGAATTCCCCGAAGTTCACTGCCGAGGGTACCCCACTCACAAGTTCGCCGCTGCTCCGCCAGGCGGATGCTTTGTCTGTATCAAGATTTGCATAATGCTATCTTATGCTCGCTCGTCTGTCAAATGTTGACTAGGAACGTTTCACTTCTGTCCCAGCTACATAGTTGTTTAACAATTGTGCAATCATTTGCATCTCTCTACCCATTATTTTAAGTCCGTTGTCATTACTGCTGATAAAAGAGGAAGCGGGGAAACTAATTATTTGAATAATAATGGACATCTTCTACATTCAACCTATCTTCGCCCGTCGAAGCCACATTTTGCATATCTCTAGCAATCTACCAAAGAGACAGAAACAGAGACAGGGACACGCACACAGGCAGGCAGACAGACTGACAAACATTCCTAGCGATTTGCCCATGTACTATACCCAACACATCACCAACGACGAAGTCCGAAAGACCATCACACGAGCCATTGGACAACACAATGACCTGCTCACAGTGGTGAAGAAACGGAAACTCCGATGGTATGGCCACGCCACCAGATCATCAGGCCTTGCAAAAACCATCCTGCAAGGCACAGTGCAAGGAGATAGAAGAAGAGGGAGACCGAAAAAGAGGTGGGAGGACAACATTCGAGAATGGACTGGTTTGACACTGAGCGAAACAATCAGGGTTGCTGAGGACAGGGAAAGATGGAGTATGCTGGTTAAACGATCATCTGTGGTGCCCCTACGACCTCCGAGTTACGGGATAGGATAGGATAGGATAGGACTGTGACGGACTATTCATTTAACTCATCAAACACATCTTGATTAGTTCAGCAATCTGATCACTGTCAAAAATCAGTGGAAGGTTTAGGGGTGGGTGGGTGGGTGAAGATATTTAGTTCTTACACAGCAGGCTTATCAGCCCAACAACGATCAGGAAATTAAATGGTGTGGATTAGCGGAAACATCACCAGGTTTCCAGTG
>JBAHVR010000327.1:675000-697500 GCA_036898135.1 Oncomelania hupensis
TTGTTGTTGTTGTTATGATTATTATTATTATTATTATTATTATTATTATTATTATTATTATTATTATTATTATTATTATTATTATTATTATTATTATTATTATCATTTACAAGTGGCACTAGGAAGTTGACAAGTTAGGCGTTGCTTTTCAAACGTCCACAGTCACTTGACGACGTGTTCTGCTTCTTTTTTCTCTCGATCACTGCTTTGGCGTCTGGTATCCTTGCGCATCATTGACCGCAGAAATCATTCCGCCGGACTAAATTCTCAAGTGACAGGAATAAGGTGAAGGACTCTTATTTATTTTGCGAAAGAGAGTTCAGTCTCATTCTCTGCCTCCACCCCTCTCCTCTTCCCCCATTTCGCTCTCTCTCTCTCTCTCTCTCTCTCTCTCTCTCTCTCTCTCTCTCTCTCTCTCTTCATAATTATGTCTATTTTCATCATCATCATCATGCTCCTCCTCCTCCTCATCATCATCATCAACATTCTCTCTCTCTTCCCTCTCTCTCTCTCTCTCTCTCTCTCTCTCTCCATAACCCTTACCCTACCCCGTGGTTGATGCACATGCTCCAATCCAGAGGAAGAGAGTAAAACATGCATCAGTTCCCACCTGGATGACAACTGAAATTAAAGCTGCCATGTCCTTAAAACAGTTTGATCTGTATAAAAAGCAACGTAATAAAGTCCTTACCCTCGTAAGAAATGCAAAGAAAAAATATTTTCAAACTTTATTATTAACTGAAAACACTAATATCACTTGCATTTGGCAAGCAATGAACGCATTTTGCAAAAAAATCTAGAACAAGAAAAACAAATCAATTTATTTTTCTAATGATGAATTTAATAAATATTTTATTTCATTAACTGACTCTATTCTTAAATCTAATACCGCAAGCACAAACACAGATGCAATATATGATAAGGTCAACCTGTTTTGTAGAAACAAACTTCACGAATCTGCCTCATTTATTATACCTCGGTTAACAGAACATGATGTAACTTCTCTAATATTAAAAATGAAAAATAAAAAGTCTATGGACATTTATAATCTAAATGCATTCATTATAAAATTGTCTCTTCCTTAAATCATTGAACCTTTAACCTACATCTATAATCTATGCATTGATCAAAGTCAGTTTCCTTCAATATTTAAAGAAGCTAAAGTTATACCTTTACCTAAAACAAGTGATACTTCAGTTCTTGACAACTTTCGACCAATTTCCATTTTGCCTGTACTATCTAAACCCCTGGAAAGACATTCACATTAACCTTATGAAATATTTAGAAAATAACGCTCTTTTTCATCCTTTTCAGTCTGGCTTTAGACCTAAACACTCTTGTCAAACAGCACTCGCCCATATTTGTGATGTTTGGCTTGATGCTATAAACAAGCAAGACATTGTAGGGGCAGTTTTTCTTGACCTTAAAAAGGCATTTGGCCTATTTAACCATAACATCTTAATAAATAAGTTAAAATTCTATTTCCAAAATTCTGCATCTGTATTATTTTTTAAATCATATTTATCAAACAGGCACCAATCAGTATACACTAATGGTTCCTTTTCGTCTTCTGGTGATGTAACTTGTGGAGTTCCTCAAGGATCGATCCTTGGTCCTATTTTATTCTGTATCTTTATCAATGACATGCCCCTTTTTCTCACACAAAATGTTAATCTTGAACTATTTGCTGATGATTCATCCCTCCATACTCATAATACAAATTTACAGGAGGTGGAGCAAAGTCTTCAAATAAGCATAAATGAAATTGATAACTGGTGTTGCATCAATAGAATGAAATTAAATCCTAATAAAAGCAAAAGTATGCTTCTCACTACACGACAAAAACGCCAAAATGGATCTTTTCCCCTTAATCTAAACTTAGGGTCGTACAGTATTGAGCAAGTTCATGAACCTAAAATCCTAGGCATAGTCATCGATGATGATTTTAGCTGGCGGTCACACGTTAACCATATCTGTAAAAAATTTTCTAAAAACCTTTTCCTCCTAAATAAACTTAGACATTTTGTTACGGCTGATGCATTAAAATCTTTTTTCTATGCCCACTGTATGTCTCATTTTAATTATGCATCGATTATTTGGTGTAATGCCAGTGATGCTCAAATTAAACATCTAAATAGTCTTCATAAAAGAGCAATCAAGATACTTTATAAATCTTATAATATAAATACAGATGTTACAACTATTGAGAAATATCAAGAACTCCGAATATTACCACTTCAAAAACAATTTATATTTAATACAGCTATCCTTATGTTCAAAATCACACATGGAGAAACACCTGCATATCTTGATACATTTTTTATTAAACCAGTTGATGGGCATAGACTGTATAATTATAAACTACCCCTCCCTCGCATTGATTTATACAAAAATAGCCTATCGTTTAATGGAGCTAGTGTATGGAACTCTCTCCCTCTGGAGTGTAAACATTGCGACACACTGTTTTCTTTCAAATGTAAAATATGTAGGCATCTGCGAAATTAATTATAAAAGTGATGTATAATAACATATATGACAATACAGTCATTCATGTAATTATTAACTTATTTATTAATTTATTTACTTTATTATTATTATTATTATTATTATTATTATTATTATTATTATTATTATTATTATTATTATTATTATTATTATTATTATTATTATTATTATTATTATTATTATATTTATAAGGGTGAAGGATATGGGGCGGAAGGATGGTTGCCTAACATTGTTTAAAGATAATGATGAAGATGTTGGTGTGATTGTGTGTGCATGTGTGCGTGTGAGTGATGTGATTTCCAAGTTAAAGTTAAAGGTTAATTATTATTATGTTAATTTCTTAAGGGACAGATTGGAAGATTAGACTGTATCATTAGTCGAAAATCTTTATCCCTAATAAAAAAAAGTTTCAAAAAAAAATGTTTCTCTCCATTTATCTCTTTTTATCAACATCTCTCTCACGGTCTCTCTGTCTTTCCGCACCTCTCTCTCTCTCTCTCTCTCTCTCTCTCTCTCTCTCAAATGAATGAAGTCATATTCGCAGTTAATAAATTAAAACGTAACGAACCTGCAGGTCAAGGTAATATTATGGGGAAATATTAAAATATTCTTTTGAGAAAATAGCTTTCTTTTTTTTTTTTTTAGATTACTTACGTGCTTTTTTAAAGGGGAATTTTTTCTGAGAGTTGGATGGAGCAACAATTTTACCTCTGTATAAAAAAGGGTGATATGAACCAAACAAATAATTACCGTGGTATCTCTCTATGCAATGCCAGTAAGTTTGAAGGTTTCAGGAATGGGGTTGAAGAAAATAATGTTACTGGTGAATTTCAAGCCGGCTTCAAATGTGGCTATTCTACGATAGATCATATGTTCACTCTGTTTTCGTGTGTTAAGAAACAGTTTAATGCAAATTATAATTGCTACCTCGCGTTCATAGACTTTCAGAGGGCATTTGATTCTATAAATAGGCAGTTATTGTGGTCCAATTAACAGAAAATGGTATTCAAGGTAGATCATTTTCATGTACTAAGAGCAAGTATAGTGTGATGAAAGCGAGGGTCAGATGTGGGCTATCTGGTAAATTGACAGAGAGCATACCATGGACAACTGGTGTAAAACAAAGAGATTATTATACCCGGTTTTGTTTTCATTTATTAATGAATTGACCATACATATAAAAGAGAACGGAAAACAAGGTGGTTGTTTTCTTCAGGATGTTCTTGAACTGTTTATCATGTTATTGGCTGATAATGTAGTGCTGTTCTCTGAAACGATCATTGATCTTCAAAACCAGTTGAATAATTTACATAGTTCAGCGACTGTGTTGGGTTTGACTGTTAATCTAGGAAAAAAGTAAAATATGTTTTTAGAAAGGGAGGGTATTTGGCTGCAAGAAGAAAATGGTTTTATAGAGCAAATCTTATGCCAGTTGTAGAGATATTCCTTTTAATAAAACTAAGTTCTGTCTACTCTCTCCAACACTCTTCAACATCTTCCTAGAGCGAGTTATGTCAGATGCTCTTGCAGATCACGAAGGCACAGTCAGCATAGGAGGTAGAGCAATCTCCAACCTTCGTTTTGCGGATGACATTGATGGATTGGCTGGAGAGGAACAAGAACTTAAACAGCTGGTACAGAGGCTTGACACCACCTCCAGAGCCTATGGAATGGAAATAAGTGCATAGAAGACCAAAATGATGACCAACAAAGCCAATGGCATCAAAACGGACATCAAAGTCCAAGGCCAATCCCTCAACACAGTGCATAGCTTCAAATATTTAGGAGCCATTTTATCAGACAATGGGTCCCGACAGGAAGTCCTCTCCAGGATCGCACAAACAATTGCTGCCCTGGCGAGGTTGAAGCCCATTTACAAAGACAGGACCATCAGCCTATATTCCAAGGTAAGACTGCTGCGCTCCATTGTCATCTCCATCTTCCTATTTGCTTGCGAAACATGGACCTTCACAGCAGATCTACAACGAAGAATACAAAGCGTGGAGATGAGGTGCAACATAAGACTTCTGGGCATTTTGTATACACAGCACATCACCAACGACTACGTCCGACAGACCATCACGCAAGCACAGTGGTGAAGAAATGGAAACTCCACGTCACCAGATCATCAGGTCTTGCAAAGACCATCCTGCAAGGCACAGTGCAAGGAGGTAGAACTAGAGGGAGACCAAAAAAGAGGTGGGAGGACATTAATCAAGAATGGACTGGTTTGACACTGAACGAAACCATCAGGGTTGCTGAGGACAGGAAAAGATGGAGTACGCTGGTTAAACAATCATCTGTAGTGTCCCTACGACTTCCGAGTTACGGGATAGGATAGGATATGATAGGATAGGAAGTTTTAATGCCTGTAAAGATTTAATAATAATAATAATAATAACAGGCAATTTATACAGCGCTTTCCAAAATCACAAAGCGCTTTACACAAACAAATGTAAACACAACATGCGTACATTGGTCAATAACACGCAACCACATATACATCTCAACACCAAAAATAACTAACAACACTCACTCATGGCGCCTAAGAAAAGGCCTCTCTAAAAAGATGCGTCTTCAAGTTCGTTTTAAAAGACGCTAGTGAAGGACTGTGACGGACGGACCGAGGTAGCGAGTTCCAGGTCTGAACGGAGAAGAAACTGAAAGCTCTACCACCGTGTCTCACCCTGTGGTATTCTGGTACACGGAACATCCTTTCATCTGCAGAGGAGCGGAGAGACCGAGAAGGAACATAGACAGTCAAAAGTTCAGAAAGATAGCTAGGAGCAGTTCCAGAGATGATGTGGTAGCAGAGACATGAGGTTTTATATTTAATTCGTTGTTCAATTGGGAGCCAGTGTAGCTCTTGAAAGAGAGGCGTGCAATGCTTTGATTTCCGTGCTTTGAAGATGAGTTTAGCTGCAGAGTTTTGGACTTGCTGAAGAGGTCTAAGGACTTTCTGTGTGCAACCTACAAGGAGTGAATTACAATATTCCAATCTAGACAGAATGCATGCGCTAACTAGTGTTTTTGTTGCTTCTTGTGTGAGATACTGTCGAATGGAGCTTATGCGTCTAAGTTCAATGTATGCAATCTGACAAGTTTTTGCAATGTGTTGCTGCATGGAGAGATCCTGATCGAGAAAAAAACCCAAGATCGCGAACAGTGTCAGAAAAAGAAATAGAAGTAGTTTCAACAGTGATAGTTGAGGGAAGAGAAGAGGGGTCTGCATATGACGGAGAAACACGGAGGGCCTCAGTTTTGTTATCATTTAGCTTGAGACGGTTGTTTGACATCCAAGATTTTACCTCAGTAACACAATCTTGAAGGGTCTGAACTAAATGATTGTAGTTAGGAGGAGAGTCAGAGTGATTAAGTTGGGTGTCATCAGCATACATTTCGTGGCGGACAGAATGTGAGTGAATGAGACGTGAGAGAGGAGAGGTGTACAGAATGAAAGAATAGGGCCAAGCACAGAGCCTTGAGGAACGCCAAAATCAAGCGGTTGTGCGGTAGATTTAATACCGTTTACGAGAACAGCTTGTTTTCTTTCTGAGAGATAAGACCGAAACCAGTTAAGAGCACTGTTTTGGATTCCAAAATCGTTATTGAGACGTGATAACAGAATTTCATGATCGATAGTATCAAAAGCGGCCGAAAGATCCAAGAGAAGAAGAACTGAAATGTTGTCTTTGTCTAAAGAAATCAGAAGATCATTTAGAACGCGAAGAAGAACGGTCTCTGTGCTGTGCCCAGGACGGTAAGCAGACTGATGAGAAGTAAGAAGACTGTGAGCAGATATATGGGAGAGAAGTTGCTGAAGGATGAGACGTTCAAGTAGTTTAGATAGTAAGGGCAAACGTTCCTTGTTAATTATATTACGTAAACTTTATAATTTGAATATATTCTCTTTTAAATTGTTCTTGAAACTTTTTTATGTACTTATCCAACCAAATGTGCTTTATGGATGTGAGATATGGGGGTTAACAAAGTCGGCGGAATATAATGAGAAATTACACGTTTATGCACTGAACACACTTTTAGGGGTAAGTATGGGAACGCCCAGTGATTTAATATTATGTAGAATTAAACAGATACCCGATAACTGTAAATGGGGACGTAAACTGTGTTCGCTATTGGTTGAAATTAACAACAATGGAAGAATATAGATTACCAAGGAAAGCATACGTTATGTTACGAAAATTGGATGGAAGGGAGAAGAATACCTGGGCTACTAGCGTGTGTATGTTTCTGTTTCCAAATGGATTTGGCCATGTTTGGATTAACCAAGGAGTTGCAAATGGGAAATAATTTTTAAGATGTTTATACAAAACTAGTCTTAGGTATAACGCCTATTCATTATTTGGCGCTTCTGAACACTCTCTGCATATATATTTATTAATTAACATGGATGGGCACTTAAAGTACATTATACAGAAATTTCAGTTTGGAATATCTGACCTAGACGTACACTATTTACGACATAGAAATTACAATAACCGAGATCTGATGTGTCCGATGTGTAAAGTTTCAATTAAAAATGTTCACTTTGTGTTATGCTCTCCATGTTTGAACAATTTAAGTTTTGACCTAATTGCGCCCAAGTACTACAATCACCTAAATGCCTTTAAATTGAGGCTTCTGATGTTATCCACTAATCAAACTACTATCAAAAAGGTTTTAATATGTATGTACGAAGCTTTCAATATGAGACAAACTGTCCTATCATGAACGAATGCGATTTCTTCTTGTTGTTTTAGTTTCAAGTATTATCTGCTGTGGTTTAACTAATATATTGTTAATGATTCATGCACGCCTGTTTTTGATGTATTGTTTATCGGTGTACACACCCTTCAAAAAGAATAAATTCCGTCTTTCTTGAGTAAAGATTCTCTCTCTCTCTCTCTCTCTCTCTCTCTCTCTCTCTCTCTCTCTCTCTTAATGTCTCTCTTTTCATCATCATCATCATCATCATCATCATCATCATCATCATCATCATCATCATCATCTTCATCTATATATCCCTCTCTCCCTCTCTTCGTATACCTATTTTTATAATATTTCTCTCTGGCTCGCTCTCTTTCTGTCTCTCGCTCTCCTCCTCTCCTCTCTCGCCACATCACACAGACAAACCCTTCCTTACCCTTACCCTTACCCAACCATCTCTCCTTTTTTTTGTCTCTATCAATTACGCCCCATGCGGCGTGCTCGTTGCACAGCGAATGAATGGATGTGACACCGGATACCTTTCCAATATCTGATGTAACCCTTTAGCTCGGGTCACAATATTGGTTCACGAGATTCTAAAACATTTCCAGTTATCTCTACCTCTTCCCCCTCCCCCTCTCTTCCATTACCCCCCTCTTCCCTCCTTCTCCCCTTTCATCACCCCAAAGCCCCGGTTACTGAGGTAGATCATTATGACACTAAATGAATGCATCATTGAATGAATGAATGAATGAATGAATGAATGACATAAATGATTGTTCACCGCACTAAGCGTGTCTTAGTAGTATGGACATTTGCCACTTATATATTCTGTTGTTGTTGTTTTTTTAATTCAATCATATTACTGTAACAAAACATAAATCTAAATATTATTTTAATGTATAACAACTGCAGCAACCCTTCCCTGTCGTGGAAGAAAAAGAAACATAAAAATCTAAATAACAACCTACTATATTCTGCTGAAGGGGAATACGATCAAATGCTTGCTAGGCGTATAGAAAGATGGAGGTGGCAAGAGAGCGCAGCAGCATTACCTTGGAGTGTAGACTGATGGTCCAATCTTTCTAAATGGGCTTCAACCTTGTCAGGGCAGCAGTTGTTTGTGCGATCCTGGAAAGGACTTCCATAAATATTTGAAGCTATGCACTGTGTTGAGGGATAGGCCTTGGACTTTGACGTCCGTGTTGATGCCATTGGTATTGTTGGTCACCATTTTGGTCTTGTCTGCACTTATTTCCAAATCAAAGTTATCGTACCGAGAACAGTGGCTATGCGTACGGATAGACACCTCTAACTTTATAGTACGAAAGTGCATAGATACTCTAGAGTATCTATGGACAGTGCCACCGATAGCGCCTACCAGTGGTTCATGAATTCCACGTTAGGGGGTTACCGGAAGCTTTATGTTTATCGGACCGACAAAACTCTTATCGGAGACTTCATGAATATGGCCCCTGATGTATTTGTGTAGCCGGCATGCATTCACCGGTCTAAGACATGAGTATCAGGATCTTTGAAGTCCATGCGATGGAATGCGTGCGAGCACTGACTAAACCTCGGTTTATACTCTCATCCGAAGGAGTAGGAGCGCTGTGGCTCAGTTGTTTTATTTCTTCTCCAGGCTGTTAACGGGGTTTGAACCACTGCATGTTCAGGCTGCAATGTTATCGCCGGACTTTCCAGTAAACGGCGCACACCACTGAGCTCACTGCGCTCCCTAGTAGTAGTAGTAGTAGTAGTAGTAGTAGTAGTAGTAGTAGTAGTAGTAGTAGTAGTAGTAGTAGTAGTGGTAGTAGTAGTAGTAGTAGTAGTAGTAGTAGTAGTAGTAGTTCTACTTATGTTTCTTGTACTGTAAGTTTCTAGGCCTAAACAAACTTTATTTTATTGGATGGTTGTTGTTTTATTATTGTTGTTGTTGTTGTTGTTGTTGTTGGTGGTGGTGGTGGTGGTGGTGGTGTAATTATTGCCGCTGACCTCCTTATTTCAATTCAACAAATCTTTATTACTATCAAAGGAATGATGTACATATAGTTTCTGTGGCATTTGAATAGATTAAAAGCGTGCAAAGTAAACGAAAGCTCTTCATGGCTTGTCTTAATTGGAAGGTTCACGGAGGTCCAAACAAAATAATTATTTCGAGTTTGTCAGATCCCGAACCTAGGTTGCTAAACCTTTTGGACAGTAGTCGTTGTCGTCGTCGTCGTCTTGAGGTTTAAAACTTAACACACACGTAATTTATTATTGTTAAAAACATTGACCCGAGTGAGGATCGAATTCACGATCTTCAGTTTGCTCTTTTCTTTTGTGATTATGAGACTGACGCGCTACCTACTGCTTTATGGAGGCAGTTGTAAGAGGTTTACAATAGTCGTTAGACATAGCAGTGGCTGCGGGCTTGCCCAGCCAGATAAGCTGTCAGTTAACGCTGTCATAGCGGTAGTTTTAACGGTAGTTGCCATTGTACATTGACTGTGCGTGGATAGAGTGTGTCGTAGTAGTAGTAGTAGTAATAGTAGTAGTAGTAGTAGTAATAGTGGTAGTAATAGTAGTAGTAGTGGTAGTAATAGTAGTAGCAGAAGTAGTAATGATTGTAGTAGTAGTAGTAATTGTAGTAGTAATGATTGAAGTAGTAGTAGTAGTTCTTGTTGAAAGCAGTGGTAGTAGTTGTTGTTGTAGTGTTGTAGCGAGTCATAGTAGCAGTAGTAGTAATGTATAGTAGTTGTTGTGGTACTTTCGAAAAAACAAGTTCAGGAATCTAGGTTCGGGATTGATTGATTGATTGATTGTTGCTTTAGGTCCAGCGGACTCTTCCGAGCCAAATCAGGACCGGACAACCCCCGATCCGCATAAAAGATGTGCCGAAACAACCCTAGTGGGAAAATTGAATGCCCTCCACCGGCCAGTCACTTTACAATAAAGACATCCCCTCAGGGGACGGCTGAGGCTTTACCCAACTACTCGAACCCCCGGTTACAAAAACAAAATAGAATACAAACATCATTATAAATCATCAACAAACACATACATATAAAATGCCTATAGTGCTAAATAATAACATCATAGGAAGCCCTAGTGACCACCCGGCAGAAAGCGTCCAACACTCCCAAGCTGATCCAGCAGACCTCATACACAAACAAGGAGTCTTGTCCTGGAAGAGTTTTCAAGAAAAAAACGGTAGGTCATTGATCTAGCAAAGAAGAAGATAGTATAGCAGAGTGATAGGACAGATCAGGAATGGGGAAAGAGCAAATGAGGAAGACAGCGACAGTGGGAATTTAAAGCACTAAATTTCCAGAAAGTGGGAACACCTCACAGGGAGCTGATGTCTACCGAAAAATCAACAATGACATCCGAAAAGGCATGCGCACAGCAAAGGAGAACTGGATAGAAGATCAATGCCAGGAAATAGAGAACAATCTGAACAAGAACAACAGCAAGAAGGCCTACCAGACTGTGAAGCGGCTGACAAGTGTTAAACAGCCCAAAGTCTCCACTATCCAAAGCAAGTCTGGCATTTGCCTTACAGAAGAACAAGAAGTCTTGGACAGATGGACAGAGTACTGCTCTGACCTTTACAACCATACACCAAATGGAGACCCATCAGTTCTAGCATGTCCCGAGAGCAGAGAAGAAGAAGAAATCCTCCCAATTCTCCGGGAAGAAGTTGAGGCAGCAGTGCAATCGCTGAAGAAAGGGAAGTCAGCGGGAGTGGACAACATACCAGCGGAACTGCTACAAGCAGGAGGAGAAGCGATGACTGATGCTCTCACCATTATCTGTAACAAGATCTGGCAGAGTGGGGAATGGCCTACACCATGGACCCAGTCGCTTGTCATCACTCTTCCCAAAAAAGGTAACCTTCAGGAGTGTGAAAATTACCGCACCATCAGCCTCATCAGCCATCCCAGCAAGGTCCTCCTGAAAATAATACTCAACAGGTTGAAACCACAAGCTGAACAAATCATAGCTGAAGAACAAGCAGGATTCATGGCAGGGCGAAGTACCACTGAACAGATTTTCAACCTCAGAATAATCTGTGAGAAATACCTACAGCACCAACAACATCTATATCATGTGTTCATAGACTTCAAGAAGGCATTTGACCGAGTCTGGCATGCAGCTCTATGGGCAACCATGAAAGTGTACAACATCAGCCCTAAAATTATAGAAGTCATCAAAAGCCTGTATGACAAGGCTACCAGTGCAGTCCTCCATAACAGCGTCATCGGGAACTGGTTCAGAACAACAATCGGTGTGCGTCAAGGATGCCTACTCTCTCCAACACTCTTCAACATCTTCCTAGAGCGCATCATGTCAGATGCTCTTGCAGATCACGAAGGCACAGTCAGCATAGGGGCAGAGCAATCTCCAATCTTCGTTTTGCGGATGATATTGATGGATTGGCTGGAGAGGAACAAGAACTTGAACAGCTTGTACAGAGGCTTGACACCACCTCCAGAGCTTATGGAATGGAAATAAGTGCAGAGAAGACCAAAATGATGACCAACAACACCAATGGCATCAACACGGACATCAAAGTACAAGGCCAATCCCTCAACACAGTGCACAGCTTCAAATATTTAGGAGCCATTGTGTCAGACAATGGGTCTCGACAGGAAGTCCTCTCCAGGATCGCACAAACAACTGCTGCCCTGACAAGGTTGAAGCCCATTTGGAAAGACAGAACCATCAGTCTACATTCCAAAGTAAGACTGCTGCGCTCTCTGGTCATCTCCATCTTCCTATATGCTTGCGAAGCATGGACCCTCACAGCAGATCTCCAACGAAGAATACAAAGCATGGAGATGAGGTGCTACAGAAGACTTCTGTGCATTTCCTATACCCAACACATCACCAACGTTGAAGTCCGACAGACCATCACACAAGCCATTGGACAACACGATGACCTGCTCACAGTGGTGAAGAAACGGAAACTCCGATGGTATGGCCACGTCACCAGATCATCAGGCCTTGCAAAGACCATTCTGCAAGGCACAGTGCAAGGTAGAAGAAGGGGGAGACCGAAAAAGAGGTGGGAGGACAACATTCGAGAATGGACTGGTTTGACACTGAGTGAAGCCATGAGGGCTGCTGAGGACAGAGAAAGATGGAGTATGCTGGTTAAGCGATCATCTGTGGTGCCCCTACGACCTTCGGGTTATGGGACAGGATAGGATAGGATAGGATAGGGGATACTATTTATACTGAAACCCCCGGCACTCCAACGGGGGTACTGTTGCCGCAGGGAATCAGTCATGCCTACAAAGGCAAGACAGGTTTTCAACTGGGGCTTTCACTTTTCCCTTTATAGGTTAGAACAATCTACAGTGGCAAGATTGCTCATGACCCCAAGGGGTTAGGTTCGGGATCTGAGAACCTCGAAAAAAAAAAGTTTGTGACCCCCCATGAACCTTCGCATCAATTAATTTGAGAGATTCGTTGATTTTTCTTACACACACACACCTTATACACCCCTATTACGCTTCGTTCAGTGTCAAGCCAGTCCATTATCGAATGTGTCCTCCCACCTCTTTTTCGGTCTCCCTTTTCTTCTGCCTCCTTGCACCGTGCCTTGCAGGATGGTCTTTACA
Source organism: Oncomelania hupensis (assembly GCA_036898135.1). Lineage (NCBI taxonomy): Eukaryota > Metazoa > Mollusca > Gastropoda > Littorinimorpha > Pomatiopsidae > Oncomelania > Oncomelania hupensis. The sequence goes on from JBAHVR010000327.1 coordinate 687,825, forward strand.
CGATGCCTGATGCTCTGGGGACGTGGCCATACCATCGGAGTTTAAAAACTTCCTAAGTCGGATAGCGCTGTGGTTGGAGCACTCGCTACTGTGTCGCAAGTTAAGCACTATCCAGTGCGGTTAGCACTTGGATGGGTGACCGCAAAACGTGAAGCGACAACTGTGACTGAGTACCTACTCTCTTAAGGGTGAGGAAGGTAAAGCAGCGAGGGAGAGAGAGAGATGGGCATCACCCTCATTACGCTGGCCCAAGAAAAGTGTGATCTCCAATATCACGCTCCCCTACGGCCACAAGGCTATGGGACCACCTTTACCTTTACCTTAAGTAATAAATTCGCCCCGTGGGGGTGCCGGAGGTTTCTGGAAAATTAGGGCATTAAATTCCCACTGTCGCTGTCTTTCTCCTTTGTTCTTTCTCAGTCCTTCCATGTTCTATCAATCTACTATACTATCTTCTTTGCTAGACAAGTCACCTAACTTTTTTCTTGAAAACTCTTCCAAAACTCCTTATTTGTATATGAGGTCTATTGGGTCAGCTTGGGGATATTGGACGCTTTCTGCCAAATGGTCACTAGGGCTTTCTATTATATTATTATTTAGCAATGTAGGCTTTTAAATGTGTGTGTGTGTGTGTGTTTTATAATGATGTTAATATTCTATGTTGTTTTTGTAAACGAGGGTTCATAAATTAGAGTTTAATCTCAGCGTCCCCTGCGTGGGACGCTTTTATGGCAAAGTAACCGGCTGGTGGAGTGCCTTCAGTGTTACAATTAGGGTTATTTGTGTTAGTATATCTTTTATACGAATTAGAGATGAGCCCTCTTTTCAACCAAGTTTTCCTGATTCATGGTCTTGGTTGGGCTCTTTGCCGTCAGCTGGACCCTATAAAAATGACTAACAAAGTCATTAAAATACTCTGTCTCCTCTCTGAAAATCCTTATCGGGAAGAGAGGGGACTATAAACTGATTAAAATAAAAATAAAAATAATTAAAATACAAATGTCATTTTTGCACAACAAAGTATTAGAACGATACAAGTTACTAAAATATCACGTTCAGTAGTAGTCATCGTCGTAGTCGTCTGGAGGTTTAAAAATAAATAAATATATACGTAATGTATTTATTACTATTGGAAAAAAAATTGCCCCGAGTGAGGATCGAACTCACGACCTTCAGATTGCTCTCCTTGCTTAGTGATTATGAGACTGACGCGCTACCTACTGCGCTATCGAGGCAGTTGAACTTTGTGAGTTGTTAGGCATAGCAGTGGCTGCGCGCTTGCCCAGCCAGATAAGCTGACATTACGGTAGTTGATTTTGTACATTGACTGTGCGTGGGTATAGAGTGTGTAGTAGAAATAGTAGGTAGTAGTAGTAGTAGTAGTAGTAGTAGTAGTAGTAGTAGTAGTAGTTGCTCGTCCTGGTAGTATTGATAGTAGCAAAATAGAATCGGATTACTTCATACACCAGTTCAAACAATCAATCAATCAATCATCATCATCATCATCATCATCATCATCATCATCATCATCATCACAACAACAACAACAACAAAACCACAACAACAGTAGTAGTAGTAGTAGTAGTAGTAGTAGTAGTAGTAGTAGTAGTAGTAGTAGTAATAGTAGTAGTAGTAGTAGTAGTAGTAGTAGTAGTAGTAGTAGTAGTAGTAGTGGTAGTAGTAGTGGTTGTTGTTGTTGTCGTTACTGCAGCAATAGAAACAGTAGTTGTAGTAATTGTTCTTTTTAGGTTTCTTTCTGGTCCTGATTTGGCTCGGAAGAGTCCGCTGGACCTAAAGCAATTTAATCATGTAATGTAATGTAATTCAGGTTTCTTTTGTTAGTAGACTTAAACAGACTCTGCTTTGTTGGGTTAATTGTTGTAGTTGTTGTTGTTTTGGTTATTGTTGTGGTTGTTGCCATCGTCGAAGTTGCTTGGTTGTACATTTTGTTTTGTATTATGTTAATGCTTGTTTGCTTTTGTTGCGTAGTGAGGTTGCTGCTGTTATTGTTGTTGTGTAGTTGTTCTGATGTTATTGATGTGTAGTTGTTGCTGATGTTATTGATGTGCAGTTGTTGCTGGGGTGCCGGGGTTTCAGTATAAATAGTATCCCCACTTTCTGAAAATTTAGTGCTTTAAATTCCCACTATCGCTTGTCACAAACATATACGTACACAGGTACACGGACGTAGATCTAGAGGTGAAGATGAAGGTCGAAACTGAATCTACGGACGAAGAACTCAGAAGACGATGAATCTCGGAATAAAAACTCAACTTTTATTAAAACTACACTGATAAATTACTAGCCGAACTAAAGGCACACGTGCTCATCAAAAAGAACTAAAACTAACATGTAGATTAGAATGAAGACTAAAAAAAATATGAAGAACTGAAAGATGGCGATGGCGACTTGACCAAGTACAAACCAACGACCAGAATTTACGTAATCCAGAAAGCAAACAAGCACACGTCAATAACATGCAATGACGCATGAATGAAACAAATGACGAAAGATCCCAGACGGAAAACAAGGTGGAATGCCTAATCGAAAAATACAAAAATCAAACCAAAGGAAGAATGAAGGTCTACACAACAGCTGGATCTGCTGACACCCCCGGAGCTGAAGTTCGGGCGGGTGGTGGGAAAGTGTAGACATACACAATCATAATAAAGCTATAACAAGAAAACTGCAAACAGATTATAAATCATGTAACTTGAGAACAAATGTCCCGCGTAAATTATGACAAAATACCGACGAAAGAGTTCAGATTGTCCGTTGTCCAAAAATACAGAAAAGTTATCAATGTGCCGTCTGGAAACGGACATCATGATAATAGATAATTGTATGAGTTCAAACGTCTAATAGGGCGGAGCATGTCCGTGTTATCAAACAACAGGTAGGCATCGGCTCAAAAAGTCTGCTCCAACGTTGTCCGCACCCTTGATGGCTTCAATGTGGAACTGGTACTGTTGCAAGAGAAGTGCCCATCTAATCAGTCGTGCGTTCTCCAGCTTGGCGCGATGGAGAAAGGCCAAGGGACTGTGGTCAGTCTGCACGGTAAAGGGCTTGCCGTACAGATAGTGCTGCAACTTCTGGATGGACCACACAAGCGCCAGACACTCACGCTCAATGACCGCGTAGCGCTTCTCTGCAGGTTTGAGTTTGCGGCTGATGAATTCAACCAGGAAAGTCCGACAACAATTGGCCAATTTCCTCTTTTTGTTCAGAGGACAAGCTGGGGTTAATGTCGAGGGTAGGGACTGCACTGGCTGGGCGTAGATCCAGTGTAGGTATGACGTCATCAGAATCTTCGTGAATGACAGCAGCCGTGGCGCACGGTATTGCTGCACAGAATGCGCTGCGGATGGTGTTCGTTGACGGCTGATCGATGGGTACAGGGTGTGGGGATGTTGCAACGGGCACGTTGCCAACGGCATTTGTCGGGGTTGTATTTGCGTCTCGTGACAAATACTTTTTCATCATGTTCGCATGAAAAATCTTTTCCACACCATCCTTGTTGATACGGTAGTAGCACTGGCCAATTTTGACTATCACCTAGTACGGCCCGCGCCACTGCATGGACAACTTAGAGTGCTCTGTTGGGAGTAGCAGTAGCACTGTATCGCCCTCAGCGAACTGCCTGTCTTTGGCTTTGACATCAAAGTATTTCTTGTACCTGACTTTAGATTTCGCCAGGTTGTCTTGTGCTGCTTTGCATGTGTCTTCCAGCCGATTTCGGAGATCAAACACGTATTCGTAGCTGGTCTTCACTTCTTCGGGAATCTCCTCTTCTTCAAGTGATTCACGTAGGACAGCCATGGGACCTCTGACAGTGCGGCCAAACAGCAATACAAACGGTGAGAATTGTGTCGAAGTATTCGGTACTTCCCGATAGGCGAGCAACAGGGGGTCCAGATATCTGTCCCAATCCTTTGGGCGCTCAGCGCACATGCGTCGCAACATCTCCTTCAATGTGCCGTTCATCTTTTCGGTCAAGCCGTTGGCCTGAGGGTGATAAGCCGTGGTGAAGGACTGGTTCACGTTGAGGAGGCGGCAAACTTCGGCCATCAATGATCATCTCGGATGTACGTAAACTGACTTCCCCTGTCGGAGTGCAATGTCTTAGGGCAACCACACCGAGAAAAGATGCTGACTAGGGCCTCGGCGACTGTCTCCGTGGTGATGTTGGGCAGCGCAACGGCTTCAGGGTAGCGTGTAGCATAATCAACTAGAGTGAGAATGTATTTCTTACCCGACGTCGTGCGCTCGAGGGGGCCAACGATGTCAACGCCGACTCGGCTGAACGGTTCGCCGAGGTTAGAATGAAACCAAGTTCCGGTCTGGCTTGTTTTGCTTTTATCAAAGCTTGATGCGTGACTTTTAAATATGGCAAATTGCCAAAAACGACGATTGTTAGAGCCAGAAAACGAGTGGGATAAGTATAAAAACGGTGGAGGAAGTACATGCTCAGTGAAAGGATGCAAAAAACAATCGTAGAGGCCTGTATTTGTGGCGACTTCGGAGGTGCGTCGATCATCGACAGAAAGTGAAACAGGACCTGAAGACTCTTGTAGTTTTCCATAGCTTCGCCGTCGCAACCTTCACAAAACACGAAGTAGTTGACTATGTTAGGCGAGCGTTGTGGTCAAGTGGGCTAAGGCGGGACTAACTTTCCTTGTCCACAAGCCAGAAACCAATGGCGCCTGACAGGTGTGGGTTTGAGCCAGCATCTGGGCGTTATTTTTTTCCGAATATTTTTCAAAAATTCACAAATAATGTTAGGTAGGTAGGGTTTAGGCGCGCCACTGGCGATAGAAAGGGATAATAAACTGCAGAAAAAAAAAAAATATGTGAGGGTACGATACTGGTGGCCAGTGACACATGTTATTATTCTTGAATATTTGGAAATAACTCACTAAAACACGCGGAGAAAGAAACCGCAGAAAAGTGTGAATAGGTGGTGAGTGGGGTTGCCTGGGGATCTTTGGTCGCCAGTCTCCTCTGTTTCGCCTGTGGCAGTGCTACGCAAGTTGTAGTGCGGCGTAGCCATTGCTGTTAGTATAGATGTTACTGTCTTGTTCTTTTTTTTCTTTTTTTTTTCTTTTGTTTTGTTTTGTTTTGTTTTCGGAATCGCCAATTGTCACAAACATATACGTACACAGGTACACGGACGTAGATCTAGAGGTGAAGATGAAGGTCGAAACTGAATCTACGGACGAAGAACTCAGAAGACGATGAATCTCGGAATAAAAACTCAACTTTTATTAAAACTACACTGATAAATTACTAGCCGAACTAAAGGCACACGTGCTGATAAAAAAGAACTAAAACTAACACGTAGATTAGAATCAAGACTGAAAAAAATATGAAGAACTGAAAGGATGGCGATGGCGACTTGACTAAGTACAAACCAACGACCAGACTTTACTAATCCAGAAAGGAAAAAGGCACACGGTGACGTCAATGACATGCAATGACGCATGAATGAAACAAATGACGAAAGATCCCAGACGGAAAACAAGGTGGAATGCCTAATCGAAAAATGCAAAAATCAAACCAAAGGAAGAATGAAGGTCTACACAGCAGCTGTATCTGCTGACATCGCTGTCTTTCGCATTTGTTCTTTCTCATTCCTGCTCTGTTCTATCAATATGCTATACTATCTTCTTCGCTAGACCAGTCATCTACCTTTTTTCTTGAAAACTCTTCCGGGACAACACTCCTTATTTGTGTATGAGGTCTGTTGGATCAGCTTGGGAATATTGGACGCTTTTTGCCAGGTGGTCACTAGGGCTTCCTATGGTGTTATTATTTAGCAATGTAGGCATTTTATATGTATGTGTTTTGTTGATAATGATGTTAGTATTCTATTTTGTTTTTGTAAACGGGGGTTCGATAAGTTGGGATGAAGCCTCAGCCGTCCCCTGCGTGGGATGTCTTTATTGTAAAGTGACTGGTTGGTGGAGAGCTTTCGGTTTTACCACTAGGGTTGTTTCAGCAGATCTTTTATGCGGATCAGGGGTTGTCCGGTCCTGATTTGGCTCTGAAGAGTCCGCTGGACCTAAAGCAATAATAATAATGTAATGTCTGGAGGTTTAAAAATAAATAAATATATACGTAATGTATTTATTACTATTCCAAAAAATATTGCCCCGAGTGAGGATCGAACTCACGACCTTCAGATTGCTCTCCTGCTTAGTGATTATGAGACTGACGCGCTACCTACTGCGCTATCGAGGCAGTTGAACTTTGTGAGTTGTTAGGCATAACAGTGGCTGCGCGCTTGCCCAGCCAGATGAGCTGACATTACGGTAGTTGCCATTGTACATTGACTGTGCGTGGTTAGAGTGTGTTGTAGTAGTAGTAGTAGTAGTAGTAGTAGTAGTAGTAGTAGTAGTAGTAGTAGTAGTAGTAGTAGTAGTAGTAGTAGTAGTAGTAGTAGTAGCAAAATAGAATCGGATTACTTGATACACCAGTTCAAACAATCACTCAATCACTCAATCATCATCATCATCATCATCATCATCATCATCATCATCATCATCATCATCATCATCATCATCATCATCACAACAACAACAATAACAAAAAACCACAACAACTCTTCCGGGACAAGACTCCTTATTTGTGTATGAGGTCTGTTGGATTAGCTTGGGAATATTGGACTCTTTCTTCCAGGTGGTCACTAGGTCTTCCTATGATGTTATTATTTAGCAATGTAGGCATTATTGTATGTGTTTTGTTGATAAGTTATAATGATATTTGTATTCTATTTTGTTTTTGTAAACGGGAGCGGGGGGGGGGGGGGGGGGGGGGGGGGTTTCGATAAATTAGAGTACAGCCTCAGCGTCCCCTGCGTGGGATGTCTTTATTGTAAAGTGACTGGCTGGTGGAGAGCTTTCAGTTTGACCACTAGGGTTGTTTCAGCAGATCTTTTATGCGGATCAGGGGTTGTCCGGTCCTGATTTGGCTCGGAAGAGTCCGCTGGACCTAAAGCAAAAATGATGTAATGTAGTTGTTGCTGATGTTATCCTTGTGTCGTTTTTCCTGTTGTTGTGGTTGTTTTTGTTGTTGTGATGATGATGATGATGATGATGATGATGATGATGATGATGATGATGATGATGATGATGATGATGATGATTGAGTGATTGATTGATTGTTTGAACTGGTGTATCATGTAATTCGATTCTATTTTGCTACTATCAATACTACCAGGACGAGCATTTGGAGGTCTAGTTGAAAACTGTATTTGAAGTTTTCAACAGACGTTTGTGTTTATTTTAATTTTATTTCTGTATTGTCAAAATAGCAAGTTGTGTTTCTTGTTGTTATTGTTGTTTTTGATGTTATTGTTCTTGTTGTTCTTGTTGTTGGTGGTGTTTTGCTTTTCATGGTGTATATCTTCTTTCTCTTGTTCTTCTTGCTGTTTCCGTTGTTCTTGGTGTTAAAACAGTCATTGTTAACAGGATTGCTAAAATTGTTAACTATTGTGTTATTCTTCATCAGTCAATGATTCGCTTGAGATTTTAGCTATTCGTAGTATTGACGATTTTTTTCTTCTGGCGCCTATGGAAGAATTTCGGGGCTTATCCATTTATCACTGTCTGTTTGGCATGCATAGAAAGAGACAATGATATATTGTCTCACACGACCATGCGAGCAAACCTTTTCATCTTTCTGCTTGGTTCAAGTTGATGTGCAGCAAAATTCTATTCGTTACAGTTTTAACTAAATGACTTTTGCTGTAATAACAGCATTAAATTTATAATAGTATTATATTTATTTGTCAAAGACAATAGTCTTGCGACAAACATCAACAAACTTATTTTATTGCAGAGGCAGTACATAATTAGACAAATCCATATATACAAGTATATAGGATAGATTAGGCTGCGCAACTTTATTTGGGCATCTATATTATACACGTATATTCCATGTATTCATGTATGTAATAGGACACAATCCTTCAAAAATGAGTTTGGATATCTATATATTACAATTCAGTTTAATTCAATCATTTAACGTCTGTCTACATACTTGTGATTTTAGATCACACCACACAGATATTTTCACACAAGGACACACCCTATCCTATCCCGTAACTCAGGTCGCTGGGGCGCGTTTAACCAAACGTGCGCCATCTTTCTCTGTTATCAGCAACCCTCATGGCTTCGTTGAGTGTCAAACTAGTCCATTCTCAAATGTTGTCCTCCCACTTCTTGTTCTGTTTTCCTCTTTTTCTGCCTCCTTGCACTGTGCCGTGCAGGATGGTCTTTGCAAGGTCTGATGCTCTGGTGACGTGGCCATTCCATCGGAGTTTCCGTTTCTTCACCACTGTGAGCATGTCATCGTGTTGTCCAATGGCTTGTGTGAAGGGTCTGTCGGATCTCGTCGTTGGTGATGTGCTGGTTATAGGAAATACCCAGAAGTCGTCTGTAGAACCTCATCTCCATGATTTGCATTCTTCGTTGTAGATCTGCTGTGAGGATCCATATGTTTCGCAAGCGTATAGGAAGAAGGACACATGAACACATAAGGACACACAAACATATAACCAAAGCACACAATTCAAAAGGACCCACAATGGCCACGCACCCTTGACAGGTCCTTTTAACATTCACAGTTTTAAATATAAAAAAAGATTTTTAAAAAAAGCTTGCAACAAAAAATACTTATTTCAAAAGTTTATTTATTTTTTAAGACGAATAAATTCCGTAGATTTGAGCTTATTATAGCAACAACCGTTAGATAGCCAGCCAACATTCTGGATCTAAATATAGCTTCTACCAAAGCCGGTAAGAGAAATAACCAATCAGCCTGGTTGTTCACTCAGAACTCCCCCGTTGGGGTGCCGGGGGTTTCAGTATAAATAGTATCCCCACTTTCTGGAAATTTAGTGCTTTAAATTCCCACTGTCGCTGTCTTTCTCATTTGCTCTTTCTCATTCCTGCTCTGTTCTATCAATCTGCTATACTATCGTCTTCTTCGCTAGACCAGTCTCCTACCTTTTTTCTTGAAAACTCTTCCGGGACAAGACTCCTTGTTTGTGTATGAGGTCTGTTGGATCAGCTTGGGAATATTGGACGCTTTCTGCCAGGTGGTCACTAGGGCTTCCTATCATGTTATTATTTAGCAATGTAGGCATTTTATATGTATGTGTTTTGTTGATAATTTATAATGATGTTTGTATTCTATTTTGTTTTTGTAAACGGGGGTTCGATAAGTTGGGGTGAAGCCTCAGCCGTCCCCTGCGTGGGATGTCTTTATTGTAAAGTGACTGGCTGGTGGAGGGCATTCAGTTTTCCCACTAGGGTTGTTTCAGCAGATCTTTTATGCGGATTGGGGGTTGTCCGGTCCTGATTTGGCTCGGAAGAGTCCGCTGGACCTAAAGCAACAATTATGTAATGTTCACTCAGAACTAGGGTCAAAGGTCACACGGCTAATGGCGTTCGATGTACCGTTAATCAGGGGAAATCAATCCTTGTCAGAACCGAACTTGAAAATTCAAACTTTTAGTTCAGCGGTTGGTTTGAGCGAAGAAAGCCCACTTTATCATTGCGTAATGAGAGAACACTACGAATGTTAGGGCAGACCCGTTTTCGCCAAAAGTAAACGACGTTTTGAAACTGGGGCCGTTTAAAGTTACCTTGCACGCCGAAATCGCGTTGCGGCG
>JBAHVR010000327.1:702500-705000 GCA_036898135.1 Oncomelania hupensis
CAAAAGAAAATAACCTACATAAATAAGCAGAATTTTGTCCGTCCAAAAACATCAAAAACAAAACGTATATTCCTTTTTTTGTCAACTGAATTTTGTTTATAAAACACTAAGATCCCTTAAGCGAACAAATTCAAGAGGAGCTGATGAACTGGATGGAAAAATATTAAAACTGTTTGTTACACGTATTACTGAAACTTTAACCTGTATATACAATTTATGCATTGACAAATAATGTTTTCCTGTCATGTTTAAACAAGCTAAAGTTATTCAGCTTTTTAAAGTTCGATGATAATTCTGACACATTAAATTATCGACCCATTTTAATTTTATCTTATCCAAGCCGCTTGAAAAACATATTAGCAAACAAATTCTAGATCATTTCACAAAAACGACCTGTTACGTGAAAATCAATCTCGCTTCAGAGCTAAGCATTGTTCTCATACAGCTCTTACATCTATCATAGAACAATGGCTTAAAATTATTAATGAGCACACATCTTCTGGAGCAGTATTCGTTGACTTCGCAAAAGCTTTTGATGTAATTGACCATGACCTTCTTTTACGTAAAAAAAAAATTATTTCATTTCTGACAGAGAGCCGTGCATACTCCGTTTATATACATAACCAAAAATCACAGAGTGAAGCTGTTACTGCTGGAGTCCCTCAAGGATCAATATTGGGGCATTTATTATTTATTTTTTGTCTATATAAATGATCTTCGCCCTTCATATTTCTACTTCGTGTGAACTCTTTGCTGATGAAACTACATTACACTCCAATAACACAGAACTGCGTATTTTAGCCTCCTCTTTGCAAAAAGAGGCAAATGAACTACAGGAATGGACTGAATTTAATCACATGACACTTAATCTTGATAAAACAAAAACCATGCTAATTGCAAGACAGAAAATGCAAGGTTCCACTATAAAACTCCCTCCTTTAACACTTTGCAACAAAATAGTTGAAGCAGTACAAATTCATATACTTCTTGGCGTAACATTAGACAATAATTTGTCTTGGTTGAAATATATTTTAAATGTTAGTAAAACTATTTATAAAAGGACTTATCAGTTATCAAGGATTACACTTTTTTTTTAAAAAATATACATTCTCGTAAACTATTATATTCGGGACATATTCAGCCATTTATTGATTGTTCTTCAACTATTTGGAATACTGCTAGTGACAACGCCATGAAGCCTAAAGGATTCATATTCGTGCAATTAAGATGGTTATTCTTTCAAATAAAATCTCTCCGAATGCATACGAACAGATCAACATACTATTTCTTGCCAAAAGATCAATATTTAATGAGGGAATTTTAATGCACATGTGTCTGTGTGAGCGTCTGTAACAGTGTGTGTGTATCTGCATTTCAGTAAATGTGTCTGTGCACGTTCCCACATGTGTTTTTTTTTTTCTGACTGAAGGCTTTTATCCTCTTCTCTCCCTGTTGCTAACTGCAGTGTCTTTAATTCTCATTGCTAAGCCCACTCCAGCTTGAAACAAAAGCCAGTATGAATCTAGTCGGTAACCGGGCAATGTAAGGATTTGCATTTTTGTCGATTAAGCTTGAGATCTTTGATGCCTGCACGGTAGACTGACTGTAATACAGTTACTCCGGATGAACTGGTCACGCTTCGCTGATTCTGGCGGGCAGTTGGACGGCTACGCTTGATTGGCTGCTCTTATTTCTGTGGCTTCTGGCTTGGAATATGTTATGTGATGCATAGTCTCTCTCTCTCTCTCTCTCTCTCTCTCTCTCTCTCTCTCTCTCTCTCTCTCTCTCTCTCTCTCTCTCTCTCTCTCTCTCTCTCTCTCTCTCTCTCTCTGTTTGTCTTTATCTCTGTCGGTCTCTCTCTTTCAATCTCTCTCTCTCTCTTTCTCACACGCACACACATACAGGCGCGCACGCGCCTCCTCCCTCCCTCCCTCCGCTCTCCCTCTCTTCTCTTTATCTTTCTTACTATGTCCCTTGTCCTCTTTCTTAGTCTCTCTCTCTCTTTCTCTCTCGCTATCTTTCTTAGTCCCCCACTCTCTCTCTCTCTCTCTCTCTCTCTCTCTCTCTCTCTCTCTCTCTCTCTCTCCCTCTCTCTCTCTCTCTCTCTCTCTCTCTCTCTCCATTATGCAGCTACAGGTAGAAGAAACAAAGGCTACAAGATAGGTCCTACTATTTATCAGTCCTTTCTTCGTTGTTCTCCTCGTTTATTTTTTCCTTCATAGTTTCTTGCTTATACTGTTTGATTGTTGTGTATTTTATAAAGGGACACATTCCAACGGTTATTAGCTTTTTTTCTTATTATTATTCTCCTCCTTGTCTCCTTTTTCTTGACTTTCATTCCTTTCGTTTTGCTATACTATATGGCCATCTCACCCAACTATTGGACCAACCAACCACTTTCATTTCAAATGAGATCCTAGAAACCTCCGTGCTATTATTGTCCAATCCTTGCGTCGACAGGCATTCACTGCGTCACTAATCACAGCCCCAGGTCAACCAA
>JBAHVR010000327.1:710000-777500 GCA_036898135.1 Oncomelania hupensis
TGAAGAAGTTCTTCATAAAAAAGTTAATTACACTTATAAACAATAATTTGCAATAATAAATCAAAGATTTTAAAGCAGGCGCGGCAATTTCTCTCCAGGCGGTTAATTACTTTCTACGAAATAATTATTCACAATTTGTATTGTATACATAACATTCATATGACCCCTATTTAGGAGATGAATTTGTATGTGTTTTCCCTGCCATAAGGGATCCAATTTGTAACAATCAGCCCAACAATTAATATGTCTTTTTGATTACACAACTACAGCGGATACGTTGTCATGACCTTTCTGAATTTTCTCACTCATACAATCTTAAAATAAACCGTTCTTGCAGTTTATAACTCTTCTTCTACTTCTTCTTCTTCTTCTTCATTCAGCACTTCGTAGCGGTAAAATTCTGAACATTTATGGTTTTACTCCCGTGAAATACAACTGGATCACGAAATATCATCGTTAATGCAAGGTCGTGCCGTCAAAGAACCAAGTTCATGCTCATTGACACTAATCCTGGGCTACAAAAACAAGCTGGACAATGTACATGTAAATGGTAGTGCGATGACTTGTGGATGGTTTGTACAGATTGAGGGCAGGTTGTTTCTTTCTTTGTTACACTCCGTTTGATGGTGGTGTTTTCAATCAGTATTAGATTCAGCCCCAATGCGTGAATGCTCCTGATGAGTGTAAGCTCGGATTCGATTATCCACGTAACCCGTTCAATCACCATACAAGTCACTGAGTCTTCGTATGACATTTTCCACTTTCATTCAGCACACATCAACATCTGCATACAATTCTCAAATCAACTCGACTCAACAACAACACAAAACAGTGCGGCACATATATAGCCTCTTTCTTCTCCCGAACACCCATGACGCAATTTAACCAATCGCTTTTAACTTCGTCGTCACTGACTTACGTCATACATCTTTCTAAACATTCCAGGAACTTTCTCAAACTTCGACATTTATCAGGAAGTTTCTATCGACAGTAAACACGCGAATCTTGAGAATTCTCTAATAATATCGATTAACAAAAATTACCAACGTTATACAAAGCTTCTTCTAACAACAACGCAAACTCAAATCAAGGTAAATACACTCTATTATTGAATACTTTGCAAAGCGAAACGATTAGATCTATCATGCGCATTTCAGACATACTATCCTTCGCGTTTCAACGTAACATTATTTCTTTCTTTCTTTCTTTCTTTCTTCCTTTATTTATGTCTTCTTCTTCTTCTTCTTCTTCTTCTTCAATAAGGTATAAGCGACTAAGCTCAGTGGTAGAGCGTTCGCCTGGCACACTGATGACCCAGGTTCCTTTCCTGTGATGGGCGTCAAGATACAATTGGCCATTTTTCGCTGTCCATCTTAGCTTAGCAGTATGATTGCGCTGTGGTGCCTTAGGAACTTTTAGAACTTTGTCCTTTGATTAACAGAACTACACACAATTCCAAGAAAGAAACAAGGCTAATAGTCCAGGGGGCATTTTAGCCAAAAGTAAGGGAAGAAAAGGGTGGGGGTGGTGGATTACAAACATAAAAAGAATGAATGGTACAAAGAAGACTGCTCCATAGGCATCATCACAAGAGATATCTCTGAAATGTCAAACACCCGCTTTAAAGTTAATATTGGCGCATGATGGAAAGAAATATGTATATTAACCACCACATCAAATATAATAATTGTATAAAAGTGTTACGTTGAAACGCGCATGATGGTGCGTGTGAAATGCGCACGATATTATGTGTGAAGCGCGCGCGATAGATCTGTTCGTTTTATTTTGCAAAGCATGCAATAATAGAGTGTATTTACCTTTGATTTGAGTTTGCATTGTTGTTAGAAGAAGCTTTGTATAACGTTGATAATTTTCGTTAGTCGATATTATTGGAGAATTCTCTAGATCTGCTTGTTTACTATCGATCGAAGTTTCGGGATATTTGAGAACATTCTTTTGACAGAAAGGAAGGTTGTATGACGTAAAACAGTGATGACGAAGTTAATTCTGATTGGTTGTAACACGTCATTCTGGAACGTCCTGAGGTTATCTCGAGTTGAGAGAAAAAATATATAATGGACACACTGTGTTGTGAAAGAGAGGAGAGTGAAAAGGCGATTGTATGCAGTTGTTGATGAACGCTGAATAAAGTTTGAAAACTTCAAACGACGACTCTGTGCCGTGTGGCTGATTGAACGGGTTGCGTGGATAAACGAATCTGAGCTACACTCATCAGTATTTCAGCATTGGGGCTGAATCAACTACTGATAGAAAAACACCAACATCGATCGAGTGTAACAAAAAGAAAATATAACACCAACATGTAAGCATCACAGTTTTGAAATAATAAGTTCACAGAAGAAGAGGAAAGGGAATTCACATTATTTAAATAGTTAAATCACAGCTTCAACAAAACGGCCTACATTTAGCAACCTACTCTTTGATTAGCATTCATCAACTGGTTAATTTAAAGACATTTGTATGAGTCCAAAAGTAAGCCCGTAAAAGAGAGGCCCTGTTTGCTATCAACACAGAATATTTTTACACGTAAATAATTAATGAAACGTCTCACAAATTTTTATCTAAGTCACACATAGTACAAAATCGTTCTTCCCTAGGTAGGCTTACGTTATTGTATCTTTGAGACTGAATAGGCAATTTGTGACAACTAAGTCTGAACCTCAATACGTTTCTTCTTAGTAAAGGTGACAAACAAAGCAGATTGTTTTCAAAAACAAAAGTCGTCTTTAAAATTTCTCTAAGTGATGCAACTATTGTGATCACATAAACTTTGCTGCCGGTGGTTCAGTGTTGATCTACCCTATCTCTTCCCTAGAATGGTTATTCCAGTTCCCCATATCACCAATGGTGAGTCTGGAATTTACAAATTGAATGTTCGTTTAGAAATGACTAGACGGGTTTGAAGTGGAGATGATTTGGTTAGAAAGAAAAAAAAGAAAGAACTAGAATAGGTTAAACCCTTGTTGCATGAGAACTCGGCCTGGTGAGGATGACCAGCGTGGGCGGTGACGTTTCATATGCCAGTATGGCTGAAGTGAAGATGAATTGGTTGAAAAGTTAAAAAGGTCATTTTGTGGTCACGAGAACTTCCTAGCCCACCTCCACCCTTACCCTCTTTCCCCTGCCTCTTCCCTCACTTTGCTTCTCTACCCCTTATCTTCCTTCCTTGTCTGTCAAACAGGACGTTGTGGGTGGTGGTCGTGGAAAATGACCCTTAAGGAGCTATTCCACTGATCCAGTTGTTGTCGAGGAGAATTAAACTGCAAGAACAGTTGAAATGAAGCTAACTTTGGTTCGACTAAAAAAAGGGGCTATAAACTTCAGGGGGTGGGGTGGGGTGGGGGACAAGGGGAGGGAGGGTGAAGAGAAGAAGTATCGAGAAGTCCAAATCGAAATCAAGAACGCTCGCCTCGGATATTTAACACATAAAATCTGCATCCATACACAGATGTGAATGGACTTTAAATTACAGAAGGAAAGAAACGAACAAACAAAGAAAATACATAAATACATATACATCCCGTCTCGTACATGTATGTATATGGCAACAAATACATACTTAAAATTGTTTATATAGAGGCATTGATTGTGGATCTAACTAAATCTTGGTCCGTTGATGACGGTGGAATGTCCTGAGGGGCTGGGACTCCATTGCACTCTTTTCAAAGCTGACTCTGGTTTATGACTATTGCTTGTTTCTCACACACCCGAGTATTCGAGGCAACTGATAAGTATTGTCCTTTGAATTGTTCTTACATATCGCTGCACCAACTGAAGAGCTTCTCAAGGCCCTGGCCGATACAGGGTCTAATCCAAGCAGCTCGAGGCGCACATTTGCTGCCTTAGGTGCACTGCGTAACGCCCCATACAACTGAGCAAAGTCTTGGGCCACCCGGGACTGGGAAAAGGGGAGTGGAAGGACGTAGTGCTTTGTTGAATGTGTTTGTCACGGGCCATGCTGCCTGTGACATGAGCATCTTGATCTTTAAAGTCACCTCCCTGCGGTGGAATGCATGCGTGCACGGACTAGACCTTAGTTTTGTGTTCTCTCATCCGAAGGCGCTTGTCTTGTACAATCAGTCATGTTATTTTTTTTGTTCTTCTGCATTCTAGACTATAAAACTGAAAGGTTCGAACCACTGGCTACAAAAGTGATGTCGCTACTGATCCACCGAGCCAGTCCTTTAGAAGACGGTAAGAAGATGAAAGGTTTAGTCTTTGATCTGCGGCATCATCTTTGTCATAATTTGCAGCCCCCACCCCCACCCACTCCCACCCCCAGGGTTACGAGAATGATACGAAAAGCTGTCCATCTCACACATACCTACCCACGCTCGTCCTGCTACCAATGCATTTGGCCACGTCCTGATCATTGACGTTTTATCAGTACAACTTATGTTAATCTGATGAATAAAAATTGGTGCAACAACAACAACATTGACGTATAGCGACTGGATTTGCTAAAAGTCGGATGTTCATTTAAAATGTCTATGCAAAGACTGGATTTTAGTTTTCAGTTGTGTGTGGGGGGGAGGGGGGGAGTGTGTGTGTGTGTGTGTGTGTGTTTGGGGGTTGTCTATGTGTTTGTCTAAATTCCCATGTGAAAAGCATCTTGCAGAAGAACAAATGTCCACAAGTTTTCTGACGGGCTGTAGAAGAATTCGGGAAGGACTCTTAACAGTTTGAGAGAGGATTGGATTTTAGAGAAGAAAAAAACAAACAACAAAACTAAAAACATATCGAGGAAATGTTGAGGTAAATTTTTAAATGGATACAAGTGACTTTTCGTTGAGATTGATTCTGAAGACACATTAAGTGGCGGTCTCAGCAGGTTCTTTATACTCTGGAGAAGTTTCTTTCAGAGTGCATGTTGGACGATCGATTCTTCTCAATCATTCCTTTTCTTGGGGTTGCGTTAAGATGAGTTAGGATTTGTGTGGGTGTGTGTGGGTGTGTGTGTGTGCGTGTGTGTATGTGTGTGTGTGTGTATAAGGAGTGTGAGTGCGATCGAAAGACCAGGGAAGGGCTGTTTGTTTTTTTCTGAATTGGGAATATCCTCTTTGATTCTGTACCTTGGGTTGGTGAGGGGACGAGGAGTGTGGGTGCATGGTCGGGATGCTGTAGGAATGGGAATGCCCTTTTAGTGGGCTTGTATTGGAACCTTCATTCATTGCAATCGTCGTCGTTTATCGCCGCCATGTAGTTAGCCACTGAGCCCTGTAGTCATAGTGGGATCAGTTGCTCGGTAGCAAACACGGTCGGCAATGAGTTTTTAAAGTGATTTGCTAGCCATTTCGGGGCGCTTAATAGTTTGTCTTTCTATTTCTAAGCTTCTATACACGGCCGCAGTGGTGATTTTGTGTTCGAAAAGACCAAACATAGCGAAAGGAAAGGTTGGAATTCACCGAGAAGAGGGGGTGAGGAGGTTAATGAAAAGAGAGAGAGAGAGAGAGAGAGAGAGAGAGAGAGAGAGAGAGAGATGAGAGAGAGAGAGAGAAAATGTGCGGATGGCTAGGAGGAGGGCGGGGGGAGGGGGGGTGTTCAACATTGCATAAAGAGGGAATGCCAGTCATCAATGCTAATTTTGTCATTAGTTTTTGGAGACATCTTGTAAGATCCATTCATACAACAGAGAATACAATACCATACAGTACAATACAATACAACTCAGCGCAACGCAACACAAAGCAACACATTTTAAATGCCTTAACTGTGGGTTCGGGCATTAAATAGAATAGACCCAACGTTTCCCGGCGTGTCGTAAGAGGCGACTAACAGGGGTGATGTTAGCACGGCATCACTGGGCGAAAGTCTTCTACACAGAAGTCACCGGCCAGGGCGGAGGAACCTCACGTTACTACAGGTTCAACGACCATGTGCTCAGGGCCAAGGCGAGCCACACTGTATTCGTGGATTTCGGCTGTGGCCAACAGCCTGGAGAGGATTGGGCACCGCCAGGTCTTTTTTGCCCAAGACACACTACATGATGACACAATCCACTAATTCCATACCGGATCGGTCGTCGCCCGGGTCGTCACACGGCACAAGGACCGCGCCTTCCGTTGGCCACCAGGACGGAGGTGTTAAGTATGCTACTGATGGACAATTTAGCAAGATCCGCACGAGAAACAACATTGTCATAGGAACCTGGAATGTCAGGACCCTAACTGCGGAAGGAAAATTAGAAGAACTGGCCCACGAGTTGGACCACTATCGATGGAATGTTCTAGGTATCAGCGAACTGCGCTGGAAAGGCCTAGGTGAAACAACGACCGACAAAGGCCACAAGCTCTATTTCAGCTGTAGGGATGACAGGCACGAACACGGCGTTGGATTCTTGGTCCACAAGAACATTCTAGCCACTGTCATGGGTTGCCGCCCAGTCTCCAGTAGACTCATTACCATCCGCCTGAGAGCAGCCCCTTTCAACATCACCATCATCCAGGCCTACGCCCCACAACATCAGACTATGACGACAGCGAAGTGGAGGATTTTTATGAAAATCTACAGGCGGTCCTTGACCAAGTGCCGAAGAAGGACATAGTCATAGTGCAAGGCGACTGGAATGCCAAGGTTGGCCAAGATGCGCACCACAACTGGGGAGACACATGTGGACCCCACTGCAACAACGAGACAAATGACAGGGGTCTGAGACTCTTGGAGTTTGCCAGATACAACAATCTGGTACTGGCAAACACGCTTGGTCTCCACAAAAACTCCAGACGATGGACATGGCACAGTCCTGGCGGGGAGCATCACAACCAAATAGACTACATCATGGTCAAGAAACGCTTCAGATCAAGCATCAACATTGGCAGGACACGTACTTTTCCAGGAGCAGACATCGGAAGTGACCACGATCTCGTGATGATGTCTTTCCGGCTCCACTTGAAGAGAGTAAATACAGCAAAGTGCACTAGACTGAAGTTCGACCTGGACAAACTGCAAGACCCGGAGGTGGCAGAACTATTTCAGGCCACAATTGGAGGGAAATTTGCACCACTGCTTATTTTGGGGGCTGGTGAAGTAGATGTCAACACCATGACCACCACCTTCAACTCAGCAGTGACAGATGCCGCCACTGAGATCCTTGGCAAGCACCGACCAAAGAAGAAGCTGTGGATCACACCTGAACTTTTGGATCTGTGTGATAAACGAAGAGAGATGAAAAAGAAAAAGAACACCTCACAGGGAGCTGATGTCTACCGAAAAATCAACAATGACATCCGAAAAGGCATGCTCACAGCAAAGGAGAACTGGATAGAAGATCAATGCCAGGAAATAGAGAACAGTCTGAACAAGAACAACAGCAAGAAGGCCTACCAGACTGTGAAGCGGCTGACAAGTGTCAAACAGCCCAAAGTCTCCACTATCCAAAGCAAGTCTGGCATATGCCTTACAGAAGAACAAGAAGTCTTGGACAGATGGACAGAGTACTGCTCTGACCTTTACAACCATACACCAAATGGAGACCCATCAGTTCTAGCATGTCCCGAGAACAGAGAAGAAGAAGAAATCCTCCCAATTCTCCGGGAAGAAGTTGAGGCAGCAGTGCAAGCGCTAAAGAAAGGGAAGTCAGCGGGAGTGGACAACATACCCGCGGAACTGCTACAAGCAGGAGGAGAAGCGATGATTGATGCCCTCACCATTATCTGTAACAAGATCTGGCAGAGTGGGGAGTGGCCTATACCATGGACCCAGTCGCTTGTCATCACTCTTCCCAAAAAAGGTAACCTTCAGGAGTGTGAAAATTACCGGACCATCAGCCTCATCAGCCATCCCAGCAAGGTCCTCCTGAAAATAATACTCAACAGGTTGAAACCCCAAGCTGAACAAATCATAGCTGAAGAACAAGCAGGATTCAGGGCAGGGCGAAGTACCACTGAGCAGATTTTCAACCTCAGAATAATCTGTGAGAAATACCTACAGCACCAACAACATCTATATCATGTGTTCATAGACTTCAAGAAGGCGTTTGACCGAGTCTGGCATGCAGCTCTATGGGCAACAATGAAAGTGTACAACATCAGCCCTAAAATTATTGAAGTCATCAAAAGCCTGTATGACAAGGCTACCAGTGCAGTCCTCCACAACAGAGCCATCGGGAATTGGTTCAGAACAACAATCGGTGTGCGTCAAGGATGCCTACTCTCTCCAACACTCTTCAACATCTTCCTAGAGCGCATCATGTCGGATGCTCTTGCAGACCATGAAGGCACAGTCAGCATAGGGGGTAGAGCAATCTCCAATCTTCGTTTTGCAGATGACATTGATGGATTGGCTGGAGAGGAACAAGAACTTGAACAGCTGGTACAGAGGCTTGACACCACCTCCAAAGCCTATGGAATGGAAATAAGTGCAGAGAAGACCAAAATGATGACCAACAACACCAATGGCATCAATACGGACATCAAAGTCCAAGGCCAATCCCTCGACACAGTGCATAGCTTCAAATATTTAGGAGCCATTGTATCAGACAATGGGTCCCGACAGGAAGTCCTCTCCAGGATCGCACAAACAACTGCTGCCCTGACAAGGTTGAAGCCCATTTGGAAAGACAGGACCATCAGTCTACATTCCAAAGTAAGACTGCTGCGCTCCCTTGTCATCTCCATCTTCCTATATGCTTGCGAAGCATGGACCCTCACAGCAGATCTCCAACGAAGAATACAAAGCATGGAGATGAGGTGCTACAGAAGACTTCTGGGCATTTCCTATACCCAACACATCACCAACGACGAAGTCCGACAGACCATCACACAAGCCATTGGACAACACGATGACCTGCTAACAGTGGTGAAGAAACGGAAACTTCGGTGGTATGGCCACGTCACCAGATCATCAGGCCTTGCAAAGACTATTCTGCAAGGCACAGTGCAAGGAGGTAGAAGAAGAGGGAGACCGAAAAAGAGGTGGGAGGACAACATTCGAGAATGGACTGGTTTGACACTGAGCGAAGCCATCAGGGCTGCTGAGGACAGAGAAAGATGGAGTATGCTGGTTAAACGATCATCTGTGGTGCCCCTACGACCTTCGGGTTACGGGACAGGATAGGATAGGATAGGATAACTGGAAGTGCCATCGGCGCAGAATCACAGTGCTATTGTTATATGAAGACTTCTATGTTTAAAAGATTGTATATCAGCAATTAAAAAAATGTAATTTCATAAATTATTTGCAATACGAAACGAACAACAAATGAAATACTGGGGTGGTATTGAGAAAGCAGTTTCGGAGTGGATAAATCCGCAAAGCGGTAGGTCATTCCGTGACGTACTGCACGGCTTGGCGGATTTAGCCACTGGGTAAATGCTTTCTGACTACCAACTCAGGACGGTAATGATGATGACGGCGACGACAACGACGACGAGATCGTCAGATACGAAAAAAACGATCACGACACTCATGATGATTATGATGACGACAGCTTCCATGCCTACAATGATGATGATGATGATGATGATGATGATGATGATGATGATGATGATGACGTCGTCGACGCCGATAAGATGATGATGATGATGATGATGATAAAGACGACGAAGATCATTTGAAGGGCTTTGCACACCCATAGTGTACTTGTTATGTACAATTTTCATTTCTTTTTTCCTGGTTTAAATAAACACTGTTTAGTGACACTACCCTTTTATATATCAAATGAACCCAGACTTGACAATCCCCATCGTATGGCTGTTGCAGCTACATGTAGTGAGCTATAACTGATTGTGCTTGTAACGTTCCTTTAGAAAATTATTGTGATGGGAAAAAGAAGAAGAAAAAACCATAGAAGGAAGACAAGAACACAGAAGGAAAACAATCTTGGAATTCTGTTTTGTGCATAATCTCTCTCTCTCTCTCTCTCTCTCTCACTCTCTCTCTCTCTCTCTCTCTCTCTCTCTGTCAGTCTGTCTGTTTTTTTCTGACTCTCTCTCCCTCTTTCTCATTCTCTCACTTTCTCTCTCTCTCTTTCTCTTTCCTCTCTCAACCCCTCTCCCACCCTCTCTGTAAATGTGTGTGAAGGCGCGCTCCAAACACATCTTTCGTACTTATTTCTAGTAATAAGCTTTAAGAAAGTTTGGATTTCCCAGAGAACCCTGCGGTTCCTGATCCAGTTATGCGTCTTTAGGGGATCGTGGATTTGATCCTGACTTTGGCACACTATTTTGTCACAGCTGGATCTGTTAAGTCGCTGCCGCTTTGAGCTGGTAATCGCGCTACTTAACAACAACAACAACAACAACCAACAACCAACAAATTTAATGCCAGAGTTTTGCCTTAATGAACTGACTAGCCCAGTTATTCGTTTGTTAGTTGGTAGGTGAGAGATGTTCTCAGAATGTCAAGGGGAAGAGTACCCAGAGGCAGGAAAGAAGTCGACACAAACGGCTAAATTATAACCCCTGATGACGGCAGAGTTATTTCCCTGGACGACTGCCAGAGGGCCTTAGGTGTTGGCGCCATCTTGTTCCACAGGGACGGCTTGTGTACTCGGGAACTTCAACAACGTCTACTGCTAGCTAATCGTTGTAATCTCTCTCTACCAGCCGCCTGGATTTTGGAGGTTTTACGGCGCTTGGTTAGCAAGACGCTGAGCGGTTGAAAATAGCTGCAAAATGTTTTGTTTGGAAGGTGATAATGACTCTAAAAACAGTCTGTCTCTTTCTCTATCTGTCTTTCTGTGTCTGTCTCTGTCTGTCTGTCTTCTCTCTCTCAAGCATTTGTTTCATTATTCAAACAGAGAATGAAAGATATCTATGTACAAGAATGGAATGGTTCTGTGACCTGTAAAGAAATATTTAGAGACTGTAAATTATTTAAGAATATATTTAAGAAGATATTTTGACTACATAGATATTAAATGTTTTCGTGATTGTCTGGTTAAGTTAAGGCTTGGTGTCCTACCCATTGGTGCATCTGTTTTTCGAAAAACGTTTGGCAATCACATGAACGATAATAAGTGTAAACTTTTGCAGAATACAAGAAAACGAGGATCATATTTTATTTGTGTGTCCATTATACACCAATTTAAGATAGAAATATCTGAATGTAAGGCATCAGTCGTACATTAACTACATACGTAATGGATCTATGTCAGACGATTGCAAACTTAATGTTTTCTTATTCAATTCAATGAAGATCAGACAGGGGTTTGTGGAATGCCTTGAAAATATTGTTTAATGTGTAGAACGAGTCTGCTTTATATTCAGTGCTTCTATAATGAATATTTATATTACGTTATTAATACGTTGTGGTACAATTGTTTATAATGTTTACGGACCCCAACTAGGGGCCGTGGCCTATAGTCATTAAACTTTGTTCTTGTTCTTGTTCTTGTCTTCTCTCTCTCTCTCTCACTCACTCTCTCTCTCTCTCTCTCAAACACAATGTGGCTGAAATGGAATTCTGATGAAAATAAATGAAGGAGAGAGCCGCGAGACAGATAGCATGAGAATATCTGTGGAAGAAGAATTATTAAGATTAATAACTATTCATAATGGAGCACAATGTAAATAGGGCAAACTCGCTGGACTTCCATTTTGTTTGCAAAGCACGATGCCTTGACTTTTTTTTAATTGAGTTATAATTCCATCCAGCAGATAATATTTTGTCATCGTTTAACACAGTTAAGTGCAAATGGGCAGTGTGCTGCAGCTTGTTAAAAGTTATATGATGAAGAACTTAGACGTCAGAATCGACAAAAGAACCTTCTGTCATGTTTAAGATGAAGTTAAAGAGCAACAACACGAAACATGTTAAACACACACATATTAATGTTGTAACTGTGTTTCATGCGTGACCATGTCTAAAACAATCTGTTGTGCAACTGTTTAAAAAACAAAGTTTCCTGATTATGAATCTGCTTTAAGTTTGTTTTGCTACAACATTGTTGTAGCCACTCAGAATTCATTCATTTTGCTATGCGCAGCACTAAATGCGTATTCGGTGGTGCGCTGTCGAATAGAGAATAGCCAGCCAAAGTTGAACTCAAAACTGCCTCCTTTTCTTCCGCTTTCTATTTTGCAGTTCTTTCTATAACGATTGACTGGAGAGGAACGAGAACTTGAACAGAGGGCTTGACACCACCTCCAGAGACTATGGAATGGAAATATGTGCAGAGAAGACCAAAAAGATTAACAACAACACCAATGGCATCAACGTTGGCATCAAAGTCCAAGGCCAATCCCTCAACACAATGCATATCTTCAAATATTTAGGAACCTTTGTATCAGACAATGGGGCCCGACAGGAAGTCCTCTCCAGGATCGCACAAACACCTGCGGCCCTGACAAGGTTGAAGCCCATTGGAAAGACAGGACCATCAGTCTACATTCCATGGACACTTACAGCAGATCTACAACACAGAATACAAAGCATGGAGATGAGGTGTTACAGAAGACTTCTGGGCATTCCCTTTACCCAGTACATCACCAACAACGTCGACAGACCATCAAACAAGCCATTAGACAAACACGATGACATGCTCATAGTGGTGAAAAACCGGAAACTCTACGTCACCAGAGCATCAGGCCTTGCAAAGACCATCAGTGCAAGGAGGCAGAAGAAGAGTAAGACAGAAAAATAGGTGGGAGGACAACATTCGAGAATGGTCTGGCTTGACACTGAGCGAAGCCATGAGGGTTACTGAGGACAGAGAACGATGAAGTACGCTGGTTAAACGATCGTCTGCGGTGCCCCAAAGACCTTCGAGTTATGGGATAGGATAGGATAGGATAGAATAGGATAGGATAGGATTATATAAAGCGATGATAATAATCTCGCCATCGCTGTCGGTTGTAGCGGACATGGTTTTTACAACCAAACTTGCCGCGCAAAGAACAACACTACCAACCCATCACAACCCATTGTACCAAAGAACGCAAGATTTGAATATTGTTGTTGTTGTTTAGATTAATGTCCCCGAATACCTGAGCGTATACGGGACGTGAATACGATGACTCGTTGAAGTAAGATTTCATGATTTTGATGACTGTAGGGATGATGATGATGATGATGGTGATGATGATGATGATGATGATGATGGTGACGATGATGATGATGTTGATGATGATGATGATGATGATGATGATGATGATGATGATGATGATGATGATGATGATGATGATGATGATGATGATGATGATGTTCATTTATAGCACGCATGTTTCCATCCATTGTCGAATGCTCAGGGCGCTGGCCAATACAGGATCTAACTCAAGCCGCCTGAGGCGCCCACTTGCAGCCTTTGGGCGCATAGCCTGACGCCCAGACGATTGAGCACAATCCAGTGCGACCGGGGGTGGGAGAAAGGGATCTTCTGCGTGCTGGGTGTACTTGCGCAGCGGCTACTCACCTGTCTAGGACATGAGCGTTAGGACTTTAAAGTCCATGCGATGGAATGCGTGAGTGCACAGACTAGACCTCGGTTTATACTCTCATCCCGAGGGGTAGGCGCGCAGTGTCAAAGATTTTTGTTGTTGAAACACTGTCTGTACAGGCTGCAATGTTATCTCCTGACCTTGGAGCACACGGCGTACACCATTGAGCTTACTGCGCTCCCTGGTAGAATGAGGCAGCAACGAAGTGTAAAAGCAGACGCGTCTCTTCTTTGGATTTTACTTTCTGTTTCTTGATATATTTTTTTTTACATGTTAGCGGGGCTTTTAAATCTTCAGTCTGCGATTTTGATGTCTTCATCTAATACTTCACAGACCGATTGCCTCATATAGCGATTTGATGAAAGGTTTCTATGACCCTGATACTTTGGAAGCGAAACGGGAAATCTTCACTGAGAAGTGAGTTAAGGACCAAAGAAGACATGACCTTGTCAGTCAGCCAACACAGCTAAAACGGTTGCAAGGCAAGACGGTAAGAAACTGTCCAGGAGGATACAGAGACGTACTCGGAGGTACACCGACAACAAACCAGCTGAAGGCGCACGATTGCGGATTGACCATCTGCACTTCTCGCTGATTCAGAGCTAGAGGGCTAGTGACCGAAGGTCGTCGACCGGCCGTTGCTGAAGTTGGAAGGCATTCTTCACGAACCGTTGGGTTCAAATCTTTAAGCGCCATCGTGGGTACGTGTTCAGCTAGGCTAGACTGGGCAAACAGGTGCCAGATAGCTAGCAATATAGGCAAAGAAAACAATAATAACAGTGTGTCTTATTCCACTTTCCAAGTTATTTAGTTTGGTTCTTCTGTCAAATAAGTGTCATTCTCCCGTCACAGTTTATTAGATACTAGTGGTTTTGTACCCTGGCAAGCCAGGGTACACAGGTTCCCATACCACCCCCCCACCCCCCTGATATCTCCCCGTCCCCCTCCCCATGATGGCTCACCATACCCCCTTAATACCTCCCCGAACCCACTTGATACCTCCCCATACACCCTTGATACATTCCGTACCCCCCTTGTAACCTACCTGTACCCTCCTTGATACTTCCCCATTGATCGTTTCGGAGGTATGGATGAAAGGAATAGACCATTTATTTAATCAGTTTATAGTCCCCTCTCTTCCCGTTAAGGATTTTCAGAGAGGAGACTTTCTGATCTACTGGAATAGACCATCACCATACCCCCTTATATATACCCGTATCCCCGTTATGCCTACCCATGCCCCTTTAAACATACCCGTAGCCCCCTTTTACCTACACGTACCAACCCATCACGATCCTTGGTAATAATAATAATAATAATAATAATAATAATAATAATAATAATAATAATAATAATAATAATAATAATAATAATAATAATAATAAAAATATTGAATATAGAATATAGAATAATACAAATAGAAATCATAAAAAACACCAAGGTTTTAAAAGAAATTTTGATATAAGATATAATAATAATAATAATAATAATAATAATAATAATAATAATAATAATAAGAATAATTAATATTATTATTATTAGTTTAATAATAATAATAATAATAATAATAATAATAATAATAATAATAATAATAATAATAATAAATAAGTTAAAAGTAAAAAAGCCTAAATTAAAAAGAAAAATATCCATATTGTAGAGTTTTAAAAAAAAAACTTGTAAAAAAAGAAAAATATGGCCCGGGTGAGGTTCGAACTTGGGTCTCCTGCACGGTAGGCAAACGTCTTACAAAGTCAGCCACCGAGGCTTCGTATAACTATTATGAAATTTTTGGTCTATATGGGAAAACATGCTGAAACCTCGAATCGATTTTTAATTAATCAAATTTAATTAGTTAAACACAAAATTTTGTAAGATTGGTGACATGAGTGCAAAAGTGTTTTGAATGGAAATAAAACAAAATTTGCGGTATTACAGAACTGCACGTTCTTGACACGGGCGGATTGAATCGGAAGCGCGCGGAATGAGGCTATTGCATTTTGTGGACATTTTGTTATTTTATTTATCTCAGAAACGGTTAAACGCTCGGTAAGGAAATGTCGGCTATAACGATTTGGCGGGTTTTGAGCGCACAACAGGCCGATTCTCAGCGCCCAGCACCTGCCCAGATCAGCGTCCATACCGGACAAACTTTACAGTAGAGGCGAAGAAGGACTTCCGGCTAAGCAATTTATATATATAGATTATCCACAGCACATCTAGGCCGATTCCTAGATCTCTCAGACGGCATCCCGCATCATTGATTGATCAATATTTGGTTTAGATCTAGTTCAGATGGTCTGACTTTGAGGGGCACTTGGCAGAAGAGTTGTTTTCTTAATGTCAGTGTTTGAGATGTAATTAAGTGGAAACAGGAAGAAAGGATCATCAGTCATCCCATCTATCATTCAATGTATAGCATTACCGTTGTATAATATTATTGTGCCATGTAGACTTGACGAAAGAGGAACCATAAACTACATTTATTGTTTAATGGAGTTTATTTTTAAGACATTAGGTCACGACCTGGTCGTTTCAGGTGCGACAACACTGAGGCCGTAACAATACAGAAGTAGCAACAACACAGAGACAGCAATAATACAGATGTAGCAGCAGCACAGAGGTAGAGAGGTAGACAGAAACATTTAAGTGAGATTCGCAGCGTATAGATTGCTGTTCGGCGGAGACCACAGCACTGGCGAGTACGTAATGTCGCCAGTGACATCATCGTTGGGGACGAAGCCAAAACGGGTTAAAAACGTCATCTACGTTTATCTCCGCTTCGATACGAAAAGTTAATATGAGTACAAGATTTAATATTATGGTTAAAGATATACCTCGGTTTCACTCGCTTAGTCTCCGGTGTCATCAACGAAAGACTAATACACTATAAGTGAGACAACAAATGAGATCCAACGAACGCTAAAACAGAACAATATTTTGAACAAACGAATCGACGAGCTGGCAATATATTCAATCATTTAATTGTCTCATCTCATCGGTCATTGTCATTTTTATCATTTGAGTGAAAAGCGAACCGTATCATCATCATCATCATCATCAACGTGCTCGAGTGTTGAGTGCAAGTGCGAGCGTGTTCTCGTCTTTGGTGCTGCTATTCTCTCTCCAACTACACACACTACCTGTTTTAAGAACTTACGGAAGCAACCGCGGCAGGTGGTGCAGCGCTCTCCCCACCAAACCCCCTATCATTTTCCTAAATTCAATACGTATTTTGGGAAGAGGCTGCATGAGTGCCCTCCCGTGCGTTGACAGTGAGGAAGGTGGGTCGTCTCAGTGAAAGCTCTAAGAAGATGTGGCGATGGACCCGTAAGACTTGCAAGAAAGTCTTGTGCTAAAGGGGAACGCCAGCGCCGACCAGTAGTAGTGAAAGGAGGAAGTAGCCAGGGAGTAGAGCGACCAACGGCAACGCGACGCGGCGCCTTGCGACGATCCACTGCCGGCACTCTGTCCAAGGAGCCCCATGGGATGAGAAAATGAAGTTTGAAAGCTGAGGTGAAGTATCGTTTCGGGATCTCCCCAGTCCGCGGTATGAACAGCTATACGAGGTCACCATGGCCAAAAGTGACTCCATCTATCGCCGAGCGAATGCTCACCCAGGCATTTCGAAACAATAGCAGCCGGGGTCTGAACGCCTCCTATGAGCAGGTGTGAGCTGAGCCTGTGTGACCGCCGCAGTGGAACTTGCAGGTCGGCATGGCTTGGCTTGACCGCCGCAAAGGAAGATGCAGGTCGACTTGGTCGCCGCAGTAGACAATGCAGGTCGGAAAGAAGTGTGCACAACATGGGAGGGATAAATGCAATAGCTCAGATTGTTCAGACCGTACAGCCCTTCTCAGCCAGACCATGCGGACTCGGAACTGACGGAACAATCTGACGACCACCGAACTGACCGCACAGTTTCAGTCAGTCACTCGAAAAGGACTGACTGACCCCGTCTCTTTGATTGTACCAGGACTGGTAGACCCTTTTAAAGTACCTTCCAAGCATATCTATATTGAATTATTTGTTAATTGCTTTCCTGAGAACCGTTCAGTGTCATTATAGATTGGTTGATAGGTAATGTGGAAGCACAAACCGATATTTCAATAATTCTGAACCAGAGTGACCCGAAACTCCGCAAGAACTAGACGATCTATAAATGCAGATGGAAAACGCAAGGTATGGAGGCAGGAAAGGAAGAGGAAGAAGAAGAAAAAGTGAAAGGACAAAGAAGAAGAAAGGGTGAAACGGAGGAGAAAAATGGAGAACAAAGAAGAATGAAAACGAGAAGAAGGAAAAGACGAAGAATTACAACGAGAGAGAGAGAGAGAGAGAGAGAGAGAGAGAGAGAGAGAGAGAGAGAGAGAGAGAGAGAGAGAGAGAGAGAGAGAGAGAGAGAGAGAGAGAGAGAGAGAGAGAGAGAGAGAAAGAGCTAAAAGAGAAAAAATAATAAGATGTCTTAAAAATGATAAATTGAAAGAACAAAATGAAAGTTGAAATAAAGTTTCGTCAGAGTGCACGCATAATCAAATTTAAGGACGGGGTTTGGTTGGGCTGGTTTGGATGGGTAGTTGCTTGTTTTATGAAACCCGTCGTCATCATAGTCATAATCATCATGAGCGTTGTCATCGTTATTGTTGGGAGGGGTAGTTGAGTGTTTGTTGTGGGGTGAGGAGTGCTGATGAATGGGAGTGTAACGGGAGATAAAAGAAAATGATCAGAAGTCTCTTAACATGACTGCCTGGTCTCTCCGTTGCCCGTTGAAAAAGAGAAAATTGGCAATGCAGGAATGTCATTATATTGGAATCAGAGTACGTATTAATTTTACGGCAATGGAACGATCTACCTGTCTGGCTATGCAATTATATAGGCAGGGCTTCTTCGTTATTTATTACTCTTTTAGATCACGTTGCTATCACACAAATGAGATATGAAAATAGTCTCAGTCTCCTCTCTGAAAATCCTCACCGGGAAGAGAGGGGACTATAAACTGATTAATAAAAATAAAAAAAATGAAAATAAGCCATTTTGTATGTGTAAGTAGTGCATCAGTATTAATAGCTGTAGCTTTAACATGAGTTGAAAAGACATAAAATGCCCCATAGATTAACGAGCCTCTGAAGGCGAGATCGACTTTGCCCATAAATGTCTATAAATCACGATAAAATATGATAATTTCATTATTATATTCATATACATGTGTGCGTGTATAATATTTGCAGCAACAACAACAAAAAATGAATCTAACTTTCGTGTCCGAAAGTTCAAAAAGTCATCTGGATTACTTGTGCCACAATTTAGATGTCAACACTGATTCTTTTGCCAAGGTATAGAATGATGCAAGCATGTGGGCATAGGCATTCCTTCGCAAGAATTTTAAAGATCCTGACGCTCATATTCTAATCAAATACACGCACACACACATTTGTCCTAGACTTCCTCTCGCCCTGGGTATAATAAGCGCTGCTGTGCGGCTGCTGCGCTTTCCATGAGAATGTTACTAGAATTGAGCGCGCATGCATAACAAATATATAATTCTATAATTCAAGTCCAAATCTAAATACCCCACTGCAGAAAGCAATTGCACGGCGATGGTAACAGAATCTCGTAAAGCATGTCTTTTGGTGAAACTTAAATCTCGACACCATGGGTTAAAAAGCCAAAGGCTCGTTTAACTGTGGAGTTTACTTTTGTTTATATTATTGTGTGTGTATGTATGTATGTATGAATGTGGGTGTTTGTTGTGTGCGTATATGTGTTAGTGAGGGTATACGTTGCGTCGATGTGATTATAATGTGTGTGTGTCTGTGTCTGTGTCTGTGGAATAACTCACTCGTAAAATGCAATCTAATATCTATATCTATATATATACATGTAGATAGATAGATAGATAGATTAGATTAGATTAGATTAGATTAGATTAGATTAGATAAGATAAGATAAGATAAGATAAGATAAGATCCTATCCTATCCTATCCTGTCCCATAACCCGAAGGTCGTAAGGGCACCACAGATGATCGCTTAACCAGCATACTCCATCTTTCTCTGTCCTCAGCAGCCCTCATGGCTTCGCTCAGTGTCAAACCAGTCCATTCTCGAATGTTGTCCTCCCACCTCTTTTTCGGTCTCCCCCTTCTTCTACCTCCTTGCACTGTGCCTTGCAGAATGGTCTTTGCAAGGCCTGATGATCTGGTGACGTGGCCATACCATCGGAGTTTCCGTTTCTTCACCACTGTGAGCAGGTCATCGTGTTGTCCAATGGCTTGTGTGATGGTCTGTCGGACTTCAACGTTGGTGATGTGTTGGGTATAGGAAATGCACAGAAGTCTTCTGTAGCACCTCATCTCCATGCTTTGTATTCTTCGTTGGAGATCTGCTGTGAGGGTCCATGCTTCGCAAGCATATAGGAAGATGGAGATGACCAGAGATCGCAGCAGTCTTACTTTGGAATGTAGACTGATGGTTCTGTCTTTCCAAATGGGCTTCAACCTTGTCAGGGCAGCAGTTGTTTGTGCGATCCTGGAGAGGACTTCCTGTCGAGACCCATTGTCTGACACAATGGCTCCTAAATATTTGAAGCTGTGCACTGTGTTGAGGGATTGGCCTTGTACTTTGATGTCCGTGTTGATGCCATTGGTGTTGTTGGTCATCATTTTGGTCTTCTCTGCACTTATTTCCATTCCATAAGCTCTGGAGGTGGTGTCAAGCCTCTGTACAAGCTGTTCAAGTTCTTGTTCCTCTCCAGCCAATCCATCAATATCATCCGCAAAACGAAGATTGGAGATTGCTCTGCCCCCTATGCTGACTGTGCCTTCGTGATCTGCAAGAGCATCTGACATGATGCGCTCTAGGAAGATGCTGAAGAGTGTTGGAGAGAGTAGGCATCCTTGACGCACACCGATTGTTGTTCTGAACCAGTTCCCGATGACGCTGTTATGGAGGACTGCACTGGTAGCCTTGTCATACAGGCTTTTGATGACTTCTATGATTTTAGGGCTGATGTTGTACACTTTCATGGTTGCCCATAGAGCTGCATGCCAGACTCGGTCAAATGCCTTCTTGAAGTCTATGAACACATGATATAGATGTTGTTGGTGCTGTAGGTATTTCTCACAGATTATTCTGAGGTTGAAAATCTGTTCAGTGGTACTTCGCCCTGCCATGAATCCTGCTTGTTCTTCAGCTATGATTTGTTCAGCTTGTGGTTTCAACCTGTTGAGTATTATTTTCAGGAGGACCTTGCTGGGATGGCTGATGAGGCTGATGGTGCGGTAATTTTCACACTCCTGAAGGTTACCTTTTTTAGGAAGAGTGATGACAAGCGACTGGGTCCATGGTGTAGGCCATTCCCCATTCTGCCAGATCTTGTTACAGATAGTGGTGAGAGCATCAGTCATCGCTTCTCCTCCTGCTTGTAGCAGTTCCGCTGGTATGTTGTCCACTCCCGCTGACTTCCCTTTCTTCAGCGATTGCACTGCTGCCTCAACTTCTTCCCGGAGAATTGGGAGGATTTCTTCTTCTTCTCTGCTCTCGGGACATGCTAGAACTGATGGGTCTCCATTTGGTGTATGGTTGTAAAGGTCAGAGCAGTACTCTGTCCATCTGTCCAAGACTTCTTGTTCTTCTGTAAGGCAAATGCCAGACTTGCTTTGGATAGTGGAGACTTTGGGCTGTTTAACACTTGTCAGCCGCTTCACAGTCTGGTAGGCCTTCTTGCTGTTGTTCTTGTTCAGATTGTTCTCTATTTCCTGGCATTGATCTTCTATCCAGTTCTCCTTTGCTGTGCGCATGCCTTTTCGGATGTCATTGTTGATTTTTCGGTAGACATCAGCTCCCTGTGAGGTGTTCTTTTTCTTTTTTAACTCTCTTCGTTTATCACACAGATCCAAAAGTTCAGGTGTGATCCACGGCTTCTTCTTTGGTCGGTGCTTGCCAAGGATCTCAGTGGCGGCATCTGTTACAGCTGAGTTGAAGGTATTGGTCATGGTGTTGACATCTACTTCGCCTGCCCCCAAAATAAGCAGTGGTGCAAATTTCCCTCCAATTGTGGCCTGAAATATTTTTGCCACCTCCGGGTCTTGCAGTTTGTCCAGGTCGAACTTCAGCCTAGTGCACTTTGCTATATTTACTCTCTTCAAATGGAGCCGGAAAGACATCAGATAAGATAAGATAAGATAAGATAAGATAAGATAAGATAAGATAAGATAAGATAAGATAAGATAAGATAAGATAAGATAAGATAAGATAAGATAAGATAAGATAAGATAAGATAAGATAAGATAAGATAAGATAAGATAAGATAAGATAAGATAAGATAGATAGATAGATAGATAGATAGATAGATAGATAGATAGATAGATAGATAGATAGATAGAACACTGCGAAACCTAGACTGTCCGATAGTGGAGAGGCGAACGGACTCGTCATTCTCCGCGAGCCTCAGCTAAACAGTGTCGCCGGAAGATAGCCTTGCGCAAGAGCAGTGAAGAGGAAGTGCTGAACATAGCGGGGATCCATCCCCCCTACCCTTCCTCACCTTCCTCCTTCCTCCTTCCTTATATCTCGCGAATTAGTCAATTATATCCAGATTGCGATGATCTTTAACGAACTAAAAAATATTTTTTCGTTAAATGGCTATTGTCTTTCTGAGTTAAAACTTCTATAGGTGTTTCAGTATCAATATTATATTATGCTTTTCGTCCGTTGTATAGTCTATATTTACACCCCTGATGAGACTGCAATTAGTATTGTAGTCTATGTTATAGCTTCCTTATACTGTTCCACGAGGTTATATTGGGGATCGTTAAACTATACTTTAGAATACCGTATTTTTCTAAATGTAATGTCATGAAGGCGCAAGAATGTTATTTATTGAAACTTAGGATTATAAAATGTATTAAAACATTTTGTGCGTGTATAAGTGAGAGACAAAAAATGTGTGTGTGTGTTTCTTTGTTTGTGTGTGTGTGTGAGAGAGAGAGAAAGAGAGAATAAAAATGTGTTTGTGTCTGTCTGTCTATCTGTCTGCCCGTCCGTCTGTGTGACTTAAATAGATGAATTAAGGCAGGAAGATCTGTATTTAATAATAATAATAATAATAATAATAATAATAATAATAATAATAATAATAATTATAATAATTATAATAATTATAATAATAATAATAATAATAATAATAATAATAATAATAATAATAATAATAATAATAATAATTGTAGCCGAGCGGAGTATTTGACCATCACCACGAGAACGCGGCCCAAACGGAACTGTTATTTTCATGTATCCCTCATAAGAGGGACATGAAAAAATAGTTGAACATTGTTGATAGTAAACCGGATTGCTGGCTTTTAGTGCCACGAAAATCTGTACAGGTCACTGCCATAAACCTGCATAAAATGCTTGCCGACAGTGTAGCCCTGCTCTCCACCAAAAAACAGAAGTCGAATGGTCAGGCGGAGAGAATATATGTCGTGTCGCTTTGTCCTGCATAATCCAAAGTAGATCTATTCTGCACAGCAGGGGCTATCCAACGCAAAGCTAACCCATCAAAAGGTAGCCTCTGTGGAGACAATCTCTCCCAGGCCTCTCATTCCACTATATAATAATAATAATAATAATAATAATAATAATAATAATAATAATAATAATAATAATAATAATAATAATAATAATAATAATAACGATACGTGTCTTTATATAAAGCTTTTCTTGAAATAAATCAGTTCAAGGCGCAGGTGATACTAGACTACACGCGACAATTTGATTCACATTTGCTGAAATTAAGTTTGCAAGGATCTCATCTACACCGAGGTCTAGTTAGTGCAAGCGCGCCTTCCATCGCATGAACTTTAAAGATCCTAA
Organism: Oncomelania hupensis; assembly: GCA_036898135.1. Taxonomy (NCBI): domain Eukaryota; kingdom Metazoa; phylum Mollusca; class Gastropoda; order Littorinimorpha; family Pomatiopsidae; genus Oncomelania; species Oncomelania hupensis. The sequence continues at coordinate 733,259 of JBAHVR010000327.1, forward strand.
TGCTGGTGTCCTGACGGGTGAGTGTCGGCGACACAAGCACACCCAGCGCGCACTAGGTCCCTTCTGCCCATTCCCCGTCGTCCAGGAGCGATTAAATAATAAAACAAGGCAGGGGCAGGGGCCGAGGTCTTGTCAAATACGTAGCATCTTTACGCAATGCGTAGAGCCCACGAACAACGTAAACTCCGAAACGTGCTGGTCATGACGCTTGCGTAGGCTAAATTTAGCTGCGACGTTCAGCGCATAGTTACGACTGCTCCCCTCCTGTCGTAAACCTTTGCGTAACATGAACAAAGGGGGGCAGATTATTCTTTCGTATGCTACTGAGGAGGAATAGACCTACTACTGAAATGGATAACTCTTACTTTTCCGAGTTGCTTCCCTTGAAAAGACGTACGCCATCATGGCTACCACGCGTGTAAAATCATCAACAGAACTTGTGAAGTTTTTACGGGAACGAGGTGTTTCTTGCGGAAAGCCTGGAAAGGTTGAATTGTTAGAACTCTGCAAACTTGCTGAGGAAATCGGTTTGCCAGTCGATCCAGAAGGTTGCATTGAAGATCGAGACGAACTTATAGGCACAAAACTGATGGATGGCGAGACGAAGCTGCCAAATCCAGCACAGTTGGTTGGCAGCCAAGATATTGGAATTCTTCCTACGTTTTCTGTATTTGACATGTGCACATATCTAATGTCAAACGAAGTTCCGTTGACAAGTATCAGGGATTACCGACGATCGGAAGCATACACACTTATGCAAGACGGGTATGTGAAACACCTTGAGGCACTCAAACTTGGACCACAAAACTTGCACGGACACGGTTATTATGCACTGAAGGCTTCAGTCAAGCCTCGCACACGAGAAAAAGACCCTTTGAGTGGCCGACCAGTTTATCTGTTGTGGGCGATTATCACTGATGTGGATACAGACCACAGAAGCAGAATATTGTCAGCATTTTGCACATGCAAAGGAGGGTAGGTCAAGATTATTAATTATCATTATGTTAGTTGTTACTATTAGTATTACTAATATAATATTGCTATTTATATAGATCTACCATATAATTATGGTACATATAGTAGATTTTATAATAAATATACTATACATATTAATACTAGTAGTACTAGTAATAGTCTTATCTATGCACTAGTTATTACTAGATTTTTTTGGTTTTGTTATTACTTGCTCTGTCTGTGTTACTGTTAGTATTACTTTTAGTAATAATTAATATTTGTTTGAACTAAATAGTAAATGGTAGGAGCCAGAATGATGAACACATGGGGGGGGGGGGGGATTTATTAATATTAATGAATTTTATGGTTAACACAAACACTGACAAGCACATCAACCTTTAATGAAATACATTTAAGTAACAATAATAATAATATCCTTTTTAATGTAGCCCACAATATATATAGCCATCATGAAGCACGAGGGATGGTGTGTGTCGGTCATAGTCTTGATGTGAAATTGTAAATATTATATAGGGAATATGATAGGTATGAAATTTGGTAAAAATAGGGTTGGGGCAAAAACATCAAAGCATTATTATCAGAATGTAACCCTTATATAATTAAATACTTGTATTACTACTACTAGACTTGTATTTTATTAATGAGCAGTTTTTTTAAATTAATAAATACTAAATAGTCTTATTCTTAATCCAAAAAGTAATTTATAATATTTTACAAAAATAGTGATGCAATAGTGAAAAATTTGATTAGTTGAGTTCTACTTTTTAAATTGTATTCTGAACTAAATGCTGTAGTGTTACTTTTACTCTTATGCTAACAGTAATAATAACAGCCATGACCCACTGCTCTCAGTGGTTTTTTTGTGTTTTTTTTAATGTACAATTCACTTATTTTAGCTAGTCCAACGCAGGCCGCTTGAGGAGTAGAAAATTCCACTTAGAGTGCAGTTGTACACTTTAACAAGCTATCGTTTTTTATTTAAACAATATTTTATATTACTTTATGAAGAAAAGTTGTATATAAATGGCAAAATAAATAAGTAGTGTTACTTTTGTTATTATATGCGAGTTTATTGATGAGAAAATGCTGATAGACTGGGCTAAAATGCTCTCCGCTTGAGGTTACTAGGCATGGCACCATTTTGTTTGGCTTCCCGGATGCGGGTACCTATTTTTAAACTGGAATTCCAAGCTCAATTTTGACTGGATTGCCTTGATATTTGGTGACCAATCAGAGGACACCTTGCTGAACACTTTGGTATATGTTTCTTTTGAATGCGATTGCTGGAAGTGATGAAAATGTAGGGAAGAAAATTTGCCTTTTTTTGTTTTAAAAGTTTAGGTTGTTGTTTTAATTCTTTTCATATTGAAACATACACCCCTAAAATCTGTAATGTTTTCTCTGTCAAATGGTGTTAATCTTTTTATAAAATATTGTGATTCAACTTTGGAATAACAATTTGAAGTAGGGTACCATTTCACGCACACAACGATCTCTAGGTTTAGCCAGTCTCAGTACTGTAGGCTGCCATTGTGCACTACGAACTTTTAATAGGCCTTATTTAATTTTAAATAGGTCAGTTTAATGTTATAGAAGTAAATTTTTCTTTCTTTTTTTTTCATGGTTATAATTTACTGTGAAGAAAATTTTTAATAATTTTAAGTTAGCAAACTTTAATTAATAATAATGGCCGGGTTTTGGTCTAGATCAACATTAAACAATGCTGAGTTGGCCTAGTCCAATGTAAGCTGCCTCCCCTGTAGTGCGCTATTTATAGACGGTATCTTCATCTTTACTTATGCGCTGGGCTTGTGGAAAACTTACTGCGAGGTAGATCGGCTTGAAAGTATCTAGGTTAGAATAGGCCTACTGGAATCTCGGTACAATTTTTGTTTGTTTTGTTTGCAGTTTGCATTCATTTTAATTTTTATGAGAATTTCTTCATTACATCTACTTGAATTCAATATGTTTCACTGGTAACTAATAAATTATAAACTTTTGAGTGTATACTTTATTTTTTTATTTATTTTATTTTGGCTGCTTTCTAGTTTCTTTTACAAATCTTTACCTCTTGATCATTGATGTTTATATTTTATTTATTTATTCAGGTTCTAAGTTTGATTTATTTTATTATTACTTTATTTTTTTGTTGTAAATTAGCCTACATTATAATATACTGAGTGTACTACTACTAGTCTTTTGTTGTTTATTATTTTTTCGGCCTTTTCTAAATTGGTCTTTTTATTAATATAATCAATAATGATCTTCAATTGTGTGTACTTAGTTATTTTGGGTTTTAATTTCAACTGTATTCTATTTCTAAACAAAGTTTATGCAGAGATGCTGAAAATGAAATGATTTATTTCATTTTAATTACTTATTTATTTCATATTTATTTATTTATTACACTCTGGCTGGTTTTTGGCAGCTGCAAAAACAGTATATATTTGCTCAACAAAGAAAGTGGATAAATTGAACTCGGTGGCAAGAACACATTGTTAGAACAATCATGGTAATGTTACTCACTGCTGTATTTTTTTAAAAATTAAATTAAAAACATTAAATGATATTTATTCGTTATCTAAATTATGATTTTTTATAATTATTTTATCATGTAATTTGAACAAAATACTAAAGATATATGCAAATTATGACAATATAAAAGATTTCCCTTCAAAGAGTGTTAAATTCTGAACAATTTAATATAAAAATGTTTAAAATCCTCCATAAAGATTAAAGTATGAGAGCTATATTTAAATAAAGTTTCGACCAATCGGAACAAAGGACCCGATTGTTATGCAAATTTATGCATCATAAAATACATTTATATCACATAAACCACTTGTGATAATGCTGTCTTGTAATTTGTTTTCTTTCCATTGGCATTTAAAAGCTTTTACATTTTTTTAAAAATAATTTACAAATTATTTTAATAAAAATATGCAAATTTTATGCAAATTAGGTTAGCCTGGTGTGTCTGATCGAATTTTTAAATGCGCCATCGTAATCGGCATGATTTTTTACATAAAAGTGCATCACATTTATTATTAGAATATGATTTGTATCAATTTTAAGTTAAAAAGTATGGATTTTTTTCTCACTGAATGGTGCCATTGGCTGGGAGCATAATTCCTATGATTCTGATGTTCTTAAAATTCTACAAAAAAGCCTTATTTTTCGAACTTCAAAAGCCCATAACTTTTTTCTTTTCTGGCCGATTTTCAAAATTCAAACTGTTTTGTGACCGTGAAACTCTAAACTATTTAGAATAAAGAAAACCTGCTCCTCAAAATTTCAAACAAAAAAGCATGTGGACTAGCTACTTATTTTGTTCTTGCTATATTTTGAACAGAATGGATGGTTGCTGTCGCCACATCTTAGCAGCTCTTTTTGAAGTGATCGACTTCTTGGATGACAAAAAGACCAGTGTGACATCCGAAGCCTGTCTGTGGGTTCGACGTTCTGAATCAGAAAATCTGGCTGTGCTGATCACTGATGTGGAGACTGGTCAGAAACAAAGCTGCCAGCTGCCTACAGGACAAGAGTCTCAGTAAGTCATCTAAACATTTAATCACATTTTTAATATGATGATGGAGATGTGCATAGTTAATTTATTGCCAGCTCATTTAAATTAAATACAAATGATTGTATTAGGCTATTTAGGGTTTGCTATAAATTGTTTTTGTTGATTTTGGAGAGAGAGAGGGGGGTGGGGAGAGGTGACCTTAATTATGTTAGTAATACAAGTATTAAGGCTTCGGTCACTTGACGAGCTGCACTGAGCAGATAGCTGCTCTGGAAGCACTAGGTCACTGTTAAACAGATTCCATTTGGGATCACTAGCCTAAGTCACTGTTGGACTGATGCCACATTTAAAAAATAGGTGGCCACATGGTGGGCTGTAGCTATGCTGTATTTGAACACTCACAGCTTCTGAGCTTGCTGTGAGCAGGGAAAACTATCAGAAAGTGATGATCATTGGCAGTTAGCTGCGACTGTTCAGTCACAATATAGTTCAACCTGTCCCGTTGCCGCCTTCTATGAAACCCCTATTGTTTTTGGTGCAATGCAATTAGTACAGTGCAGCTCACGATAAAGACTCAGACTAATACTAGTAATAGTTCTACAATGTAACTAGTGTAGAATATTAATTTTTACAAATAGCACTGATTATCAAAACCAGACACATACGTAGGTGTGAGATAGTGAAAATCCAATAAATGTCACGATACATTGACATTAACAGAGCCTTGAAGTTGAAGTAATTTCTTTTTGTGTGTGCATCTTAGGGTGTCACAGCGTCCCACAGAAGAAACCTACAATCCTGTTCCTGACACCGTGTTGCTGCCTACAGTACAGAAATTTTATGATGGGCTTAAAGAACATTTACCAAACAGCTGTTTTTTAGATCTTTATGAAGCTCGCGGAGAACCATCCACCTCAGCGGTGCCTCCACTCAGAGTGGAAACACCATCTGCTCGTCTTTCTGCCTTCGTCGTTGATCATTCTTGTGCAACAACTGATTGCAAATGTAGCGATGAAGTTATCAACACGTTGCATTACTCTTCATTGGAGAGAAAGATGATAGAGGAAGATACCCGAGGGCAACACCAGAATAAAAACTGGTTTTCCATGAGGACTGGCCTCCTTACAGCATCTGTCATTAAAAAAGTACTGAGTGCAAGGGATGGTACAAGTACAGCTAAGAAACTGTTGCACTCAAACGACTACAATATATGCGAAAGAAATTTGCCTGCAGCTATGAAGTTTGGTCGAAACCATGAGGCCAAAGCTCTGCGACTGTTCACACGCATGCACCGATACCGACATAGGAAATGTTCAGTTCATGTGCCAGGCCTCGTTATTTGTGAAGAGGATGCCTTTCTGGCAGGAAGCCCTGATGCAATAGTAGATTGCAAACATTGCGGAAAATTTGTTGTTGAAATTAAATGCTTGTTTTCAAAACAGAATGTACATCCACGAGCTGCTATTCAGATGTCTGGATTTTGTGATCAGGACGGAGATAGTTTTAGCTTGAAAAAAGATCATGCATACTTCTGCCAACTACAGTGTCAGATGGCTGTGACTGGACTTAAGTTTGGAGTGCTGGTTGTGTATACCAAAAAGGGAATTGAAACTGTTCATGTCAAGTTTGATGATGAGTGGTGGGCAGCTGCAAAGACAAAACTTAGAACTTTCTATGTGTCATTCTTTTTAAAGGTATGGATTTCTGCCTTGACCCATGTGCCCACATCTGGTCATGATTATCCACCTGTCCCGACGGTTGACCGTGCCCCCTTGCGCATCCCAACATGTCCTTCTGCCTCACCGGTCCCGATATGTTGTCCAGTCTTCTCGCCCATCCCACCATGTCATTCAGCCCCGTCACCTGTCCCACCATGCCATCCAACCCCGTCACCTGTCCCACCATGCCATCCAGCCCCGTCACCTGTCCCACCATGCCATCCAACCCCGTCACCTGTCCCACCATGCCATCCCGCCCCGTCACCTGTCCCACCATGCCATCCAGCACCTGTCCCACCATGCCATCCAGGCCCGTCACCTGTCCCACCATGCCATCCCGCCCCATCACCTGTCCCACCATGCCATCCAGCCCCGTCACCTGTCCCACCATGCCATCCCGCCCCGTCACCTGTCCCACCATGCCATCCAGCCCCGTCACCTGTCCCACCATGCCATCCAGCCCCGTCACCTGTCCCACCATGCCATCCAGCCCCGTCACCTGTCCCACCATGCCATCCCGCCCCGTCACCTGTCCCACCATGCCATCCAGCCCCATCACCTGTCCCACCATGCCATCCAGCCCCGTCACCTGTCCCACCATGCCATCCAGCCCCGTCACCTGTCCCACCATGTCATCCAGCCCCGTCACCTGTCCTACACTGTCATCAAGCGCCATCACTTGTCTCAACATGTCCAACCCCTTTGCCTGTTCCACTATGTCATCCATCTCCCTCATCCGTTCCTGACCTATTTCATGCAAGTAATATTTCGCTGCATGAACATATGTCGTTTGTTCATAGTGAAATGTGTAAGGCTACAGCTTATTTCCAATCAAAACGTTTTAGACTATGTGGTGTTACACCCACTGATGGAAATTGTTTTTTTGGTGCAATTTGTATTCAGTTAGCAAGAACTGGACAAGGAAATGTCTCTCAAGCATCCATCCGAGAAATGCTTTGCGACTATCTTTCTAGCTTGAGCACAGATAAACAAATCATTATGGGACATTTTATTGAAGGCAAGACATTTGATCAGTATGTTTTGAACATGCGCAAAAATGGAACATATGCTGACCACATTGCAGTTGAATTTACAAGCAGAATGTTGCGTAAATCTATCACTGTGATCGATGAGCCAAAGGTTTATGTGTTAGGAAATCAAGATTGTGATTCCATGTTGTACATAGGATACATTGCGAGTCTCAGTCACTATGTTTCTATTGAGCCATACTAAATTATAATAATAATGTAATTGCCCTTTGGGATTAATAAAGTTGTATTGTATTGTATTATGTTAAATATCTCATTCTGGGCCCGTATGCAGGACGCACCATTAGGCATCTATCGGAGCGATAGTAGCTATTCAGACATTCTGCTACACCTACTTCCTTTAAACGAGCTCTTAAAACCCATCTGTTCAACCTGTGCTTTAACTGACGCCTACATCTTCATCTTATAGCGCATTTCCAGCTCAAGGCGCTGGGCGATACAGGATCTAACACAAGCTGCTCAAGGCGCTGGGCGATACAGGATCTTACAAAAGCTGCTCAAGGCGCTGGGCGATACAGTATCTTACAAAAGCTGCTCAAAGCGCTGGGCGATACAGGATCTTACAAAAGCTGCTCAAAGCGCTGGCCGATACAGGATCTAACACAAGCTGCTCAAGGCGCTGGCCGATACAGGATCTAACACAAGCTGCTCGGTGCGCCCACTTGCAGCCGTGGGTGCCTAGTCTGACACCAAGATGACTGAGCACAATCCTGAGGATGGGGGAGAAGGGACCTAGTGTATGCTGGGTGTATTTGTGTAGCCGGCACTCACCCATCTAGGACATAAGCGTCAGGAGTTGTAAAGTCCGTGCAATTTTTTTTTATTATTGGGAGGGGGAGGGGGGGGTTATGGGACAGGCTGCGGGCACAGAGAAGGTACCCATATATTGTATATGCTTTTGTTTTGTTCTTAACTCCTAAATTAAACTTAATGTAAATTCTTACTTACATAGAGAGAGAGAGAGAGAGAGAGAGAGAGAGAGAGAGAGTGAGAGAGCATAAAATTAAGAAAATACATATTTAAATAATTATATTGTTTTTTTTTTGTTTTTTTTTACATCCAATAGTGTCTTTTAATGTACATGTTTAATCATCAATGTTGAGTGTGTAAAGAGTATGCCTGATATATGTATGTAAAAGTTATGTGTGTGTGTTGGGTTGATGTAGGTCGTGCTGTGTTTTAATAATAATAATAATAATAATAATAACACATAATTTTTATAAAGCGCATTTCCTGAAATCAGCTCAATGCGCGTTTCCACACGCACACACACAAATTTATTCAGAAATAAACAAAAGTTTTGTGGGTGAGAGTGTGTGAGAGAGAGAGAGGGTGTGGCCTAATCTAGTGAGCTAGGTATGGGGTATGAGACATGCTAAGTCAGTGATGGTGATAGTGCGTTGTTTTGAATGTTTTACCAACATCACGATATGTTTCAGGTGTTGTTGTAAACATGTCACTTGGCGAAATAAAGTCCGTTATCTTTTATCTGTTATGAAATGCTTGCGTGCACAGACTAGACCTCGGGCTTTTCACAGTCCGCTGTACCCATGCAATGACTAACCAACCAACTAGACCTCAGTTAATACTCTCATATTTACTGGTAATAATCAGTGTTAAATAATACATTATGTAAAGCATGCTGCATTTCTTAATGTTTTCTTAATTAATCATTTATGATTTTTAATCTAATGTTGTTTTTTCTACAATCGATTTTATTACATGCCTTACGAGGTTTGATTGTGTGAGTGATTGTTTTGCAGCTTTACCAAGCTACAATTTTTGTAAAATTGGAATAAAGTTCATGTGGATTGAATTGAATTTGAATTGAATTTACAGTTGCATGAAAATTCAAAATGTTTAACCCCCCAGGAAGGCTGGTGTTTGTCACATTGTACTTGCCTAATGGAAATTCAACTTCAACATTCTAAAATATATTAATACTGTTGTACTACATAATTATGATATAATCCTGTGTTCACTATAGGTATAAAAAGGAATTAAAAAAGACTAACAAAAACAATGCTTAAAATAGTTAATAGTGTATAATATTATTGATACGGGCAGAAAAAGTGAGAAGATAAAACAACACGAGTTGTCAGAAAAAAAAGCTTTGGAGTTTATTGTAAACCTCTTTCTCAAGGTAAAACCCTAAATGTACAACTGTGGACAGCAATTCTATATACACAATAATATTGGGACCATTATTAAAATTAAAATATGAGCATAGTACTCACAACGCCATAAATCTTATCTTCATCCACTAAAACAGTCAACAGCTAAATAACCAAATGCATGAAACACCAGAACACAGACACATCAATAAATAACACAGAATGAACAAACATAACCCAGAGAACTAGTAAGATGTTAGGAGATAGGGGTGGGATCAATAATGCATACCTTCAAATATGTACATTATTATCAATCATTTTACATTAAAAAAAAGTTATCTCAAATTCAGCATTAAATGTTTAAAATCAAATAAGAAAAGGGGTGGACGAAGCATACTCCTTGTCACGTGGGGTTTATGGGCTCTGCACAATGGAATTATGGACCCTCACGTTTATTCGGTGGGAACTGCTAGTAAGTCTATGAATTACTTTAATAAATTTATTTGTTTAGCTCGTTCTGTGTTAAGGTTGGGGTACAGAAATAGATAGAACACTGGTAAAAGAATACTGTCACACTAGCTTTCACACGGCTATGAATCATATGTAGTCCAGCCACTTGATAACAGTTAAAATCACACATTTATTTCTTCTACTCTATACAAGGTTCTCTAAGTACTAATCTAACTTAAAAAGTCTCAGTCACTGCTAATAGTTCGATCGCTGATAGTCTAGGCAGCTGTTTTTCTTCCTCGGGCACTTGCTATAATTTTATGTAGATTTGGACTACTGTGGTCCGTTTTACAGTTTCTGAAGAGTTGGACTACTGTGGTCCTGTTATGATCAGTTTAAGTGCACCTTCGCCTTATGCACTTAACTCATGTGTGGGGTGTTCGAAGTCCTTCTGTGAGGTAGCTTCTGGTACACCTTTGTCGTTGTGTAGTTGGGTTCCCTTGCCACGCTGTGGGGTCTGACAGGGTGTTTCTTCAGGGTAGCTCTTTCCGTCTTGTGCGGTAGAGGTTCCTCAACCAACTAGTCGTTTCTGTGGAGTGGGACGCCCAGGATAGCTCGCCTGCTCGTCTGTAATATAAGAGACGAAATTCTGCACAACCCTGAATAATCGGTTTGTGCAGAGCGTCTCACTGAAAGCCAAAGTAGCCCTCAGTGATAGCTCCACATCTCTATACATAAGCGACGAACATTCTGCTACTTCCGGGGTCCACTGGAATCTCACTCTAAATTCCTATACATACATAAATATCAATCGTGTCTAACTATACACATACAGAATTAATAATAATATAAACATTCAGTGGTACAGCCACTGGTCTGCAAACATACATATAAGTTAAACAACAGTGGTTCCGTACGGGATACAACATGGCGGCGCAACCGGTCGTGTTTCGCCTCGTGGTCGGCTCTTTCACGTGGTACGGCAAATTCGGATTAACAATTCACATTTATGCATAGCAAATTCTTCAAACATAATTTCAACAATAATACAAATATATCACGATGAAACAGAAGGGTGTTCATTTACCTGTTTGACAAGTTCAGGCCCGTGATGACTTGAGAGAATTCTAAGATTTCTAAGTCCTGCTTCCTGGTCTATGAGTGTAGAGATTTCTCTAGCTGTGGAGATGTTGACTCTACCTCTTCTCACACACGACTGATTCAAACTGTGTTAGGCTCTGACACAGTCAAAACTGCTCTACCCACTGAGCCTGCTTCTGATTGGTTAAAACGGTCCGATTCAAAGCTCAAGTGCTGACTCACTGCGATGTGGGTGGCTCGCTCGCTGTGTGTGGTTTGCTGTGTAATTTAATTGCTGCTGTGTAATAGTCTAACTTCTCTACTGTTACAAAGACTACACATGGCTAAATAGTCAACAAGCAGAGTTAAAACTAGCCAGTTCGTGACACTCCTCTATCAACATCACTTTATCAGCATGACCGTTGGCGTTTTACCTCCGGGACGCATACTCCCGCACAATACACACACTTAAGTTAAATCCATGAGCAAGCAGCTTATTTTTGGACTTTTCATTCCCCTGCTCACCACCCACCACTCTCTCTCCCTCTCTCTCCCTTTATTCATCTCTGTTACTCTCTCCCTCTTGCACTCTCTCCCTCTAACACTTTCTCTCTCTCTCTCTCTCTCTCTCTCTCTCTCTCTAACATTTTTTCTCTGTCTCTCCCTCTGACACTTTCTCTCTCTCTCTCCCTCTAACACTTTCTCTCTCCCTCTCTCTCTCTCTCTCTCTCCCTCTAACACTTTCTCTCTCTCTCCCCCTATTTATAATTATACATTATAATAATGTTAAAGACGTAACGTACACCAGCGCCACATTCTTCTTCAATAGATTGAAAGTACAGATTTTTGAGAGCACTGTGACTTCAAATTATTTTACTTAAAAACGCATGGGTAATTTTATATATACATTTTACAAAATAGGTGAAACACATGCACCATCTACTGGTGATCTGAACATGTCAAATACCGGTCACTAACCGAATTTGGCCAGCCCTGAGAAAGTAAAATAAAAATGTTAGTTACACCAATGCACATATTTTGCCAGTTAGCACAATCGCTTTTGACAATTGCACAGTACAGCAACAATAGTAAGAATCTGGTTAAGAAGAAATCTTTCTTTCAAACGGATAACACCTGAGATAATTCTGAAAGTTTTCATCCTGCATATTGCTCTCTCCACATGTATACGAACACTTGCTATTTTGCGTGAATGTTGTACTGATTTTGAAGACAGTTGGACGCCTCGACTGAAGGCTGGAATGTTTAGTGTTGCTTTTTTCTTCAAAAGTAGATCTCTTATGTTAAAACCACGATCTGCCATAATATCATCTCCAGGCTGTACCCTGCTTAGAAAATCACAAGTACTCACAACATATCTGTCTGATACTGACCCTACATAAAGCTTAGATAGATAAATGATTGCACCTGATGGCATTATTCCAACAAGCAGCTTGCTGGTGTTACAGTGTTTATAGTTGCTCCAAGTAAGCCGCTGCGTTTTGGGACGAAACGATCTCTCGACTTTAAATTCAGTGCAATCAATGATGCATCTAGTGCTCGGAAAATTCTGAAATGATTCTGGCAAGTTCTGGATACAAAGCTGCTTGTTAGGCCACAAAAACAGAGATTTCATGCGCCGGCTTAATACATTAACCCATGTTGTAAAAATTCGACTGACATGTGCTTGCGAAATCCCAAAGAGAAAGGCTAGATGGGTCATATCAAGGCCTCTTCTGATTCGAACAAGTGTCAGTATCATTGCCTCAAATTTAGAAATCTTGTACTCATGCCTTCCTCTTCCACCAACCCTCCCAGGAACATGACTATGTCTGCCACCCCAGTACTTCATCTTTTCTGAGCTTATCCAGTTGAAAAGGAACAAAAGAAAGGCAACAGTTGGAACACCAGTGTACTGAAAACACGACTTGTCTGCTCTTAAAATCATTTTCACAAAAGACTGACGAACTACTATCTTTTCATCTTGATGCTTCAGCTGAACCTGCTCCCCACAACCCTTGCACATAACCAGTGTTCGAGTCAACAGATGGATGTATGCTTGATCATTTTGAGCTTGCCCTTGTGAAGTGCTTGTACTGGCTCTGTCGATGGATGCAGCACTTGCCGTGTCCTTGTGGTCATGCTGCTAAACAAAACAAACACATACATTTTAAAAACAAAATAGTTCTGTAACACACAATGTACATACAAATTTACAAACCTCAAATACAACCCCGCATCCTGTCCCATCACTTTGATATTCAATTGGTCATTAGAATAATATAACTTCAAATAAATATTATTACTATTATAGTAATTATATATTCATACATAATTTGTAATTCATCACAATTTAATAGTATTATATTAATTATGAAAAGGAGTTAGACACACCATTCTAATCTATACTGAAATGGGCCATATTATGCCATTTATACCTGCTTTACCTCTAAGGTTTGATGAACAGAGGAGGCCATTGACAGGAGTGAATCATTATCAGCACCGGGCGTCTGTTCATTCGCAGCTGGCTGAAACATAAAATGATAATATATACTATTATTGTAAGGAATTATGATTATCTTATGCTGTTTAAACTTTTATTTTTTTTTTACTTTGTGGGTACACAACTAACTGTTGATTCTGATCATGTGATATACTGTATTCACACATTTATTGCATAAACATTTAACCTTCGCCGGACGGCGCTTCCGCCTACACACCAAAGACGTCGTTGGTCCGTGCGGACCCATACTTCACAAAGAAGCAAAACGTGGTGTTTTATTTTTCATACGAGATATTGGCTTTTTAAGACCCCAATGGGTCGCGCTTCCGACTACACACCATACTTCTCAAAGAAGCAAAACGTGTTTCATTCACATATAGCATCTACACTGAAACCATGAATGAAACTATGTTACTCTATAAACAGCACATTTCCTGGAAAGGTATTTCTACTTTATCATTTTTATATGAAAGTTAACAGAAACGGGAAGTACACTACTCTGTTAAAAGTATGGGTTCAAGCGGACCCACGCTGGCCTAGGTGTGGAGTCAAAACGCCACCTCTACCGAAAAAAAAAAATCTTTTGTTGATAACGGAACAAAAGTTTCCAGAAACAAAGTTCCTTTGGAGTCTGAGGAACTCATACAATTTCACGGAAAAATTCCAAGTAACTTATGAGATTTGGCTTTTTAAGACCCCAATGGGTGCCTAATCTTTATTTTTTGCTGAGCGCACTTGGTTTAAGCTGTTACATTCTGTTACGTTGAAACGTGAACGAAAGTATGTCGGAAGCGTGTACGATAGATCTAATCGTTTCGTTTTGCAAAGTATTCAATAATGGAGTTTATTTACCTTTGATTTGAGTTTGCATTGTTGTTAGGAGAGGCTTTGTATAACGTTGATAATTTGCGTTAGTCGATATTATTTGAGAATCTTCTGGATATGCGTGTTTACTCTTGATAGAAACTTCCCGATACATGTCGAAGCAAGAGGTCGTTCTGGAAGATATAAAAATATGTATTGACGTAAGTCAGTGATGACGATCTTTTATTCGATTGGTGGCAGTACGTCATTTCTACCATGTACCCAATTGTTCCAGAAAAGAGAGAGGTTATTTAATCGTGTGCCGAATTGTTGTTGAGAGAGTAAAGTTGATGATAGTGATTTGGAGAGTTGCTGTGAAAGTTGTTGAGTTGAGTTGAGAATTGTATGCAGTTGTTGGTGTGTGCTGAATAAAAAGTGGAAAACTTCATACGTCGACTTTGTGACTTGTATGCTGTGGACGGGCTGTGTGAATAAACGAATCTGAGTTACACAACTATCAGGAATTCAAGCATCGGGGCTGAATCAGATACTGATAGAAAACACCATCATCGAACTGAGTGTAACATTTTGGGGGCCAAGCCGGGATTCACGCCATAGCCAAGGGTTCAACTGCTACAACAAGCGAGTCAACGTTACGAGAAGCAGTCATCGAGGGTAGCCGCCAACGAGTTGCGTCGAGAGGGGCCAACATACTGGGACTACATCCGATAGGTTCGGGTTGACTGCAAGGGCGTGTAGTCGCCGAAGAGTTGCTTCGTGAGCGAACAACAGAGCGGGACTACGTGGCTGCCGCAAGACTACGTCAAGGGACAGTCTCGGAGCTACATCGCCAGTGTTACAGCGAGCGTCGAGCGGACGTCGCGTCTACTTCAGCACAGGAGCGTATACATCAACACCAGCGTGGTGCAGCGTCGCATACGACGAGGACAGCGGGGCCTGCGTCAACGAAGGCGACTAGTGACAAGCATCAGCGCTACTGCAGAAAGCGTGCTGTTCTAGAACAGTCTAGAAAGGTACAGCACAGTCAAGAACTTTCCAGAAAAAAAAGAACTTTCCAGAAAAGAACTTTCTAGAAAAGAACTTTCTTTAAAAGAACTTTCCAGAAGCATCAAGATGGCTGACTTCTGGCAGAAAGGGATTCAACTGAATCTAAAAGGGAAACAGCTGACGGAGTACGTCAAGTCCCAGGAGAGAATACAAGAAAGAGAATTAGAAGAGCAGCGTCGCCGTGAAGAAAGAGAATTAGAATTGAAGCGTCTGGAAATTGAACAGCAGCGGCAAGAAAGAGAAGAGCAGCGTAAAGAAAGAGAAGATGAGCGCAGGCGTGAGGAAAGAGAAGCTGATCGGCAGTTCCAACTAGAGTTGGCGCGCATCCAGCAACAGCAGCATGCGCCACAAGTTATCAGTGACAACACGGCTCCAAAATTGCCAGCTTTCGTCGACGGGAAGGACCAGATTGACTGTTATCTGGCGAGATTCGAAAGGTTCGCTGAAAGCTCTAACTGGCAACCTCAAGACTGGGCAATTCGACTGAGTGCACTTCTGACGGGGCAAGCTCTCGAAGTTTACACCAGACTGTCGAACGATGACGCCAAAAACTACGACGTCTTGAAAGAGGCCCTGTTGCAGTGCTATAACTTTACAGAGAAGGGCTACCGTAAACGCTTCCGTGAATGCCGGCCTAAGTCAGACGAGACGCCAAAGCAGTTTGTGGAGCGCCTGTCGTCATATCTACACAAGTGGGTGGAGTTATCAGGCGAAAGGAAGTCTTACGACAGTCTCCATGACCTGATCGTGAAGGAACAATTTCTCAATGCCTGTCACAAGGACCTAGCGACCCACTTAGAAGAACAAAAGCTGCAGACGCTTAAAGATGTGACTGAGGCTGCTGAAAGATATCTTATCGCTCATGGGAAAACCCTGGGGCCACCCAGCGCGACGAAACATTTTCAGAAGACTGCAAACCATGGGAACCAGATCCAAGGAAGCCAGACGAGCCAGAGACAGACAGACTCCACGCCTCCTCCCAGGGAAGGGCATTCAAGGGGCTGTTTCACCTGCAACGCTACAGACCACAGAGCTTCTAACTGTCCTCAAAACAAAAGTAGCGGACAGCGGAGCAGTACGGACAACGCAGCGGCGGGCAACCGGCAGAGGCGGTTCTCCAATCAACGGCAAACCAGTAGATCTGACCATCAAGTGTGCGGCGGGAGCGTCATTCTTCCGAGTGAGACCAAGCGCACAGCTACTCCTGCGGACGTGCAAGAGTGCATGACCGATGGCCAACTTCTCCTTGCCAACGGAAAATCCATCCCCGTCGTCGCCAGCGCTGCGGTGACCGTACAGAACATGCCTGTTTCCAAGGGACGCGTCGGAAATCATGAAGTGACTGTTTTAAGAGACTCTGGCTGCAGTGGGGTCATCGTCAGAGAAGACCTAATCGCTAAAGAACAGTTCACTGGCGATTCTAAATGGACACTCATGGCCGACAGCAAATGTGTGAGAGCGCCAGTTGCGAAGATTCATGTCAACACCCCTTTCTACATAGGCGAAGTCGAAGCGGTTTGCCTGAAGAAGCCGCTGTATGATTTGATGATCGGGAATATCGACGGCGCGAGACGACCCGACGACCCCGATCCAGAGTGGAGTCCTGCCTCAACCCAACGCGTCGAAGTTGTGGAGGAGGATCCACTGCCGTTTCCCGATGGAGACCTTACAGAGCTGCTACGGGATAATGTGGTTACTCCGGCTCAGCCCTGCCGACCAGAGATCGTCGGTGCTGTTACTACCAGGGCCCAGGCCAAGAGAGACAAGACGTCTACGCCACTGAAGGTCGCCGACAACTCCAAAGCTGCCATCGTGGACAGAGATAAGCTGATCCAGCTCCAGGAAGCTGATAGCACTTTAAACAAGTACAGGAACCGCCAAGATCACGTGACCAAACGCAGTGGCACGGTCTATTTTGAGGTGAAGGCCAAGATCCTGTACCGAATCTTCCAGCACCCGAGGGTCAACGGAGGGAAACCACTACGTCAAGTCTTGGTACCGTTACCTCTAAGGCGCCAGGTGATGGAAGTAGCGCATGACTCAATTATGGGAGGTCACCTAGGCATCAAGAAGACGTCGGACAGAATCCAGGCGGTGTTCTACTGGCCAGGACTTCATGCGGACGTCAGCCGTTTCTGCCGATCATGTGACATTTGCCAGAAGACCATACCTCGAGGAAGGGTCCCGAAAGTGCCTATGCAGAGGATGCCTCTGATCGACCGACCTTTCAAGAGGGTGGCCTTAGACTTAATCGGCGAAATAAGACCTCCGAGTGAAGAAGGTCATCGATGGGTACTGACTTTAGTAGACTATGCGACTCGGTACCCAGAAGCAGTGCCTCTGAAGAAGATTGACACTGAGACTGTTGCAGAGGCGCTGGTGGACATGTTTAGCAGACTTGGAGTGCCTGAAGAGATTCTGACAGACCTCGGGACGCAGTTCGTCTCTGACTGCATGAAGGAGGTCAACAGACTGCTTAGCATCCGGCATTTGACTACGACACCCTACCATCCAATGTGCAACGGGCTTGTCGAAAAGTTCAATGCTACGCTGAAGTCCACCCTGAAGAAACTGTGCAGCGAGCAGCCCAGACAATGGCATCGTTATATCAACGCCTTACTTTTCGCCTACAGAGAAGTACCGCAGGAGTCCACCGGCTTTTCTCCGTTCGAGCTGCTGTACGGAAGAACCATCCGAGGGCCGATGCACATCCTAAAAGAACTGTGGACGAAAGAAGTAGAGACCCCAGAGGTGAAGAACAGCTACCAGTACGTGTTTGAGCTACGGGAGAAGCTGGAGCAGACTCTCGAGATAGCCAGAGAAAACCTGAAGAAGTCCCAGGACTGTGGAAAGCACTACTATGACCGTAGGGCTGTGAACAGGAAGTTCAAACCTGGCAACAAAGTGCTGGTGCTGCTACCTACCGATCATAATAAGTTGCTGATGCAGTGGAAAGGCCCGTACGAAGTGGAGACCGTGGTGGGGATCAACGACTACAAGGTGAAGGTCGGCCAGCATTCCAAGATATACCACGCCAACCTCCTCAAGCTGTACGTGGAAAGGCCATCAGAGACTGTGCATGTGGCAACAGCAGCTGAGATCGACAACAGCTTTGATAGCGAGGAACTGTTGGAACTGGGAGACTTCCACAGCAAAGAAGGCATTGATGATATTAAGCTAGGACCAAGCTTGACGGAAGGTCAAAAGATGGAGCTCAAGGACCTTATGGGCGAGTTTCCCCATAACTTCAATGATGTCCCAGGCTCTACGACTTTGGTCGAACATGAAGTCCACACCCAGACCTGGAAGGAGCATCTGCAGACCTTGAGGGAGCTGTTCCACCGTCCCGCAGAAGCCAACCTGACCGTAAGACCCAGCGAATGCATCCTGGGAGCTGACAACGTCGACTGCGTCGGACATCCGATGGAAGAAGGACACAACAGAGGACGCACTGATTCCAGGGAAGCCCACGTGATCATCGTCTTTGACCCTGGGCCGATGACGACTGCAACTGACGAGGGCGTCGTTTCCTTGCGAATGAAAGAACATTGACTGTGTGGATGAACTAAAAATATTGGTAATGACAGACTTGAAAATGAAAAACGTTGACTGGGTAAATGATATGTGAACATTGACAGTATCCAGAAAGATTTGCAGATGAGAAACATTGACTCTGTGTGAATGAATTGTGAACATTGACAGAATCCAGAAAGACTTGCAGATGAGGAACTTTGACTCTGTGTGAATGAACTGTGAACATTGACATTATCCAGGCAGATTTGAAGATGAAAACCATTGACTCTGTGTAGATAAGCTGAGCGCAATTACAGTATTCAGAAAGTCTTAAATTAGTTTCAATTGAGGACTTTGTTTGTGCATTACGTTTCAACGTTGTTGAAAGAAATTGGGTAAATTTCTTCTTGAGTGGGGGGTTATGTTACGTTGAAACGTGAACGAAAGTATGTCGGAAGCGTGTACGATAGATCTAATCGTTTCGTTTTGCAAAGTATTCAATAATGGAGTTTATTTACCTTTGATTTGAGTTTGCATTGTTGTTAGGAGAGGCTTTGTATAACGTTGATAATTTGCGTTAGTCGATATTATTTGAGAATCTTCTGGATATGCGTGTTTACTCTTGATAGAAACTTCCCGATACATGTCGAAGCAAGAGGTCGTTCTGGAAGATATAAAAATATGTATTGACGTAAGTCAGTGATGACGATCTTTTATTCGATTGGTGGCAGTACGTCATTTCTACCATGTACCCAATTGTTCCAGAAAAGAGAGAGGTTATTTAATCGTGTGCCGAATTGTTGTTGAGAGAGTAAAGTTGATGATAGTGATTTGGAGAGTTGCTGTGAAAGTTGTTGAGTTGAGTTGAGAATTGTATGCAGTTGTTGGTGTGTGCTGAATAAAAAGTGGAAAACTTCATACGTCGACTTTGTGACTTGTATGCTGTGGACGGGCTGTGTGAATAAACGAATCTGAGTTACACAACTATCAGGAATTCAAGCATCGGGGCTGAATCAGATACTGATAGAAAACACCATCATCGAACTGAGTGTAACACATTCATATTAATGTAGTGTTTAAAAAAAATGTAACGTACCACTTGATCAAGTTGAGTTGCATTTTCAGTATCACAGCTAGGCGCATAATTAATTTTTCTCCTTTTAGAAGTTACAGTTTGCGTTGTAACCCTTTGAGCTGGTAGTTTTCTTCTTCTTGAGTTGTTTCCCAAAGCAGAAACTGGGTCTGGATTCTCAACAGTAGGCTCACCATCCACAAAGTGCTGCAATAATAGAACATATGGATTTTTAATCTTGTTAGTTGTTGTTCTAGTTGATTACAGATTAGTATTAATATATTAATTAATATTAATAATGCTACAGTAATACTAATAGTTACAGCTGCACCGGTTTATTTGCATCACTGATCAACAAGCAACTAATGCTAGGCCTATACTTGATTATGATAATCTTTGTAAATTTTTAATATGAAAGATTTGTTTGACACAACAGACTAAGTAACCATACTGACTAAATTTTGGCATTTGCTTACTGTGTGACTATAATTATATAGGCTAGTATCTGTAGGTGTTGCAAAGATATAGATCTATACAACACTACACAACCATGGGCTTGATTGCCCCTCATTGGCTATTTCGGATTGAAATTAATACTTAATAATCACATTTTATTTTCAGTGACTAGGCCTGAGCTCTTAGTCTTAAACACACACACACTGAAACATTTACATAGGCCTAACGATAGCCCTTCAATAAATTGTGATAATTATTTATATTCTTACAAAGGAAAAAAAATCATGTAGGCCTAAGACTAACTTCACCGAATCACTGTCATGTGACGACGTGTACGTCTGATTAATAATCATATGAGACTATTCACTAAGCATAAGAAAACAGTGACAGATTTACTGAATGAGATCCTTGTCTATTGTTACTTGAGCCAGAGAATGTAGACACATGTAACTAGTCGTAATTACCTTAATTAGGCATAAACGAAGACGTTACCTTGTTGCATATGTAGGTCCACCGTTTGATTTTGTCAACATTCAGTTGCTCGTGTGGTCGTCCACATGCTTTTATCCAGCGTAAGCATTTCTCGAGATGGTAGTTGTACTTTCCAGGTTTCACAAAAGGAATAAATTTGACGCCAATACATCGTTCTGGATATCTACTATCTGTGTTACACGTTCCCCACGAGCATCTTCTAGTAGTTTTGGCTGAAATTGGTTTCATGTTTTGTTGACTGGTAGTGCTATCCATCGCCATGATGAAAAGCGTGTTAGACTTTTCAAGGGAAGCTACTCATTTAGTTTATACAGAGTTATTTCGGGAATAAGTCTATTTCAGGTGCGAACGGATCCTTCGAGATAGAACCAACCCATTTGATGTATATGATGATGTGGAACTGTTTGCTAGATTTCTTTTCGGCGAGGAGACATCATTACTCTTGTAGATCTGTACATGATGTAGTGCGAATGTTGTGACGATGCGTACGAACGATGTGTGTAAACGCATTGAGTTGTTATTCTAATGAAAAATGCGTTGTATAAATGCAATTTATTATTATTATTATTATTATTATTATTATTATTATTATTATTATTATTATTATTATTATTTGTCCGGAGACGAGCTGGAACACCCACTCCCGAGGGGAAGTTCTCTGCCTCCATTGATGCAAGTGTTGATCGCATTACGTTTTTTTCAATCAGGAGCATTTCAAAAAACTATTGGAGACCAGCCAATGTGGACCGACGAACAGTAGGTAGAATTATTGCCTGATTCTCCTCAATTCTGTCTCGAAGGCTGTGGGAATACCTTAAGCTTCCAGCCACCCAAAGGGAAGCAGATGTTGTGATTGAGAGTTTTTACCAGTTAGCAGGTTTCCCAAACCTACTGGGCTGCATTGATTGCACACATGTTCAGATAATTGCACCTGTCATCAATGAGTTTGAATATGTCAACTGCAAAGGCAAGCACTCAATCAATGTACAACTCATCTGCAATGCAGAAATGCTCATCACAAACTGTTGTTCAGTACATGACTCACGCATGTGTGTGTGTGTGAGTGAGTGAGTGAGAGAGAGAGAGAGAGAGAGAGAGAGAGAGAGAGAGAGAGAGAGAGAGAGAGAGAGAGAGAGAGAGAGAGAGAGAGAAGCATGCCTGTAATTCCTTCCAGAAGGCATATTTCTTGTCCCAGAATATCCAACACAAAATCATGTCACCATGGTATCGCGGGAAAAGGTCCTACACCTGTCGGAGGGTGTTTTATTTTGTTCTGAAGGTGCTTCACAGCCTGCATCAAATCTGACCATTTCTTTTTCACTTGGGGAGTTTTTGTCTGTGTTGTCCCATATGCGTTTACACGCATGTTTATTTCATTCCACATGGTTTGCTTTGTTTTTGCCGTAATTTTGTTGCTGAGCTTGCTGAACAAGTCATCTGAGTGTTGCTTGATCAGGGCAAGCAAGAGGTGAACGTCTCCTTCTGTAAAATTGGCGGATCTTGGCTGGGATACTTTAGTTTTTCCTTCCATCTTTGTCGTCTTCTATTTTTCTCGTTACGTCACGACAGAAGGAGAATACCGTGTTTTATCGGGTTTTCCCCAATTTGCGCCAAAAATATCCCAACTTTACTCTCAACGTAATACGTTACTCCGCAAGCGACAAAGCATGCGTGGTGACCACCAAGATACGCATTTGCGCAGCTACGATAGACGTAGGCTTTGCGCGTTCGTAAGTCATTGCGCAGCTACGTATTCGTCAAGACCTCGGCCACAGGTGAATGTGACAATCATGTTAAAAAATCTGTACGTGGCAATTTCAGTCACATCTTCCCCAGTTCGGTACGGTGATTTCATTGTATCAGACACAAATGTAGGTATGGATAGGTCCTAATAGAACCATGTCAGAATCTATTATAGGTGACAATCCCAGTTATAAGGACGTACATCAAATATTAGAGGTTATGGACTATCAGACACAGTTAACGCCTGTGAGTGACGGGGAAGTTATACGTACTATCTGTGACAGTTCCTGTCAACTAACTGTTCCTGAATAAAAATGTCAAGGAACCGTTTCTTCTCAACCGACACCCGAATTCCCCCTCCCCTCTTCCTCCCACCCTCTCTCCTCTCCGTTCCTCTAGTACACTCCATCCACTTCCACTCATCGTTTAGCATTGGGATGCTCATTTACTACAAACTGTCAAAAATAGATATTTTTAACTGGTAATAATCCAAGAATTATTGTAGCACGGTATGTATAATACAATACAGTAAAATACAAGACAGCACAATGCGTTACAATATAACAAAATAATACACAGTACAATACAACACAGCACAATACATTACAACATAATGCAACACAACATAGCACAATACAATGTAATACAATACCGTAGCTCAAGTGGTAGAGCGTTCGCCTGGCACACCGATGACCCAAGTTCAAATCCCGTGGTGGGCGAAATAAAAAGTGGCCAGTTTTGACTGTCCATGTAGGCAGTATCATTGTTCTGATGGCTCAGTATTGATTTAGGTCCCTACCTCTGGTTCTCTGATGGCTCAGTATTGATTTAGGTCCCTACCTCTGGTTCTCTGATGGCTCAGTATTGATATAGGTCCCTACCTCTGGTTCTCTGATGGCTCAGTATTGATTTAGGTCCCTACCTCTGGTTCTCTGATGGCTCAGTATTGATTTAGGTCCCTACCTCTGGTTCTCTGATGGCTCAGTATTGAGCTAGGTCCCTACCTCTGGTTCTCTGATGGCTCAGTATTGATTTAGGTCCCTACCTCTGGTTCTCTGATGGCTCAGTATTGATTTAGGTCCCTACCTCTGGTTCTCTGATGGCTCAGTATTGATTTAGGTCCCTACCTCTGGTTCTCTGATGGCTCAGTATTGATTTAGGTCCCTACCTCTGGTTCTCTGATGGCTCAGTATTGATTTAGGTCCCTACCTCTGGTTCTCTGATGGCTCAGTATTGAGCTAGGTCCCTACCTCTGGTTCTCTGATGGCTCAGTATTGATTTAGGTCCCTACCTCTGGTTCTCTGATGGCTCAGTATTGAGCTAGGTCCCTACCTCTGGTTCTCTGATGGCTCAGTATTGAGCTAGGTCCCTACCTCTGGTTCTCTGATGGCTCAGTATTGATTTAGGTCCCTACCTCTGGTTCTCTGATGGCTCAGTATTGATTTAGGTCCCTACCTCTGGTTCTCTGATGGCTCAGTATTGATTTAGGTCCCTACCTCTGGTTCTCTGATGGTTCAGTATTGATCTAGGTCCCTACCTCTGGTTCTCTGATGGCTCAGTATTGATCTAGGTCCCTACCTCTGGTTCGCTGGATTGGTTATCCCCGTCTGCCACATCTCCAATGCTGGGAGTAGATGTTAAACCTCCATGTTCATTCTTTTAGTACAATTCAATGCAACACATCTATATATTTCGTCAAAGAAGGAATTGTGATACAGGTCGTAGCTCTCATACATAACACAATACAATACAATACAATACATCTATAATTTTATTAATAAAGGAATTCATGCATATCACCTAAATAAAACTCTTTTTCAAAGTTATACAAATTCAAATCTCATTTCTCTATTTTATTTGCGCCACACACATGATTCAAGTGCAGGAAACGGCAGTGTCACCAGACAGAGCAACTGTAGAATAGGCTAAGGAGCTTTAAGACTGTAATTTTATAAATAAATATAAATATTCCATAAAAAAATATAAATGATGGTGTCCGTAGTATATATATATATATATATATATATATATATATATATATATATATATATATATATATATATATATATATATATATATATATATATATATATACAACGGACACCATCATTTATTTAGGTATTTACTTATTTATTTATTTATTTATTTATTTATTTACATGATCACAGTATTATCCACAGTTATGTAATTATATAACGTTAACAATAAACCACTCAATGTTACGTGTTGCTGACTTGTGTGTGCGTGTGTGGGGGTGTGTGCGTTTGTGTGGGTGTGCGTTTGTGTGTGTGTGTGTGTGTGATGAAAACTGAATAAAAAGTCAGGAATTATGCTGTTACCTTTAAAAAAAATGGTGGTTACAGAGGACAAAACAGTACAGAACAAGGGGGGAAACCCGCATGTCTTTCGGGAGAAAACTCTTCATTGGGCTAAGATTGTTGAGAGGTAAACAATTATGAAAGCTCGTCATCTAGTAGTCATTACACAGACTACACAGATTCTGATCGTGTTCTGTCTAAAACAATAATTTCATAGCATGAGCCTATCGTGAAAATGGAATGAAAACATGCTTTTCTTATCTTTTTTTCTGAAATAAGTTGGTGCTTTAATTACGGATTTTAGTATTCTAAAAGCTCTTGTTTGTTTTTGGCCAGTTTGTGATGCTTTCTCTTATAGGCTATCTAACTGCGTGAGACTAGTGTGAAGACTGGGCTATCTAACTGCGTGAGATTAGTGTGGAGACTGGGCTACCAAGAGAGTACGGGCTGGTGTAGTGGGTGGCTATAACGACGTCAAGGTCTGTAGGTGGCAATTTGACATCACATCTTCGTCAGTAGCAGTCGCACCTGATTCAATTGCAGGAAACGGCAGTGTCACCAGACAGAGCAACTGTAGAATAGGCTAAGGAGCTTTAAGACTATAATTGCGTCTCTCCGTCTGTCTCTCTGTAATATGTCGGTTTGTCTATGCCTAGCTACATCAACTCTCGTTATCTGTCTCTGTCCCTCTGTCTGTCTGTCTGTCTGTGTCTGTCTGTCTGTCTGTCTCTGTCTCTCTCTCCACGAGTAATAATTTGTTGTACGTCTGTCAATCTCTCTCTTGTTGTCTCTGTTTCTCTCTGTCTCTGAGTCTATATATTTTATATCTCGGTCTGTCTCTATCTCTGTCTCTGTCTCTCTCTAATATACTCTATTGGGTTTCGCTACGGCTGCATCATCATCATCATCATCATCATCATCATCATCATCATCATCATCATCATCATCATCATCATCTCTCTTTCTCTCTCTCTCTCTCTCTCTTTCTCAAAACGATGGGGAAAAAAAAGAAGAAAAAAAGCATGCTTCACATCCATCCACAAACCTATCGCTTGTGTGTGTGTATGTGTGTGTATCTGCGTGTGTGTGTTTCTGTGTGTCTGTATCTGTCTCTTTGTGTCTGCGCGTGATTTTAAAGGAATTTAATGTTACGTAATGCATGGTCTTTTTGTATACTTTCTTTTCTCAGAATTTCAGCTGAAGATGAACGCAATAAGGTTAATAATAATAAATTGTATATTGAACGAAGTGCTTCCGCTCCCCTTTTCACTAGTAGTAGTAGTAGTAGTAGTAGTAGTAGTAGTAGTAGTAGTAGTAGTAGTAGTAGTAGTAGTAGTAGTATCATTATCATCGCCATTATTTTGTTGTTGTTGTTGTTGTTCTTATTCTTCTTATAATAATAATAATAATAATAATAATAATAATAATAATAATAATAATAATAATAATAATAATAATAATAATAATTATTATTATTATTATTATTATTATTATTATTATTATTATTATTATTATTATTATTATTATTATTCTGCTCCAAGATTCGCAGTTGCTGGCCAGATTCTATATTATTTCACATAGTCCCTGCAGCCGACTTTTTTTATTTAACATTATTGTGCCTTGAAAATAAAATGAAACCCCTGTAGTATAGAATACGAACTAGCACTGGCAATCTTTCCCCGTCACATTTCCATCAGTTCTTGACAGGTCTAAAACAGTATGTGTGGCCGAGAGAAATCCGGGAGTCCGAAAGTGCTACTGAGAAGAATTGGCGGACGTCTTGCAAGGGGCCGTAATTTGGGCCTGTCTGACTAAATTGTCTGACCCTTAACTCCCCATTTCTGCAGTCTTGTCAAGCGTTGATCACCTTTTTGAGGCTTCCTCCTATTTATAGCTGGTCCAGGAGTGCGAGCGTTAGGAAGGGGTGGGTGGGGGTAGGGCTTGGGGGTGGGGGTGAGGGTGAAAGATACGACGAGAATAGTGTTAGGGATGGAAGGATTGAAGACAGTGAGAGTGACCTCTTTCTCTTGCTAATCGTCGTCCTCATCAACATCCCATGGAATTTTTTTTCAAGTTTAATTTGTGTAAAGTTTTAATTTGAGAAGTTGTTTTACCTATTTGATTTGGCCACGGTTAAATTGGAATACTGATATCAGACGGTGTTTTCTTTCAATGAAGGAGGAAAGACTTGTCTTGTCTTGACTTCACTTGCAAACTAAAGAGAACACTTCTGACACAAGTCAAACAAACTTTCAAAGTCTTTGACTGAATTTGCTCTTGACAGGAACACGCAAACTTTCTCTCTCTCTCTCTCTCTCTCTCTCTCTCTCTCTCTCTCTCTCTCTCTCTCTCTCTCTCTCTCTCTCTCTCTCTCTCTCACTCTCTCTCTCTCTCTCTCTCTCTCTCTCTCTCTCTCTCTCTCTCTCTCTCTCTCTCTTAAAGTTAACTTTCTGTGTTTGCTAAATAAATACAAAGTTCCGAACTACGTTTCTCATAAATTCTGTTTGTTTTCTGTCAAAATTATATTCGTCGTACTAAATTTAGTGTGTGTGTGTGTGTATACTAGAAGGCAAAAGTCTTACATATTCCTCTAAAGATGCCTGTTAATCTGATTATACGGAAGGAATATACATATTGATCTGGTTTCGAAAATGTTCATTAAACAAGCAGTTTAATGTTTTGCTCGTAAGCGATGGACGTTAAAGGGAGTGCATGCCATTCAGTGACTTCTAGGTTATGCTAATCTCTCACAATATAATTATAGGTCTCATATAATGATATACAGTTCCACATCTCGTACAATGTGTTCTGACAACCCTGGAGGCATTTTGCAGGAGAATGCCTGAACATTGTGAGGTTTGTCAGGGTCAGCCCGATGTTATTCTAGATCTTAGTTCTCCCAAATCTATTGTTCTTTCTGGTCTGTTCCATCAAAGCTGTTCAGGTCTATCTATATCCCCCCACCCACTCCAATCATCACCCCTTGGGGTCATGAGCAATCTTACCACTGTAGATTGTTCTAACCTATAAAGGGAAAAGTGAAAGCCCCAGTTGAAAACCTGTCTTTCCTTTATAGGCATGACCGATTCACTGCGGCAACAGTACCCCCGTTGGAGTGCCGGGGGTTTCAGTATAAATAGTATCCCCACTTTCTGGAAATTTAGTGCTTTAAATTCCCACTGTCGCTGTCTTCCTCATTTGCTCTTTCCCATTCCTGCTCTGTCCTATCACTCTGCTATACTATCTTCTTCTTCGCTAGATCAATGACCTACCTTTTTTCTTGAAAACTCTTCCTGGACAAGACCCCTTGTTTGTGTATGAGGTCTGTTGGATCAG
Source organism: Oncomelania hupensis (assembly GCA_036898135.1). Taxonomy (NCBI): domain Eukaryota; kingdom Metazoa; phylum Mollusca; class Gastropoda; order Littorinimorpha; family Pomatiopsidae; genus Oncomelania; species Oncomelania hupensis. Next base: position 761,473 of record JBAHVR010000327.1, read on the forward strand.
CTTGGGAGTATTGGACGCTTTCTGCCGGGTGGTCACTAGGGCTTCCTATGATGTTATTATTTAGCAATATAGGCATTTTATATGTATGTGTTTTGTTGATAATTTATAATGATGTTTGTATTCTATTTTGTTTTTGTAACCGGGGGTTCGAGTAGTTGAGGTCAACCCTCAGCCGTCCCCTGCGTGGGATGTCTTTATTGTAAAGTGACTGGCCGGTGGAGGGCATTCAGTTTTCCCACTAGGGTTGTTTCAGCAGATCTTTTATGCGGATCGGGGGTTGTCCGGTCCTGGTTTGGCTCGGAAGAGTCCGCTAAACCTAAAGCAACAATCAATCAATCAATCAGTCAAACTCCAATCATCCCCACCCGACTATGTGCCTCGAGGCGTATATTCTCTTCCTGGGAGTCTTGTGTTCTACTAAGTCTATCCCCCCAACCCCAAGATAAGATCAGATAACGTAAGGTAAGGTAAGGTAAGATAAGCTAAATTTAATCTGCAAGAAATTTTATTGTGGTGTACAATTACAAACAATCCACTAAGAGTAAACATCACAATAGCCAAAATCCACTACTATGATAATGAGAATGAAACTGTCACACATTGGTACAATTGCACTATGCATATTAACGTATGTTTATTAATTTGGTACGTAACGCATTTTTATTTATGTTTACGTATGTTTTATTTTCTTTCTGTGGGCAACAATGAGAGTGTACAACATCAATTATTGAAGTCATCAAAAGCCTGTATGTCAAGGCTACCAGTGCAGTCCTCCATAACGGCACCATCGAAAACTGGTTCAGAACAACAATCGGTGTGCGTCAAGGATTCTTACTCTCTCCAACACTTTTCAACATCTTCCTAGAGCGCATCATATCAGATGCCCTTGCAGATCACGAAGGCACAGTCAGCATAGGGGGGAAGAACAATCTCCAGCCTTCGTTTTGCGGATGACGTTAATGGATTGGCTGGAGAGGAACACGAACTTGAACAGCTGGTACAGAGCCTTGACACCACCTCCAGAGCCTATGGAATAAAAATAAGTGCAGAGAAGACCAAAATGATGACCAACAGCACCAATGGCATCAACACGGACATCAAAGTCCAAGGCCAATCTCTCAACACAGTGCATAGCTTCAAATATTTAGGAGCCATTATATCAGACAATAGGTCCCGACAGGAAGTCCTCTCCAAGATTGCACAAACTACTGCCGCCCTGGCAATGCTGAAGCCCATTGAAAAGACGGGACCATCAGTCTACATTCTAAGGTAAGACTGCTGCGCTCCCTTGTCATATCCATCTTCCTATACGCTTGCGAAACATGGACCCTCACAGCAGATCTACAACGAAGAATACAAAGTATGGAGATGAGGTGCTACAGAAGACTTCTGGGCATTTCCTATACCCAGTACATCATCAACGACGAAGTCGGACAGACCATCACACAAGCCATTGGACAACACGATGACCTGCTCACAATGGTGAAGAAACGGAAACTTCGATGGTATGGCCACGTCACCAGATCATCAGGCCTTGCAAAGACCATCCTGCAAGGCACAGTGCAAGGAGGTAGAAGAAGAGGGAGACCGAAAAAGAGGTGGGAGGACAACATTCGAGAATGGACTGATTTGACACTGGGCGAAGCCATCAAGGTTGCTGAGAACAGAGAAAGATAGAGTACGCTGGTTAAAAGATCATCTGTGGTGCCCCTACGACCTCCGAGTTACGGGATAGGATAGGATAGGATAGGATGTTTCTTTGTTGTGTACAGAGACCTCGACGAACACAGACATTTTTGGAAACGCAGACCTGGAGAAATAAAGACTTTAATGGGTAAAATAGACTTTGAGGAACATAAGCTTGGGGAATCATAGACGTGCTGTAACATAGACCGGGGGACATAATTGTAGACCTGAGGGAAATTAGACCTATGAGAATTATAGACATTTGGGAACATTAGACATTAAACTTTGAGGAACATAGACCTGGAGGAGGAAGAGGGTGGGCGATCGATCATAGACGTGCTGACACGTGGACCTGAGAAAATATTAACCTGAGTGAACATCGACCAAATTTGAAACAATATAAACCTGGAGAACATTGATCTGGGGGAACATAGGTCTTACCCCCTTATAAGTTCTTCTTTCTTTCCATTTGGGGCGCCGCCTTCAGCATCTTGAAGATTGTGCAGCCAACATGTTATGCTAATCTGTAGGCCTCCTATGATTTCTTCTGACGCAAATCTATTGTGCGATCCTATACATGTACGTTTAATCCTTGCGTTGATCAGACGGAGCAGACTCTGTTCGTTACGGTCTCGTGCTGAGGTGAGAGTACTTTCTCTTTGACCTGCGTTGTGCCTTCATAGTCTTTGTATCATCCCCGATTTGTCTGTAATCTAGGTACATGATAAAATTGTAACGAGAAAACTTTTGTTTTTAAATGACATTGCTTATGAATTGTTTTATTTAGGTATTTTTCAGCTCAAGAGCTGCTCCAGTTGCTGACCGAAAACTGGATTGTAACTCAAAGCGCCCAACTTGTTGCATTATAGAAACGTCTTTTATAACGTAGTTTTCGAAATAATAAAACACAAGATTATGCCGATTTTAATGGAGAAATTGATTGTGGCGCCGATAAAAATCGGTTCTTTTATAAGTTTTAAACACTTCTCGATTAAAAAAATAAATAAATAAAATAAATGAAACCCTTTCGTCAGCTTTTCATCCGACGTTTTCAAAGGCAGTTCACAAAAGATTTCGAAGTCCTTCACAACCACTTTGGCCAAATTGTGGCAAAGGAACTCAACTCAGCTTCTGCGTATTTTTACATTGATTCTGCTTTTTGGAAGTTTTTGTTCCGGCTGTGGTGGAAGTTGTTCCGCGGTAAGCCGCGCAGAATCAACCCTAGCCTCGCGGAATCCAGGTTCGATGTCCCACAAAGAGGAAGGCTGGGCATTTTTGCACAGGTCGTCCTTTTTGCAACGACGATGATGATGATTATGGTGATGATGATGATGATGATGTTGATGATGATGATGATGATGATGATGATGATGATGATGATGATGATGATGATGATGATGATGATGATGATGATGATACAACTATTTAAATGGCGCCATATCTCACGGTACATGCCGATTTATGACACCTTTCACACACACACACACACACACACACCCACACACACACACACACACACACACACACACACACAAAACACACACCCACTCGCACGCGCGCGCTCACACACGCACAGCACACGCAAAAGAATGATTCTGGAAGTGATGCTATACTAAATTTAATTCTCTCTCCTTCCCTACCTTACCTGTGTCGTTTTCATATCTTCCAAGAATCCGATCATTTTTTGCCAAAGTGCTGGTGACAGACTGAAATAAACACGCACACAGTAGATCGGTTTTTAAAGTCGTTCATGCTTGCAATGCAGTTGAGCTTGCGAAAGATTATAGAATTAGTCATTACCATTCGCATGAGTCCAGCCCTAACCAGGCCGAGGGAACTTGGTAGGAAAGCTTTAAAACAGGCCTAATTGTATGAGAGCTTAAGAGCGTAGGAGATAATTATCGGATCACTCAGCACTACTGGCAGTGCAGCGCCCTCAAGGCCAAGAGAAACTGGTTAGAGCGGTTTTAAGGTCATTCTAAATTCGAGGTCAAAAATGCCGCAACAGCGAATAAAATGTCGAATTCACGCTAATAGAGATTACCATTACCTTATAATTATTGTCGTACCTCTTTGTTTACTTGTGTGACTTATATTTTGCGATATTTGAAATGCAAACTTCGTGCCCGGCCTTCTGTGGAAGCAGTAATTCAGTGGCGTTCCTTCCTTAGAACACAGGCGCTAGCGCAAACACAACACATTCCAAAGCGTTATTTGTAAATCAGCCTAGCAACAGGATTGTAGTGCCTGTGGTATCGGGTGATGCTTAATGACTGCATCAAGGACCCGTTTTTAACGTTACATTAGGCAGCCCAGTTGTCTTTTTAAGGTACTTACTCGTCCAATGAAGAGTTTTCGATAATTTTGGACTATTTGACTCTTCTTTAATCCTACTATGTAGTGTAAACGTTTGAAAGTGGTAGGTCAGCTTCACTTTAAATCGGCCATGCCTGCAATGGGGTTTGGGAGAGGTAATCAGTCAACATTTGCTCATCAATCCGATGTGTCAGGCTCGCAGAAATTCAAAATGGCTCCTGGGATGCTCGCCTCAAGCAAATATTCTGTCGCCGCCCTATCCCTGGTCTTGAGAGATCGGTTTTATCTTTTGATTACTTTTTGAAGTGAAATGATATTTCAATTTGATTAAAGGAAATCAGGTGTGTGTGTGCGTGTGTGTGTGCGTGTGTGTGTGTGTGTGTCTTTCATCATTCATTGTTGTCATCATTAGCAATTTCTTACTCTATCATCTTCTTCTTCTTCGCACCTCGAATCAATGTATCTTGTGAAATGCTCGCGCATTATACATTCATTTAGTAGTAGTAGTAGTAGTAGTAGTAGTAGTAGTAGTAGTAGTAGTAGTAGTAGTAGTAGTAGTAGTAGTAGTAGTAGTAGTAGTAGTAGTAATAATAATAATAATAATAATAATAATAATAATAATAATAATAATGGATGTTATATACGCGCTTTTTCCCAAATCACCAATCATGCTCAAGGCGCGGCGATCTGAATCAACAAACACGCTCACGTGTGTCACCCTCTCTTTCACACACACAACAAAACAAACACAACTATCACTCAAACATTTGATGTAAAGGCAGGGAGATCGCTACTAGAAGATGGAAAAGAAATCGAATTTTTATTTTTGACATTTTAGATTGACTGCATCCAATACCGTTATCGAAGGGAGGGAGGAAACAGGAGTACCCGGGAAAAAACCTCGGTGACCTCAATAGTCTCGTACCTAAGTCACATAAGCTCGCCCATTGTGGGAATCGAACCTGCGACCTTCGGCATAAGAAATAAACGACTAACCCACTGCGCCACGACGCCACCCAGTAGTAGAGTAGTAGTAGTAGTAGTAGTAGTAGTAGTAGTAGTAGTAGTAGTAGTAGTAGTAGTAGTAGCAGCAGCAAAGAGGTATGTATAGTCTTTGGTAGTAGTAGTAAATAATGCACAACTTTACGCATTCTCTATACAGAAAGCAATACCCAAGAAACACCAGGGAAAAATATTTAACTAAGAGCTGAATGAATTGTCTGATGTATAGCCTTTATGTGTTTAAATGAAAACTACTAACAATATTATGAAAAAAAACAATTTGATTCTCAAAGGCCCACTTTGTTCATAACTAAAAAATGAATGAAAGCATTTTAAATCACATTTGTCAGAAAGAACCGATTACCACTGGCACTCAAAGATAGGGTTGCGAAGTAACCATTTTTTTATTTTCTTCTTCCTGCAAAACCGCACATTTTGACTGCTTGTGTCCGCTGCTGGCATGTTTACCATCTTCAGAATTAAAAATAAAATAAATCTTCACGCTGTTAATGTCTTTTAGGCTCCTCACTGCCAATGCTCATCGCTGCCTTTCAGAAGAATGATTGCTGCAGTTTTTTTCTGCAGAGAAATAACCAAGATGATGGATACAAATGAGTAGTCCTAATTAATGACTGTAAGACGTATAATGTAGTGCTTACGAACCTAACGCCAACGATGAAATGAAAGAACGTAGTAATGTTATTTTCATGGTTGCAGTTCAGCTTTAAATTATTAGATTTTAGTGTATGTTTCTATTATGTACGTGCTGGCGCAGATAGTGTCATGGTTTGGGCCCACGCTAGCCATGAATGGCAAGCAACGTAGGGACGGGTTACCGTGCTTGGACGTCAACCACCCAACGATACAGAAAGATTGAAACAAGCGCACCGTGGCACGACACTTATCTGCAGCCCGGTCCAACTAGTTGTGAATGGGTACCTTGATCTTTTTTTTTTAGAACCGTGGACAGTGAAGCAGCTATGTAAGGAGAGGAGTTAGGCACCGCCCTCATTAAGCTGGCCTAGAGAAAATGGAGTGCCCAAACGCTTCCCTCCCCGACGACGGAAAAGTGACACGGGGACACCATTATCTTTTCTTCTCTTTCTTTTTTTGCCTTGTATGTCTATGCGTGAGAATGGAGTGGCCTAAAAATCACATGCACCGTGAAGAGACGTTAAAAATAATCTACTAAATGGCATTGAATTGAATTAAACTGGATTGAATTTTTTTAAACTAACGGTTACACTAGAATGACGTGAGTAAACATTGACGCTTAAGTCCATGGCTGGCCAGGAAAGTGCTCAGTTGTCCGGGCGTCAGACGATGCGCCCAAAGGCTGCGGTTGGGCGTCTCGGGCGGTTTGAGTTAGATCCTGTATCGGCCAGCGCGTAGAGTCTGGTCAAGTACGGCGAGATAAGTGCGCTATAAAAATCCTCAATAATAATAATAATAATAATAATAATAATAATAATAATAATAATAATAATAATAATAATAATAATAATAATAATAATAATCCTATCCAATTCTATCCTGTCTCGTAACCCGGAGGTCACCCCTTGGGGTCATGAGCAATCTTGCCACTGTAGATTGTTCTAACCTATAAAGGGAACAGTGAAAGCCCCAGTTGAAAACCTGTCTTGCCTTTGTAGGCATGACAGATTCACTGCGGCAACAGTACCCCCGTTGGAGTGCCGGGGGTTTCAGTATAAAAAGTATCCCCACTTTATGGAAATTTAGTGCTTTAAATTCCCACTGTTGCTATCTTCCTCATATACTCTTTCCCATTCCTGCTCTGTCCTATCACTCTGCTATACTATCTTCTTCTTCGCTAGATCAATGACCTACCTTTTTTCTTGAAAACTCTTCCTGGACAAGACTCCTTGTTTGTGTACGAGGTCTGTTGGATCAGCTTGGGAGTGTTGGACGCTTTCTGCTGGGTGGTCACTAGGGCTTCCTATGATGTTAGTATTTAGCAATATAGGCATTTTATATGTATATGTTTCGTTGATGATTTGTAATGATGGTTGTATTCTATTTTGTTTTTGTAACCGGGGGTTCGCGTAGTTGAGGTAAACCCTCAGCCGTCCCCCGCGTGGGATGTCTTTATTGTAAAGTGACTGGCCGGTGGAGGGCGTTCAATTTTCCCACTAGGGTTGTTTCAGCAGATCTTTTATGCGGATCGGGGGTTGTCCGGTCCTGATTTGGCTCGGAGGAGTCCGCTGGACCTAAAGCAACAATAAATCAATCAAAAACCCGGAGGTCGTAGGGGCACCACAGATGATCGTTTAATAATAATAACATTAAGAAACAAATGTGTACATAAAAGTTGAAGAATGCTCATTTGGACAAAAACAAGACAAAACGACACAATGCAAATGTTCGAACTTAAGCTCTTCATCAGGTGGACAAAACACAAAGAGACAACGACAAAGCAGCATTTCTCAACAGAACTCCACGAAAGAAAGAAATGATGTTTAGAAAGGAGGGAAAACATAAATCTGAGGACGAGCTTAGCTCGAAAATTGCATTGTGTCGTTTTGTCGTATTTGCTTATCATTCTTGTAAATTTTGAATGCCAGCAGTCCTCTTGTTTTTGTCTCTTTTTCTTAATTTAGCCTAACTTCAAATGACTGAACTCCATGGACCTGACACACAATCAGTTATTCACTCGCACCAACTTCACCCGTGCATCCATTTTAACGTCTTGCACTCCACAGTACAGCAAAGCAACGGTGCAGTATGAAGAGGAACACAAACAAACAAAAAATTAAGGGCTTATATATCAATTACGACTTACCTGAGGACTGCGACTAAAATAACAGAGGCAGATAGATATTAAGTTGTAGTGTTGTTCTTCGAGGAAGAAGGAAGAAGAAGAAGAAGAAGAAGAAGAAGAAGAAGAAGAAGAAGAAGAAGAAGAAGAAGAAGAAGAAGAAGAAGAAGAAATTGGGGTTTTGTGTAGTGGGGGAGGGGGAGGAGGAGTGTTTGAATGTGTGTACGTGTTTTAAGGTGAATATTGGGTTACCTTATCTTGCTTATCTCTTCTATGTACAGGGAATAGTAGTGGGACCTAAGGTGGATTATCTCACGTTGCTATTTTGATTTTGTTCACATATAAGACAGTAAAAAAAACCACCACATTACAAGTCGGGAATTTTTACTATTGTGACCGAGATAAGCTAGCTGAGGCAGAAAGAAGACTAATCAATGTTGGATTATTTAAAGTCGCGCATCTCCTTGTTGGATTATTGAAAGTTGCAGATCTCTTCCGTATGAGCTCGATCTTGCTGTTGGTCAGCCTCCTGGTTGCATAGGGCCTAGGGCAGTGACGAAAATAGCTGACCACAAGTCGCTAACAGAATCGGCCCTCACTGGAAAAATTAATAATGTCCAACATATGAAGGACACTGGGAATTTCGACCAAAAAAATGGAGTTCAGAGAAGTGGGTTGGGGTGAGGATTGTGGAGACAGACAGACAGACAGACAGACAGACAGAGATTATCTTCCATCGATACCTCTCCCACCTACTTCGGTTCTCTCTCTCTCTCTCTCTGTCTCTCTCTGTTGTGCGTGTGTATGCATTGGCAACCCTGAGTTCTCAAGTTCTAAAGTCTAGAAGGCGATCTATCATCTCAGGGCATTCCGTGAAAGAGTATGTTTGCGCGATTGGCGTTGCTGGTGAGCTGTAGTAGAGGGGTTGGGGAGTTCAAGGGTTCACCTTCAAGAAAGGCAAAAGAAACATCTTCATCTCGTGGGGATGTACATGGTCTGATGACACACAACGAAGTTGAGGCTCATCAAGTATCCCCTTCACAACGTGAGCCTGGTCTAGACTCTCAGCTACGCGGTGTGAATCTCCGGAGTCTGTTTACCCTTGTGCTCTCGCCCAGCCATATTGCTGTCAGCAGAGAAATGAAGACTCGCCCAAAGAGTGGACAAAAACCTATAAGGCTACAACTGTCTGTGGAGAATGTACGTTGTTATTAGAATGCAAGGGACTGAATAATATGTTGTCTAATTATGTTGCAGCGAAATGAAAGTTCGCTGAAAGTGGGGATACTAGTGGTATGTCATTTGCTATTTGAATGCAAAGCATGGGCAGGAGCTTTGATCAGTGGTTCAGTGAGCAAAGCATTAAGATCAGTGGGCACAGTCGTCTGAGCGTCAGACTATGCGCCCAAAGGTTGCAAGTGGGCGCCTAGAGCGGCTTGATTCCAATCCCGTATCAGACAGCGCCTTGAGCAGTTCTTGAACTGGAAAAGCGCTATGCAAGAACGATTCAATAAATTAAGTGTCTCCAACAGATTTGAAGTATGTTGCCCGTGGTGTAGAAGTAGAAACAGGAGAAGCAGGAGGGGGAAGAAGAAGAAGAAGACGAAGAAGAAGAAGAAGAAGAAGATGATGATGATGATGATGATGATTGTGACAAAGAAGTTGATGATGATGATGATGATGATGATGATGATGATGATGATGATGATGATGATGATGATGATGATGATGATGATGATGACGATGATGACGATGATGATGATTAAGAAGAAGAAGAAGAAGAAGAAGAAGAAGAAGAAGATGATGATGATGATGATGATGATGATGATGATGATGATGATGATGATGATGATGATGATGATGATGATGATGCAGCATAATACTAGAAGAATGGCTATTTACTTGTTAGACCACCATCGAAGTCGTTATTGTTTGTTTTTGTCTCTATATTGTATACGTCGGTGTAAATGACAATAATAAAGCAAACTGTACGGTGCACAAGCATCATTATGAAAGCTTTGTTCCCACTCTCTATGCTTGTTGGACACTTACTGTATTTGTAAAATTAAGCAGTGCTTTCTTGTTTTACATCCTACAAAACCCAAAAAAAACTGACGCTTATTCACCCAGTTCAGGGTCTGCCGTTATTGGCTGGTAGTAAAAAGCCAGAGAGATAAGTGGGGGGGGGGGAGAGAGATTGAGAGAGAGAGAGAGAGAGTGGACGAGGAGAGATGTTGATTAGAGACTCTCTCTCTCTCTCTCTCTCTCTCTCAGTCTCTCTCTCTCTCTCTCTGTCTCTCTCTCTCTCTCTCTCTCTCTCTCTCTCTCTCTCTCTCTCTCTCTCTCTCTCTGAGAGGGCTACAAGGTATAATGGTCAAAGCTTATGTTAGTCAAATCTAGAAGAAACATCGTCAAAGTGTGTGGGTTTTTTCGGGGGCTGAATGGGGGGAGATGAGGTATATTTATTTACTGGGACGATATGTGCGATCTTTTGACAGCTGCTATTGAAGATGCAAGAGAAAATCCACTAACCCTCTCTTTCCATCTGTCTATATAGATAACATCCTGGTACAGGGAGGACCAGACGTAGTGTTCCAGTCTGGTTGGGCCTCTCTTACGGACACTTTCTTAGTGAACCTTAATGGTGCCCCGTTTTTGTTCATTCTTCACCGGTAAAAATAAATCGCTGTTAAGAATGTAACTCTCAACTCTACCCCCTCCAACTTTACCGTAAAAGAAAGAAAAACTAATATCTCAAAAAAACTTTGGTTGGGGGTGGTATCAAGGGCGGGGCGGGGGAAGAAGGGGTGGTACGGTTTGGGGAACACTTTTAGCTTCACTGCTATGATGAACCAGGTTTCAGAGAAAGCGCCTGAAGATTGTATTATGTCTTTGGAACGCTCTCTTGGCAACTTCTTTCTTTTTTTCTTCTTTTTTTTGCGTGTGCTGAAGAAGTGCTATTAATGTTTCTTTTTCTTGCCAAAATAAGAAAAAAATTAAAAAAAAATAAAAAAATTTTTTTTTTTTAACAGTCATCCGCAAAAAGTGCTTCCTTTTTGTAACAGGAATCGGTTTAAATTTTTTTTTTACAGGCCGCTTGTAACAGAGAGTTAATTCCTTCTTTTTTTTCCATGCAGTTTTAGGTTGCTGAACGTGCCTGCTAGTTAAGCTAATGTTTTTTTTTTTGTTCATTATTTTAAACTTCCTGAAATGTGCAGAGCACTGCCTTTTTTTTGGAAACTGGCTTTTCTTTGGCACAACTTTTTTGTTGTTGTCATAGTTCTTTTTTTTTCTTTTCTTCTTTCTATTTCCTTTGCAGTCAATCACTGTATTTCCATCGTCGCATTTTTCGTCGGCGTTGTCGCTGTGGTTTGTCATTATCATAACCATGAGCACCAACATCATGATGACACATACGGTAACGCCAAGCACCAACATCATGATGACACATACGGTAACGCCAAGCACCAACATCATAATCACACATACGGTAACGCCAAGCACCAACATCATGATGACACATACGGTAACGCCAAGCACCAACATCATGATGACACATACGGTAACGCCAAGCACCAACATCATGATGGCACATACGGTAACGCCAAGCACACAAAACAAATCCGTGTGTGGCCGTAATACTCTTTGTTTGTTTTCGTGTTCGATAAACTTGTATTGTTTAAAACTTATAATAGGTTTCTAGAATTGTTTTTGACAGTCAGTGCTGTTTTGCTTGTGTAGTTATTACCGTCAGCATTGTTTTTGTCATCGTCCATTTCGCTGTCTCAGTAGCTATCACCCTCGATCGCTCTCTTCCTCCTCCACAACTTCCCCCCTACCCCTACCCCTCCTCCTGCTCATCGTCGTCGTCATCGTCATCATCATCAGCATCACCATTATTATCATCGTCATCGTCGTCGTCACCATCATCATCGTCATTCTTGTCATCATCATCATCATCATCATCATTATTGTCACGTGGGTTTATGGGTTTTAGGGCTCTGCACAATGGAATGATGTAAACCTCACGCTTTATCCGATGGTAACTGCTAGTTAGTCACCCTGTGGAGTACTATAATAAATTTATTTATTTAGCTCGGTCTGTGTAAAGGCTGGGGTACAGAGATAGATAGAAAAATGGTAAAAGATTACTGTCACACTAGCTTTCACACGGCTATGAATCATATGTATGTGTGTATATGATAACAGTTAAACATCACACCTTTATTTCTTCTACTCTATACAAGATTCTCTAAGTACTAATCTACCTTAAACGTTAAATAGTCACTGTGAATAATTCGATCGCTGATAGTCTATGCAGCTAATTGTTCATCCTCGGGCACTGGAGGTTAATGTTCATGAGAAGTGGACTACTGTGGTCCTGTAGCTCTCAGTTTTGTGTGCACACACGTGTATCGACTTAGCTGTGAGTCTGGCGTGCTGTGCCGTGGTCGGTTTGTTGACAACTTGTGTTGTCTTCTTCTGGTTCTTCCCTGTGGGTAGACTGGTTGGCTTTCCTCGCGCAATGCTGGGGATACCGTTGCAGCCAACGAATGCGTCGACGTGGTTTCGTCTGAGGCAGTGTTGGGCGCACTACAGAACGCCTGTTCGTCTGTAACATATGAGACGAAATTCTGCACAACCTTGAATGATAGGGGTGTGCAGAGCGTCTCACTGAAGGTCGTAATAGCCCTCAGTGATTAGCTCCACATCTACATATATAAGCGACAAACATTCTGCTAAGTCCCTGGTCCACTGGAATCTCCACTCTAATTTCCTATACATTCATAAATATAAAACATGGCTACTTATACACATCAAGAATTAATAATAATATACACATTCATTTGTACAGCCACTGGTTTGCAAGCATACATATAAGTTAAACAACAGTGGGTCCGTACAGAATTCAAGATGGCGTCTGCCGGTCGTCTTTTGCCTCGTGGTCGGCTTCTCCACGTGTCAGGCAAAGTCGGGCTAGCAATTCAATTTTATGCATAGTAAATTTCATAAACATAATTCAACAATAATATAATACATCACAATGAAACAGAAATATGTTCATTTACCTTCGTGACAATATCAGGCCAGTGGCTACTGGTGTGAATTCGGATTTACACAAGTACTGCGTCCTAGTCTTTTCTGAAGAGAACTACTGCTCCTGTGTAGCGATGTAGCTGTTATCTCTTCCTCGGTTTAGACACGAATGAATTAAGCTATGCTAGGTTTTGACACAGTCAGAACTGGCTCTAACCGCTCTGCCTGCGTCTCATTGGTTAAACTTTCTCGCCTATCGTAATTACGATGATGTCATTGCCTTCAGCCAGCGTCAACTACCACTGTGTGTATAATCAGCAGTATACATAGACTAACCAAGCTAAATATTAAAATAAGCAGAGTAAAACTAGTCCTAACGCGACAATTATCATCATCATCGTCGTCATCATCATCATCATCATCATCATCATCATCATCATCATCAATATCTTCTTCTTCTTTCACAAAAGCATCTATGAGCGCAAATGCTCGCGCACGCACACACTCACTTACACATACACACACACACACACCCACACACTTACACACACTCTCTCTCTCTCTCTCTCTCTCTCTCTCTCTACCTCCCTCTCTCTCTCACACACACACAAACACAAACACATACAAACAAGCGTGTATATATGGCAAACTGGGGTTTTGGACGCAATGTTTACATAGGAAAGTGATTTTTTTTTTACGGAAACAGCGCAAATTTCATCTAAAAATTTAAGAATTAGATCAAGAAATGACTCTTTTCGTCAAAACGTTGACTTATTTCGGCTTTTAACCCCGCCCCATTTACTTCAAATTTGGCCAGAAAACAGCAAATCCAGGATAGAGCACTCCCCTGTACTTAAAACACTCCCATGCACTACAAGTGCACTCCCATGCGCTAAAAGGGCGCTCCGCTGTACTTAGAAAAAAAATGGGGTTGTGGAAAGCAAAAGTGGGGCGCTAGCTAAAAATCCCAATTGTTTTGCATACGAAGGCAAGCTTAGCACTCCATTTCTCCATGAATACACGCCAACACTCTCTCACACATAATATCCAACTTTCCTCCTTACACACACCCGACTTCTGACTATGATCGATGGATACAATTAATTGTGACAGTCCATTTCCAAAACGCTATAGTTAGTGTCATCTTGACCTAGCTTTCTTGGTTGTTTGTTGTTGTTTTCTCGCCCTGTATTGTTTTATGATCGATTTCATCAAATGACAGAAAGGCAAAGTGTGATGAAGTGGTTATTTGTTGTATGATAATCTTTTCGCATGAGCGAGAAAGAGAGAGAGAGAGAGAGAGAGAGAGAGAGAGAGAGAGAGAGAGAGAGAGAGAGAGAGAGAGAGAGAGAGAGAGAGAGAGAACAAAAATGGAGTGAGTGGGTGTGTGTGAGAGCGAAGGGAGCGTTGGAAGAAGAAGAAGAAAAAGAAGAAGAAAAAGATGATGATGATGAAGAAGAAGAAAGAAGAAAGAAGAAGAAGAAGAAGAAGATGATGATGATGATGATGATGATGATGATGATGATGATGATGATGATGATGATGATGATGATGATGATGATGATGATGATGGTAGGAGATGGAAGATAAGGCGACCTGATTGATAACGATGATGACGACGACGACGACGACGATGATGATGATGATGATGATGATGATGATGATGATGATGATGATGATGATGATGATGATAATGATGATGATGAATGGTAGGAGATGGAAGATAAGGCGACCTGATTAATAAAGATGACGACGACGGTGATGATGATGAGGAGGATTAGGACGAGGACGACAACGACGACGACGACGACGATGATGATGATGATGATGATGATGATGATGATGATGATGATGATGATGATGATGATGATGATGAAAGCGCATTCTGAGTTTGTATGCTTCAAGACTTCAAAAAAGCGTTTGACCGAGTCTGACATGCAGCTCTATGGGCAACCATGAGAGTGTACAACATAAGCCCTAAAATTATTTTAAGTCATCAAAAGCCTGTATGACAAGGCTACCAGTGCAGTCCTTCACAACAGCGCCATCTCCAACCTCCGTTTTGCGGATGACATTGATGGATTGGCTGGAAAGGAACAAGAACTTGAACAGCTGGTACAGAGGCTTGACTCCACCTCCAGAGCTTATGGAATGGAAATAAGTGCAGAAAAGACCGAAATGATGACCAACAACACCAAAGGCATCAACATGGACATCAAAGTCCAAGGCCAATCCCTCAAAACAGTGCATAGCTTCAAATATCTAGACAGGACGTCCTCCCCAGGATCGCAGAAACAACTGCTGCCCTGACAAGATTGTAGCCCAGTTGGAAAGACAGCACCATCAGTCCACATTCCAAGGTAATACTGCTGCGCTCCCTTGTCATCTCCATCTTCCTATATGCTTGCGAAACATGGACCCTCACAGCAGATTTACAACGAAGAATACAAAATATGGAAATGACGTGCTACAGAAGACTTCTGGGCATTTCCTATACCCAGCACATCACCAACAACAAAATCCGACAGACCATCACAGAAGCGATTGGATAGCATGATGACTTGCTCACAGTGGTGAAGAAACGGAAACTCCGATGGGATGGTCACGTCACCAGAGCATCAGGCCATGCAAAACCCATCCTGCAAGGCACGGTGCAGGGAGGCAGAAGAAAGGGGAGACCGAAAAAGAGGTGGAAGGACAACATTCGAGAATGGACTGGTTTGACACTGAAGGAAGCCATGAGGGTTGCTGAGAACAGAAAAAGATGGAATACGCTGGTTAAACGATCGTCTGTGGTGCCCCAACGACCTTTGAGTTACGGGCAAGGATAGGATAGGATAGGATAGGATAGGATAGGATAGGATAGGATAGGATGCAGGAATGCGAAGAACCGCCAAAAATATCATCTTTCACTTCAGCATTATTGCAATAGGTGCTCGGCCAGCGTCATTACAGAACTAAGGACAACAAAAGGAAGAAAACACACTGGAAATGTAGGACCAACGTTATTTAGTTTCGTTTAGCAAATTGCACAAGGTTTGTGTTGGGGTCGGTGGGTGTGTTTGGGTTAGGTGGTGTGTGCATTGGGGGTGGTTTGTGGGGCGTAGGGTAAGGGTAGGGATTCGAAGGGAGAGGGAGAAGGGTTCGGAGACTGTCAAAACAGCCAATGGACGAGTGGTTAAGTGCCCGTTGTTTAGCACTTGTAGGGATC
>JBAHVR010000328.1:0-50000 GCA_036898135.1 Oncomelania hupensis
GAGAGAGAGAGAGAGAGAGAGAGAGAGAGAGAGAGAGAGAGAGAGAGAGAGAGAGAGAGAGAGAGAGAGAGAGAGAGAGAGAGAGAGAGAGAGAGAGAGGGGGGAGAGCCAGCTAGCCAGCCAGCCACGCTGATTATGTGTTTAGGGAGTGTAGACGAGAGGCCTGCGAATGCGTTCAGCAGCCTTGCCATATTCTTTGAGGTAATTAATACAGAATGATATAACATTGGCGGGCGCAAGGCTATCGTGAATACGGATAAATTAAACTCGCGCACTTTTCGATTTTTTCTTCCCTCATGCTCGTCAGTATGTATTGCGACAGTGGCAGATAGGCTAGTAATAATGAAGAAGCAAAAATCTCTTTTTTCATTTTTTGCTAGGGAGGAGAGGGGCAATAAAAGAAGTTTATGTGAAGACGAAGGTGTTTCTAATGAAACAGAAAGTGCATTAACAGAGTCGCCATCTACTTATATAAAATAGTGACGCATTATAAAGCTTTGCTATGGGTCATACCGGTTTCCGTGACTGGCCTACCGGTTTGCGTTCGAGTGGGTTTGTTTACTGTGACGTCGTACCGGTTTTGCAAATCCCTAGGACAATCACTGATATATATAATCGAATATATAATGTATTGTTCACAGACTTCTTGCTAGATCAAAGTGCATGCAACCAAGACCCAGCCAGCATTCACAAAACGATCTGTTGAAATTAGAACTTTGCATAATAGCCAATTATGGCTCCGGCGAATTATTAATCAAGATCAAGATCAAAACCCACAACATTAAAACACTTGCACACTTGGGCCATTGGTCATTTAACTATACTTGCTGGCCATACTAATATAATCAATTCCTAAACATGTATACACATTTGATTGTATTGTGGAACCTATAGCTATACTTTGCAAAACAATATTAGAAGTTAGCAATGAACCAGGCGAGCCAATCAGTGTTTCCAAAACACTCTGTAGGGTACAAAAGAAGAATAACAGGAAAAAAAACACCACAAAAACGCTTTCATTTGCACTGGCTCTTGTCTTGCTCAATTCATTTTCTTTTGTTTGCAAATAATGATCCACAAATTCAGCACGTCATGAAACCTGGAAAAGTTTACATTTGGTACTATGACGGATATGATTTTATTTGTCACGAATGAATACATTTAAATAAATAAAATGCTTTTACAATACTGGAGAATGAATGAAAATTGCTTTTGGAAAATCCCTGGCAGATACCATTGAAAACAACTCCCCCCTCCCCATTTACTCCACCCACCCCCCCTTTCAGGAATGTAATTAATGTTGGTCACTGAGTAAGCATGGTGTACAAATAATCGAAAATTAAATTATGATGGATGAGGACAGCTTACCATCTCAATAGCTTTGGAGGAGACATAGAAGAACAGCTGGAACTGCCGCGTACGAGCAGAAATCTCCTCATACCACTCTACCGAGAAACAGAATCTTTCATCGTCCTGATGGAAAATAAATTATCACAGTTTAAATAATTTAAACCGTTGAGACTTTGAACATGCTTCTGCATGCTCTTCTGAGTGTAAGCAATTATACACAATCATGTCTAAACATGTGTGCAGCAATTTATGAGTGTGTATGTAAGTGCCTTGATATTATTGGCCACAATAAAGTTGCATATGACAGACATGTGATGCTCATTCCAAGTGAACTTGCTTCTTCTGCCAACAAGGTCAGATTTTACTTCATTCCAAACATGCTTTTTCGGGCCACAAACAAGTTAATGTTTATAAGATTCTGGGACTCCAGCAATGAATGATCTGATCATAATGATATACTCATAGATATTAAAGTTATAAAAGTAAAAATTTAAAGACCAGATAAAAGAGAAAAAGTAATATCTCTAAGTAATAAATTAAATTCCAAATTAAAATTTCATGAAAGATAGAATGAATACCACAATCTTGCACTCAAAAGAACAGATCAAGATAAATTGAGATTGTTATGTTAACAAAAATCTCAACAAATTATGGTAAATACCAAACGTGTATAAAATTTGAAACTGTCCAAGACTTAAACAAAGCCCACAAACAAACAATTGTGAAAATTTTGGATTTTGAACAATTATACTTACCAATTCAATGACACATGACTGTAATTTTGTAAATTTCATGTTGAAATAAAAGTCAATAATGAATAAATGCATGTCAATGTAAATGCTGATGAAAAAAGGCACTTTGCTATAAGTATAACTTCATTACTATGCTCTGTGAGGGGAGGGTGCGTTGTGGGAGTTTTGAAGGAGCTGTGCCATATATGTGCTCTTTGATAATTTTCTGCCTTTTTTTTTTTCCTTACACATTTTCTTGTTGTGTTAATTTGCAGTGTGTGTGTTTCCTTCAAATAATTGTTTTTAGCCCTAAATCACTCTCTTGGACAAGTGGACAAGACTGGCTGAACCTGTTTACATTAAAATTAAAAATTGATCATTGCCATAAGGCCAACAAAAAAAATCACATGTTTGTTTACGGTAACATAAGAAAAAAAATAGGGTAGGCTACTTTTATTTTTCTAAACCTTTTCCACATTGGGTGCAATTTTTTGGACTGTTTTAATTTTATTTCAGACGATCCCCCCCCCCCCCCCCCCCCCCACTCCCACTCCAAAGTGTGTAGGGTTGGTAAAAAAAAAATAGGGTCGGTCGGGATACTGTAAACACTTTTTTGTTGTTGGCCTAACCATATGCATGTCTTCATAAGTTCATGTTGACAAGAGGCACACCGCAGAGTTCCAAATAATATAGCATGATGATACATCTGCATTAACTCCTTGACTGCTTTTGATGAGAAAAGTCGTCACACTATTGTGTGACGAAATATGCCAATGACCTGTAAATCTCGTCATCATCATGGTCATCATGGTGACGCTTTTTCACTGTATGTAAGTTTGGTATGATAACCCTTTTCCTTGGTGTGTGACAGCCCACCACACGCCAACCTACCCACATGAAAACAAAGCTGATATATATGCGTTAATCAGGGACATAGATGAAAGGAACTCAATAAAGCTCATCCATACATCAAATATGTCAACAAATTTGATGCGATTCTACCCTCTCTTTCTCACTATCTCTCACTTGGATTAAAAATACAAAGAAGTATACATTTTTATTTTTACTAAATAGTATATATTAATTTATAAAATTAAATTATCTTTCCTAAATCATGTATAAGTGTTACCCAATTATTTCTAATACTGTTCAAGCTACAATGTTTTGTAGTTTTGTACAATGGTGACCCAGATTTGCCTGGCAAGTAGTTGTAAATCAGTGCAATTCTCCCTGGCAGTGAAAGGGTTAAACAAGCAACAGATAAAAATAAGAATGAGGATGAAACTTGATAAAGTGGTACCTTGTGTTATAGACTTAATTTGCTCCAATACACAGTTCGTAACCTGAAATGTTCGTGACCCGAAACATTGAAATCAATGACAAATAGACAATCCATTTCAAGATGAAAGAATCATTCTTTTCAATTAACATCCGGTCATTTACCTGACAAAATGCAAAGAATATGTGTACTTCAACTCAGTTCAAGTATTAAATAAAGAAAAAGAAAACAACCAAATAAATTACATAGAAAATTTTAAAAAAAAAAGATTTAATCTATAATTTTTACCAAGAAAATCATTATGAAAAATGTGTCACTTTCTTTGGTATTCTGAATCATTAGTTTCAGGAGTTTCTTGTCACTGTTTCTGGTCAGCTGACTGGGAATCTTTCTGCAACAAGAAACTATCAAGGGAAATGTGTCGCTTCCTTTGCTGGACAATCTTTCTGAAGTGGGCCATTGCGTTATCATTCATAAGGTTTACTGCTCTGTTACTGTTAGCAATAAGATTGTTTGGATGATGGTTCACAATGAAGTCTTTGACGTCAGCCCACTTGCTGCAAGTTTCTTTAATCTTGGCAGTTGAACTTGAAATGGTCATTGGCTCATCATCGGACAACTGCTCCTCCATTAATGTCTTTAGCTGTTCATTCTAAAGATCCACAAGCTCATCTGTAGTGAGCTCTCCACTGTCTCCTTCATTTGTATTGTATGCAATTGTTTGTCTCCAATGTTAAACCTTGCTCTCTATTGGGCATTTGTTCGTAACATGAGGCACCGTTCGTTACCCGAGACAAAAAAATTTCGAATTTGTTGTTCGTAAACTGAATTGTTCGTGACCTGAGGCATTCTTAACCTGAAATACCACTGGATATGGGATCGGACAATACACCCCAATATAATGAATGAGTGTTACTGTTAGAGTATAAATATATACATCTTAGACTTAGAGTAAATTAAGGCTACCTAGGGTTAAAGTTAGGGCCGATAATATCAAACTTGATCTAACCTTAACATACAATCCAATGTAAATATATTTGCCACATATTGTTTCCATAATTTTTCTATGTACTATTACTAACGCCACTAGCAGATTTAAAAAAAAAAATTTTATTTATTTTGAGGGATGTGATCTATGTTAAGTTTGCTTGCAACTTGTGCCAAATTCAGAAACCTATAGTGCCTAAATTTGTAATGATTTTCGTTCCTTCGGCAATGCTAACATATTCTTGCGTCTCTTTTCTATAATATTTGTAAAGATAAAGAAAAAAACGAATTTTCTCTGCTTGCAGCCAAAATGACAATTTGAAAATGGTGAGAATGCTAAACATGAAATAAGAACGCGGATTTCTATGGTCTGAGTCAAGGTTAATTTATTAAAAATGCAATTAGGCATGAAAAAAGAGAATTCAAGAAAGGTTTTTACCATGGTAGCAGTATGTAGTTGTTACAGTTTCCACAAAAATTTTGAATTCTTCTATGTAGCCGTGCAGCAACTTGTTGTAGCAACAGCCGTTTCCGTCGTAGCAAATTGTAAAGTATGTTTTCATTGGTAAAAAAAATACTTCCTGTTACGAACTTCCGGTGAGAAGTTTAGGGATGTGAAATTCACTAAAAGTAAAATAGTCATTTTTATACCGTTTGTGGGCTGCGTATGTTTGTCTGTGCTTGATTTAAGAGGTTAGTTTATTTGTCCTTGCGTATTCTGTTTATTCTTTGTATATATTCTGTTATTCGAGATATGGATAAACTCAAATGACTAAACTAAACACAGTCACAGCCACTCACTGTGTTGTGCTTGTTTATGTTATTTGTATGTCACCGTGTCAGCGTGTGTGTGTATTACTGTATATCACTATATCTGTGTGTGTGAGTGTGTGTGATCACAAACTCTGAAGTCTTTTCGTTCGTCTTTGTAAACTCGTGGGCCTCCAACATACGTACGTAGTATATGTAATTGAGGCCTTCGAAAGACGAGACTTCCCAGCCTGTGTGTGATCCGCTGATCGGATTTGGTAGTGGAATACAGGTAGTCTGCTTGGTGCTTATCTTACTATCGAGATGGCCATTGATTTTACTATTTTAGAAGACCTGTGACTGTGTTTTAGACGTAGGTCTACAGGTTGAAATGCTTTGTACTAATGTTTAATTAGTGTGTTAAAGCGTGAGGGAGCACTTTTAAACTGTTCGTTATTTTTTTTTTTAAAGAAAAAAAAAAGAAACAAAGCGTATGATTATTATTATTATTATTATTATTATTATTATTACTTTAATACTTCACTTTTATTTTCTGCTAGGTTTTTGGTCACGATGTGGCTGCAATTTTAAACAAGATATAACGTTGGCACCACTACATAACATATATTGCCATGGCATCAAAAGCACAAGCACAGTTGAAGGAACCATCAGAAACCGTCTT
Organism: Oncomelania hupensis; assembly: GCA_036898135.1. NCBI lineage: Eukaryota > Metazoa > Mollusca > Gastropoda > Littorinimorpha > Pomatiopsidae > Oncomelania > Oncomelania hupensis. Next base: position 5,780 of record JBAHVR010000328.1, read on the forward strand.
GCTGAGGCAGCCTCTTCCTAAATATAGTTTCCAAGGCAGAAAACTCCCCAGAGAAGGACAGTCGGGCACCAATAAAAGTGGAGGCTATCAGGTGGTGCCTGAAGTGAGCACTGTAGTAAATAAACCCAGTTCAGAGAACATGCTCAGCAGTGCCAATGGGACACAGGATAAAAAGTCCATTGCAGTGAGACCGTTTTCATCGGCTGGGACAGAAGCTACGAGTGTGGCAATCACAAGTCATGGATATGAAACAAGTCGCTGTCAGGTAGTGCCAACCAAACCAGTTGCTGTGCTAGTTGCGCCAAACATGCGTTCTGGCGGGTCAACATCTAGTAATAGTATCGGTGCAGCCAGTAGCTTGAGGCCACCGGTGAAGTTTGAGCTGGGCGGAAAAGAAATAGTATCTGAAAGTGATGTAGCGGAAACTGTGCAGCTGATGTCAGCATCTCTAGTTGGCAAGAAAGGCGAGCAGCTTTCCATGACCTTTCTACCACCCCCTGCCTCTCTCACCAGCACTGGCAGTAGGCAAGATGGTAAGGTTCCTATTTTGTTGTTATTTTCATTTTCTTTTATTTGTCAGCTATACTTATATATATAGACACCAGTTTAACACAGAAGACTATCATCATCCTAAGATCTTACTTTGGACAGTGATGGTGATGTTTGGTGTATGGTGATATTGTTGATGTTGGTTGTATTTGTACCAGCTGATGTTGTGGTTGTGGTTTTATTATTGTCATTTAATTAAAATTTACAATATATATTCATCTGTGTGACATTTAAATGCAATTATAATTTATTATAATGTACTAACTACTAAGTGGTGTTTACCACACCTCCGGGGCAGCACCCTCACTCCTTAGCTGCTCTTTTCATCACCCCTCTATATAGTTTTTTTTTAAAAATGATATGTATATAAGTTGTCCCAGTTTGTTATTTATTATTATATTTTATTTCTTCATTTTACTGTCATGAAAGCTGCCATGAGCTATATGATAAATAAAGATAGAACAGAATGTTTCATTCTGGAACTCTCTCTACCCTGTCTAAGTCTTTATGCGTTTTCCAATAATAAATACAATAACAAGTACGTGTCATATTTTTCAGAAATACCAGTACCAGATGCGGCACTGCTATCTCATGCTGTTAAAGGGCCGTCTGTCACAGAGAAACTGGACAAAGCAGAGAGAGAGATTGTGATACTGAAATCTCAACTAGAGGTGCAGCTGCAAGTGAATGCGGAGATCAAGCGCCTGTTGGTTGCCTCTGTTGGAGAAGACTTTGAACGTAAAGTGGAGAATTTAGCCAGGTAAAATATATAGCTTCAGTCATTGCAGCTGATTCATTTGCCAATTTGGCAAATAAATATTTTTATCAAAATGAAAACAAAATGTTCTCAAATAATTATTGTAAATTGGCCAGTACAAATTATTTGCGCTTCTGAAAATGAAAATGAAATGTAAAACAAAGAATTATTGTAAATAAACGTGGTGCAACGAAAAGCTTTCTACTTCACTTGTGTTGTGATAAAATAAGTATAAACTTGTAATGAATTATAATGATCACTATATGTTAATTATGAAGACTTTTATTTCATTATGATTTTCTGAATAAATTATTGTGAATTTGTTGTAAAGATTGATTGCTAATAAACACAAATGCTCACATGGATCTAAGCGCTCATGCTGTATCTAAGCATTCATGCTGGATCGAAACACTTATGTCTTACCATACACACACACACACTTTCACACACACAATGTGTATCTTCTTTTTTTCTCCATCACTTCAGAGACCGTGCAGAATTGACGTTGGAACTCGGAGATTACACCAAGAAGATGACAGAGGACTATGAACACCTTGATCAGATTTCTATTCAGGCCGACATGTGGCGCAGCAAATACCTGGCTAGCAGGTGAGGACTAGGTTTGTCTAAATAAAATAAATAATACAGCAACATTAGGGACAATTAAGCATTACAACAACAACAACAACAAAAATATTTTTTTTTAAACATCATTATTTTGGTGTTTTTGAACTAGGCAAGGATGCAGAAAGCAAATGAATTTAGATTCAGATTTTATAAATTTAAAGTCTTTTCATTAATAAAATGTTTTTAGACTTTCATAATCATATTTACATATATACATGCATAAACATACACACATGCATAAACACACGCATATGATATATATATATATATATATATATAACGCATACATTTATTTACTTCATCAAAAAATGTTTTTATGCCAGTATGAGTATGTAAGATAATGTTAAAGATTTAACATCTTTGATACTATCAGTGTCATTTATCAAAACATCATTTGCTTTGTATAATGGTAATAATTTTGTACATTCAAATAATAAATGTTTTACAGATATTGTTTGCTGATAAAACAGTCTCATGGCTAGACAATCTAATGTTACAATCTGATATCGAATTTGTATTTGTAGCTCCATTTTTGGCAAGTTTGTCCAATTGTTCATTCCAGTACAAACCAGAATGAGATGGAACCCAACAAAAATCACCATTTGTACCTCGTCTAATAATTTCATGTATTATATTTATATTTAGACTTGCCTATTACAGTATTAGACTAGACAGCCAGTCAGTAGCCTACCACAATTCTTAGTAACCTGGTCTCAACTTTCAACTTGATTATTAAAACTTGTGTTGCATGCAGAGTCAGCGGTTTGTTAGAATTCCATACCTGTCAAGTGCTACGGATTTTTGCGTAGCGCTACGCATTTTAAACACTTTCCCATTGCTACGGTGTATCACAAAGCGGCTACGCAATTTTTCAAAAGTGACAATAATATTTTTTAACCAAGGGGGTTTTCGCGCGAAAGTAGTCTGTTCCGGTCGAGTCCGGTTTAAAGACACTTAGTAAAAGCACCGCACTTCCGCAACACGTGTTCATTCAGAACTTCAGTCTACGATCAGTCTTTGTGAGGGAGAGACAGACGGAGTTGAACAAAGAAAATGGCAAAGCCTCCACCTAAAAAACTCAAACGACCATGGATAATATTTATTTATTGTGTACATTTTGATAGGACTGTTCTTTTTATTTACTTGTTTCATGTCATTAACATTATTCATTTCTCTTTGATTACTTACATATTATCTCAGCTGCCATTTACCCCTTGGGGTCATGAGCAATCTTGTCACTGTAGATTGTTCTAACCTATAAAGGGAACAGCGAAAGCCCCAGTTGAAAACCTGTCTTGCCTTTGTAGGCATGACTAATTCACTGCGGCAACAGTTCCCCCCGTTGGAGTGCCGGGGGTTTCAGTATAAATAGTATCCCCACTTTCTGGAAATTTAGTGCTTTAAATTCCCACTGTCGCTGTCTTCATCATTTGCTCTTTCCCATTCCTGATCTGTCCTATCACTCTGCTATACTTTCTTCTTCTTCGCTAGATCAATGACCTACCTTTTTTCTTGAAAACTCTTCCTGGACAAGACTCCCTATTTGTGTATGAGGTCTGTTGGATCAGCTTGGGAGTGTTGGACGCTTTCTGCCGGGTGGTCACTAGGGCTTCCTATGATTGTATTATTTCGCACTATAGGCATTTTATATGTATGTGTTTTTTTGATGATTTATAATGATGGTTGTATTCTATTTTGTTTTTGTAACCGGGGTGTTCGCGTAGTTGAGGTCAACCCTCAGCCGTCCCCCGCGTGGGATGTCTTTATTGTAAAGTGACTGGCCGGTGGAGGGCATTCAATTTTCCCACTAGGGTTGTTTCGGCAGATCTTTTATGCGGATCGGGGGTTGTCCGGTCCTGATTTGGCTCGGAAGAGTCCGCTGGACCTAAAGCAACAATAAATCAATCAATCAATCAAGCTGCCATTTAGTTATATTTTTATTAAATTGGTATAAGCTTTTGTGCAATGCTGATAGTTCTTTTCTTGGCATTGTAAAAACCATGTTTTGTGAATAAGCAAATTTGTTTTGGGGAAAAAAGTTCATCTGCTTTTTCTGTGTCAGTGATTGTCTGCCTTGGGTTTTTTTTTTTGGGGGGGGGGGGTGGGGGGGGGGGGGGGGTGGGGGGGGGGGTTATGATTGCCTAGCTTATTTTCTGTCTGTATGTGTAAATTTTTTTTTTTTTTTGCATTTTTACTTTTATTTTGAAAAACGTACATGAAAATGTTTATAATGATAATGGTAATAGCTAAAATGTTGTGCATTAACAAGATTTTACAATAAATTTGTAAACACATTGGATGTGTGTGTTTATATTGGATGCAGAAGTTTCCAGTTTTGTTGTGAATCGCGTGATTCACATTAGTGCTACACCAAACCTCCATTTGCTATGGTTGTTCTGTTAAATTGCTACACCACAACCCGAAAACCCCTTGACAGGTATGGAATTCTCACTAACCTATTGCAAACTGTATACAATGACAAAAAGTGGTTGCAACTTTGTTTGGAAACAATGAGAAACACTGAACATCTGTGAAACTTGATAAAAGCATCATCAGCTGTGAATAAGGAAAGAGGTATGTCCATGGAAAGGATTTGGTGGAAAAAGATATGGGGGGGAGGGGGGGGGTAGCAATAACAGTTTTGAGCTCTTTGGATAGATTGTGGCTACCCTGGGCTATTTATGACGACATCAGATTAGGAGCTTTAGATAGGAAAAAGATCCTTAGCAGCAAAGGGAGGCAATGATGACTTGAATTAATGTGATCTTTTTCTGTGTTAATCTTTCGTAAATTATGTAACCAATTTATTGTGCCTTCTAACACACAACCGTACCCACAAGTTTTGGTTGGGGTGGGTGGGTGGGTAAGGTGTGTTGATGTTGTGATAAGAAGGGTATTACCGAAAAAAACATTCACTCTTAAATACCAACTAGGTCTATGGTGCATAACAACCACCATCTTAAAGTAGATCTGTAGGAAGTAATCCACCAGCTAGGAGTTAGGGCAGTTTTCTCCTTTGCACCTTGTGATTATTATTTTGCTGAGCATGAGGATGATGTGCTGTGACTTAGGGTGATGGTAGAAGAGCTGGCAGCAGCCCGAGCGTTTTACAGCAGTCAGTTCCAAGATTCTCAGCAAGCAGTTCAGGAACTACTCAACGAAAGATATGAGCTGCGATCTAACCTTCTACAGTCGTACAAGTAAGAAGCAACAGTTTTAATTACAAGTAGAAGCATTTTTATTTCTTTATAAGTATGATGCAGAAGTTTGTTTGTTGTGCGTGTGTGTGTGTGTGTGTAGGGAGGGGAGAGAGGGGGAGGGAGTGTTAATTTATTTGTTGTTGTGTTGTTCTTCTGAAAAAGTTTTTTTAAATTTTAAAGTGTTATTTTATTTAGATTTTAGTTTCATTCTTTTTGTTTTCCATTTTCTTTTTTTTTTTTTGTTTTTTTTTGTTTTTGTTGTTCTTTTTTTAAATTCAAAATGCTAATATACATGATATTTTCAGATGTCTGCAGCAGGTGAAAGAGGCTTTTGATCCGTTCAATGCTCGCAAGTCTCACAGCCTCAGCTCAACAAATGTCCTTGACCTGGCTTCAAGCATAAAGCAACTGTCAGAGGCGGTTCGCTTCCGCCTGCTTCCGGCTCATGCTGGTTCTCACGTCATCATGCCGCTTGAGGAGTCCTGGGAAAGCAGCATGACTCGGGCTGAGCTGTTGGCTTATGAGGTAGGCCAAAAGCATTATTATCTTTTTTGTTATCACTGTCAGTGAAGGAGACACATTTTTTTTCTACTATTGCTTACTTGCTATGTTTAAATGAGAAAAGTTGGACTTATAAATGTATTGCATTGCTTTCATTGCTTATTTGGTTCTTGTTGTGAATTATATGGTTTAAATGAGGTTTAAACATCTGGAAAAAAAAGAGTGCAACGAGTAGTTTTATCAGCAGATACATCCCGTATAGTAAAATCTGTATAGAGAAGAAGTAGAATAAATAAAAACCTTACTATACTGTAGGTAAGTTCTTTTTATACTATTGTAGAGCAAAGAAGTTAAATTAGGTATATTTGTGTGAAACATGGAACAAACAAAAGTTCATTTCTTCTGTTTGTTGTGCAGCAACTGTCGAAGCAGACGACACCGCCGAGCTTCAAGCACTCTATTCCTAGCAGTACTGCTTTGGCAAGCGTGCTTACAACGTCCAAATCTTACGAACGATTTCACCCACACGCAAAAATGGACAACCTGACCGTCAACTGCTGTACTAAATGCAAAGGAGAAATTATGGTTGCTTAGATCACCATCATTAAGGAGAATTCGTTTTTGTTTTTTTAACAGTGAAGAGTTGAAAAGAGACGACAAATAGATCTGTTGCTTATCAAAAACAATTTTACAGATGAATATAAGGAGCACAGTTGTGGACAGGTCTATTTGTATGGTGCAGTGCTCAGATGAGTAAGACTTTGTGCAAACTTGTGGCAGGTGAGTGGCCTTTGGCTCCAGCAATAGTATTTGGACCTGCTGGCATAATGGTGCATGCAGGTTTACGTTTCATGCCAACAGTGGGGTGGGTGGGTACTAAAGTAAAGGCAGTTGTTGGTGTCATAATATTTATGGTTTTGGTGAATTGTACATTGAACTTGTGCGGTTTTCATGAATGTGGAATATTTTCCTTATTTGGAACCTTGTGCAGTGTCCGCCATTGATGAATAATTTTGCTTACTATCTGTTCTGGTCTATGGCCTTAATAATTCAGGGAGGCTAGGAACAGATCTTATTATTACAACAAAGATGTACTGGATGGGCTTTCATGCTGTATTATTTAATGAAAAGTACAATGAACAGTATAATGATGCTGACGAAGAATGCTTGGCTGTGACACTGTATGGATTTTGGTGTCAGTTCCTGATTTCTCTCTATTGTGGAAAGCATTATCGTCTCATCAGATTTGATCTCTTATTTTTATGGAGAACTTTCATTTCAAAGGACGAGGCATATGATAAAGTGTTGACAAGTGTTCTGCTGATATTCTTATAACCTGAAGTTTTGAAAGCTGCATCTAGCACTGAGCAATTTCCATAGTTTTGAAGGCTCTAGTACTTTGGATGAATGAACAACATTATCATTTTAACACTACAGAGCACCTGATTGGGTATTGAATTTTAATTTGAAGATGCTAGTTCTGTGAACATAACTTATCATGAATACAATTCTAAATTTGCATAGAGTTATCTTAAGTTTCAAAGGACAGGGTATGCATTCTAGCATTAATAAATTGTTTTGAAGGCATTAGTACTTTTCCTTTGATTCATGCATGTTCTGAAAGCATGCAGCACACAAAAGGTTGAATTGTTCATGTGTCTATGATGTTATAGGGTTTTGTTTGTAGGTGCTATCATAAGCTGTTTATATTTTGTTGTCACTTGTTTCCGCTTGCACCCTCAAGAACATTTTCTGTTTCATTGTTAATTAATCTTCTGCAATCTTCAGTGTAATTTGTTTAGTATGTTAATGTACAATGACCAAAGGGCCTCAAGTTTGGCAAATATTAACATTCATTCATTTAATTTTTTCAATAAATGGGCTTTCATGCTGTATTATTTAATGAAAAGTACAATGAACAGTATAAGAAACAGTGTTCTGTCTATTATTGTCCAGTTCTATGTAAGTTCAGTCATTTCAGGCAGGTTAAGTCGAGCCAAGTCAATCGGGTATAAAAATATATATATACTTTGTGTGTGTGGATAGATCTTGATGAATATAATGCTATGATAATGCACCTATAAATAATAAAGCAATAATCAGTGACATAGAATCTATGTTCATGGTGATTATGATGGTGATGATGATGGAATTGAGGAGAATAATAATGATGGTGAAAATGATGGTTAATGATAAAGATGACGAATAATGATGATGATGGCGTATATTGTATAACCTTGTAAATTTACATGCAGTGGTTAATAGAAATTATCTATGCATGCAGATGAAGTATTAAATTTGGGGAAGGTGATGGGAGGTACTAGTTGATAACATTAACAGTGGTGTTGGATTTTCATCACAATGCAAGTTTAATCTTTTTCTTTTCTTTTTTAAAAACTGGTTGGGTAGTGTAGATCCAGAACCATTTACTAACTAAAACAGGATACTCTTAGCTCTTCTCAAACCAAGTACTTTGTGTACAGAACTAATGTCCACTACATCTGATTTAGTGGACATTAGTTCTGTATACAGATTAAGTACTTGGTTTGAGAAGAGCTAGTGTATCCTGTTTAATGGGATATGTTATTATTTTTCTGCTGATGTATATAATATAGTGGACAATATAATTATGCATGTCGATCAAGTATTTGTTTGGGGATGGACATAGACATTTTAATTTTAATTAAATCATTTATCCAGTTGTATTGGATTTCGGTTTAACTCATGTTTTAAAGATATTTTACCATTGATTGTATTCTTTGTATTTGGATTTAGGATTGGGGATCTTAATTATTACTATTATTATATTTTATTTTTTTAAATTAGTTATTAATTATTATTGTTGTTTGATTTGTTTTAATATTATCATTATTTATTTCAGAATTATTTTAAAAGTAATGCTTTTATTTAGTGGTTAGAGATTTGATATAATTATTAGTCATTTTAGTATTTTGGGCGCAATAAGGTTTACTCTAGTCTGATTTTTTTATATACTGATGTGCTTTTTTATTATTTTTTTAACTAAAATAAAATTTCTTTGCTTTTTGTTTAATATGCTGTAATTAGGGGTTTTAATAAATATGTAGTAGAAGAACTAAGAAGAATTATGTGACAATAATTATAGCCTAATATTGTATATTTAGATGAATAATGGTGCCCACAGTTCGTACATGCATCAAGAAATTAGTTTTTTGACTTTAGTTATACGCATGACTAAGAGTGGGTTATCTAGAGAAGCAGGACTCTTAAAATAAATTATGTAGCAATACTATAATTATGAGCACAGACAAGAGAATCTTCCGCCTATTTGATGAGCCCCAGGATCATTTATGAGATCTGTCTAAATCTGTTAATAAAATTAGAGGGAGTAAGGGTTGGGTGGGTATTGTATAATATGCGTCCCATTGACAGATTCCATCGCAGGAGATGGCGATACTTTTTCTCATTATTTTGGCGTACTTTTATTTGGACTGAATGTAGTTTGTACGAAATTTGCCGAGAACAACCTGAGGATGATAAGAGTGCAGCTGGAAACCGCCGAACAAGTGGTTTTCTGGTTGTTCCAGAATGGGCCAAATATTTCAGAGCGCTTTCTTTGTTTTTATGGATCATGCGGTTTCGAGACCGCGCGCTCTTTTGGTCGCCAAAATATGAACGGCAATAAAGCGTTGCGGCTGAAATCAACTCAAGTATGAAAAACAATTAGAATTTTGGTTGGCTTGAGGAGAGAGTGAAGGCCTCGATCTGGTTGATGACAGGCAAAGACCAAAAAAAACACAACGTGTTCACGACTCGATCTCCAAAATAAACTTGCCTAGTCAGGCGTACTGCGACTGGTGTTGTGATAAGCTGAAATAGGGCTCAAAGGGAATCTAAATGTTCTAAAAGTTTGCAGACATAATCTTCATTATCATCATGTTTACATCTAAATCACGTCTTATAATCCACGACAAATCTAACATCAGGCACGCCCGCCTAAACATGATCATGATAAACATTATTTGTTACAACAGCAGATGATGCATTTGCAAAGTAAATAAGCATCTGCTCGCTTTTCTTTCCATCCAGCAAGCAATAACTGTTTTGGAGAGATTATTTCTTCTCTCCCACTCTTTCCAGACAGTCTTATTGATGTTTCAATAGCACTGCACTAACAGTGTCACAGTGTGAACGTTCCTTGTGGAACCCATGAACATCTTGGAGTAAGAGGGATTCACTTATTCATTTCTCATCTTCAGTGATCATCAATCTAATGCAACTGTTCTGAGGTAAGATAGTTTCTGAATGTTAGTTGTTCTGAAAGTATGGTTTAGTGACATCAAGGAGATTGTTACTGTATGCAGATAAATAGTTGGTGAGTCAGTGTGTCAATTTGGTTTTAAATTTGAACACATTGGTGAGAAATTACTGCAGCTTGAAGTGCAATGTTTTTTTTAAAATTGTAGTGTCTCCCAGTGTAAGTTTTAGGTGTGGAAAATGTAAAAATAATTACTCAGCTTCTGGGGAGGGGGAGGGGGAGGCGGATGCACCCTGACCCTGACCCCCATCTGGGGCGTTGCTCCTGGACCCCAGCACTCCTCCCTCTTCCTTCCCCCTCCTCCTGCACCCCGGGATATTTTCCTCCTTTTTGCTTATTTCCTATTTCCATGCCTGGGGCAGTAATGTACATAATTCTAGCTGTAGCTGTAAAATATGTTGAGAGTTTGGAAGATCATTCTTTGCAAGTACTGACTTTAGTGATTCTAGATAGACCTTTAAAGCTAGTGATAAATGTGATCCCTATAGTAATACTGTATGTGGGTTACCTAAACTCGTTTTGTTTTGTTTTCTTTTAGAAACATTTCTGTTCACAAGCATTATACAACACACCTAAAAAAAAAAAAAAATTAACAACTTTGACATGATTATCGCTCACACATACACACACACCACACACACACACACCTCCTCCCTGCTTGCAATGATGTAAGTCAACATTTACTATTTAGAAAAGTCAGCTTTCAGAATTCATATTTTTTTTACATCAGAATCAGACTATTGTCTCTGCAAACAGAAAGGGAAATTATTTTGTAGTGTGCAACAATCATTGGCAATAACTTTCTCATAACAGTCAGTATAGAATAAAACGTGAATGATCTCTAGATTGTCTAACTTAATACACCCGAACCTGTTGCTGTACAGCCAGATAAATTGTACTAAATTCTTAGAGTACATTGTAATCTTCTTAAGCAATGAAAGTCATATTTTCCTATATATCCTAGACATTACATGAAGACAGATATTCCAACCAAAGAGAGTATTGATTAACAAAAACGTTCTGAGCACTATACAACTGTAATGTTAGCAGCGGTGTGTTTTAATTCAATTGGTCTTGGACTAACACAAATGAGTTTGTTAAAAAATTTATAAAAAGATTTTGGTCTTATATGTATGTATATATATATATATATATATATATATTATATATATATATATATATATATATATATATATATTATATAATATATATATATATATATATATATAGTGGTCTCAAACATTATTGAATATCTGCCAAACAAATAAAGGTGATCTGTGGTAGTCGATACTCATTACTGTTCCTTTTTATACTCCTGTAAAATATACTGCTATTAAAATCAAAATTGAAACGTGATATTAAATTAATATTACTTTTTTTATATTTTTATTTAGAGGCATGATTTTGCTTTGGTGAACATATCTTCCAAGAAATGTAATACAGTCTAGATTCATCCCTGTAACAAAAGAAAACTGGATTTTTTGTTGATGTGTATTATTTTGATAGTGGGAGTATCATAGTATGAAATAAGTATTTTATTTTCTTTATTTTGTCATCTTTTTTTCTTTGTAACAAATGCCTCAATACTTACATTTAATATATATTGCAAAATTATTCAAGTTTTCTTTCAGTAGTTCTTTTTAATTGATTGTAATATAATGGAACTGCATCATCATAAACTCACTGTTGTTAAACATAAAACGAGCTAGACAAACAATACATTTACTGTATCAGTGTATGCATATCAGTTGTGCTGACACTTTTTTCTCATAATTTGAAATTGTGAAACATTGTACTACATTACTCATGATTTTTATTAAACAGGAAACAAAATTATGCTGTATTCAGAATTCGCCCTGGCCTTATGAATTTGAAACATTGTGTTCCCCAAAAATGGCATGTTCATCAGTGGAAATGTTTTGTATGTGAAAAGCTAGTCGGAATAAATTGTGTATGGTCTGTGTGCAGTAACCAGAAATTTGGCATTTGAGTTGTTTGTACTTGTTTTGAATGTCTCCCTTTCATTTCAATAATTAAAAAAATGATGGTGGCGGTGGTGGTTTTACTATGGTGGTAATGATGCCACTGCTGTTGTATCCCCACTTTCTGGAAATTTAGTGCTTTAAATTCCCACTGACCTTGTCTTCCTCATTTGCTCTTTCCCATTCCTGATCTGTCCTATCACTCTGCTATACTATCTTCTTCTTCGCTAGATCAATGACCTACCTTTTTTCTTGAAAACTCTTCCTGGACAAGACTCCTTGTTTGTGTATGAGGTCTGTTGGATCAGCTTGGGAGTGTTGGACGCTTTCTGCCGGGTGGTCACTAGGGCTTCCTATGATGTTATTATTTAGCACTATAGGCATTTTATATGTATGTGTTTTGTTGATGATTTATAATGATGTTTGTATTCTATTTTGTTTTTGTAACCGGGGGTTCGAGTAGTTGGGGTAAAGCCTCAGCCGTGCCCTGCGTGGGATGTCTTTATTGTAAAGTGACTGGCCGGTGGAGGGCATTCAATTTTCCCACTAGGGTTGTTTCGGCAGATCTTTTATGCGGATTGGGGGTTGTCCGGTCCTGATTTGGCTCGGAGGAGTCCGCTGGACCTAAAGCAACAATCAATCAATCAAAAAAAAAAAACTGCTGTTGTTGATGATGATAATTACATAAGTCATAAGAAATGTTATTCGTCGAAATGGAAACATTATTTTCGACCATGCAAAAATAAAATGAATAATAATAAAAGGAATAAAACCAACCAGTACTTCGAATAATAAATTACGATGAAATAAAATGATCATAATGGTGATACTGGTGATGTGATGACGCTGACGACAATAATGGTGATAATAATGGTGGTGATGATGGCGATCATGATGATGTTGATGATGATGAAAACAATGATAAGAATCGATTATATAAAAAGTTAACACAAACACTTCACATTCAAATGAGATTGATAGCAAAGATAATTTCGTATAATTGTGTGTTGTTGTTTCTGTTGCTAATTTTAAATACTAATCATGGACCTATGTTGAGTTTTTTTATGTTCTGCCATTTTCCAATAAGAACTAAAATTTCTTAAACTCTCTTAATATTTTTTGTTCTTGGTTCGACGGAAACTTTGTAATAATCACATTCAAAAAAAGTAAAGCAGTTTGAACACATTTTAAAAACTTAGCTTACACTAGTGTGCTCTTTTGCACTCAGCAACTGTAATACTAAATAGTCATCTGAACTACACAAATGAATATTGTATCTATCAGAGCGAATGAAACATTGAAAGTCTTCATCACTGCCTTATGATAGAAAGAAACACGACCATAAAGACGAGGTATTCCAAACGCAGCCTTTATATTGTCTTTGTACAAATTCTTCATCTTGATCTCTCAAGGTCACTTGAAGGTCAAAGTTTACATGTAGTTAACCTACAAGATCAACTACATGTAAACTTTGACCTTCACCTTTCAAGGACTGGTTACGTGAAAGTCAAAAGTCATATAGGTTTCTTTTCTGAAGTTAGTGTCATCTTCAAGGCAGTCTGCAGCCCTTTGTCATATCGTTACTTTAAATTGTAAAGTGAAAGCTTTCATGCAGTTATTGGATGTGGAATGCTTTTTTCAAGTTTCATATATAATTAAATTTTATTATTACACCTCCTCCTCCTCCTTCTGCAGTTTCTCATTCTCGCTCTCCTCCTACATTTCATCTTCCTCCTCCTCCTTCACTTTCCCTTTCTCCGATCCTCACTCTTCTTCTTCTTCACGTTCTTTCTTTTGCTTTTAAAAATATTATTTTCTCGTGGGCAAGCTATAGCCTACTATTCAGTTAGTCCAAGTCAAGTTTTCTTTCTTCTACCGCTCTTCCAATATCATTTTGCCAAAGAGTTTAGTAGTCGGCGATGCATCGGTCAGCCATTTGTTCCTGCTGACGTAGAGTAGATTTCTGTCCCAGGACACTTATGCGTTTTGGGGTTCTGACGTAGTTATTGAGTAGGTTTATGTCCCCAGACACAAAAGTGTTTAGGGGACGTAAAATAAGAAGTCATGTTGATATAAGTAGTCAGATGAAGTCGTGAAGTCAAGTACGCTCGAGGCGGTAACAATGATGTTGGAGCAGTCGCGCAAGTGGGAGGAAGGTAAGTCGCTCGTAGAGCTGAGGCCCTCACACTGACTCAACCAAAGCTAGTTCAGCCAGACTAGCTATAAATAGCTTCGCCGGTGCTCTTCTTTCCTTTCCTTTCACTGAAAGGGAGGGTGTAGGCAAGCTATAAATAGCCTGCAGCCAGCAAAATGTGGGAGAACCTAAGAGTGCTGCTCACATAGGCATTGAGCTGGTGTGCCCTGTGAAGAGAGGTAGGCAGACACAAAGAAGAGATGGCGGCGCATAGTGCCTGTAGTCCGGAGGGGCCACTCTCCACAATTCCCATGTTGCCCAGTACATGTAGTAGAGAAAGTAACAGGGCTGCGAGAACTTGGGTCGACCAACTACGGCCTACGTGGAGATGACGTCAGGCCGGGGCAACTTTTACACTCTTTTGTGATATTTGATATTTTCCTGAAATTGCGAAACTAATAAGGGGCATTACTTTCGGGATCTGCACCGAGGCTATCGTTTTATTAAGAACCCTTTTTTTTTTTTTAAAGGTATTACTATAATATATAATTATTGATGAATATATCAAATTTACAGTAAAACCTGTCACACTAACAAATATGGTTTATCAGATTTATAAGAGTGCAAGATTTTTGTTAGCCAAAACAAAGGGGTGTTGGGGAGAAGGAAAGAAACATTTTTACAACAAAAAGAAAACTAGTGACTTTAGGTCTGGATACACAACATCACTAATAGTCCTTGGCGTTATGAAGGAGGTAAAACGATTGCCTGAACACTGTAATCTTTGATAGACTACAAGTAACTGTTTCAAATCGCCTTTAATCTCATGAGAGTTTCATAGGGTCTGTCACTCTGCCGACGAACAAACTATTTCAAATCTCCTTCATCTCATGAGAGCTTCCTAGGGTCTGTCACTCTGCCGACGAACAAGTTGATGCCAAGTTTCTTATCCCTGACAACAAACAGGAAGGGGCGGTCCACTCTCATTGTCTCAATAAATCTGCGGGCGGTCATTCTGCCAACTGTCATCGCTGCTGCTGCCGTACCTTGCTCCGTCACCTCAATCATCGCTTTCTGCACCATCTGACTGACGTATGGTGACCGCACCTTCCTGGAGTTTTCCGAACTCTTGGAATGTTCTGAACTCTTGGCATCTTCTGAATTGTTGGAGTTGTTTGAACTCCTTTTTTTCCTATCTTTGCCTGCTTTTTGCTGCGGTCTCGTGTCGCTTTCTCCAAAACCATTTCCCGGTCCTGCACTTTTGTATTCTTCTTCTTCTTCTTCTTCTTCTTCTTCTTCTTCTTCTTCTTCTTCTTCTTCTTCTATCTGTCTTCGTCGTCGTCGTCTGCTTTCTGCGGTTTGGGGATGATCAAGGTCAGGATTTTGAGAAAGTCGGCGTCTCTGGGACTGAACATTCTCCTAAAGCCAAGCCGTTTCATGGCGTCCACCAAATCTACCTCCGTGTGAAAGGAGAACTTCGGAATTAACACCTGTGGGCAGATCAGAGCGAATATGTATTATAGTAACGGATAACAACACTACGAGATAAAAATTAATGTTAAAATAAACAAAATTATTAAAATTAAAAAATACATTTAAAAATAAATACATAAAATAATAATAATAATAATAATAATAATAATAATAATAATAATAATAATAATAATAATAATAATAACATAATTAATAATTAACAAACACAAACTAAAAACAACACTGAACAAGGTTGGTTTCAATTGAGGCAATCTGACTTTCTGAGATCGAAGCGACTAATGGACTGTGTGTGCAGGATGCCACTGAGGGTCAAAAATCTGTTCTTTCTTTTTTTTTTTTACAAATAACAGAGAATTTAAAACACGAAAACCTACACAATTAATCAGCTAGAAATTGTAGCCAAAACTGCTATAAGAAAGTTGAAGAAATTGTGCACTCTTTTCTGAGGTCCAATAAAGGTTTCGATATATAATATTATAAGAACAGTGCTTCTTCGTCGACGTCTTCCAAGGCGACGAATATTTTTTTCATGAAAAATATCGCCAAGCTCCGTGTGTGTTTGTTTCGCGGCAGCCTAGCTCATATTTACGATAGAGTCATTACATGAGGGAAAAAGTGATTGAACAATGTGTGACATGAAAATTACTCTAAGATGATACGCTTACTCTGGTCAGTCTTGCCTCATGGGGGTCTTTGAGGATGCTCTCCAGCGTGAAATGTCTGAGGCCTCTCTCCAACTTGGCCAGACCCTTGACCTCATCAGGCAGCAGCACGAACATACTGTACCGCCCTGTGTCCCCGTACGGCAGCTCCAGCAGCTGTAAGCGTGAGAGACGTTTGTAGAGGAAGGAGGGTGAAAATGAGTCATAGTACAAGAAGAGGGACAAAGAGAATTAGAAGAAGGCAGCACAGAGGAGAAGATCCGAACAACGTTTCTCTCCTAATGTGACCCAATCAATGGCCATGTATATAGACACATAATAGTAAACTGTCTGCTGTCCTATGTTTGAATGAGTTGACAAGAATTGTTACATTTTAACACTGTGCAGTGTCCTGTCAGACAGAGGAAGCAAGGCAACCTCTAAGAGTCTACATACGGCAAATTATCAATATTCTGTATCACTAAAAATAATACTGTAGTAAATTGGATGCTAGCAGTTTTGTACTTTCTTCCATGTAACTTAACCATTATTAGAACCATTCGTCTGTCAAAACTGGCTATAATTATACCTCCATGTCCAGTTCTGGGTAGGCACGTCTGGGGTAGACGGCCTTAGAAGTCATGGTGGCCACATCAACCGAATACTGGCCCTCCACCCGAAATTTATCCGGGTGGGTCAGATGTTGGTAGAACGGGTGCTGCCACGAACCCTGTTGGACAAACAACAAGCAGAGCATGTGCTGTTAAGAACGCTGTTATTGATAATTTTTACCTGTACTCTCTTTTGCAAGAGAAACTACCGTCTTTGGATGACAAGGCCAGATATACATGGAGTCGCTTTTTAAACAAAACCCTCTAACAGATAGACTTGCGCTCTCTAATTCCGTCCCAACGATAGCCAATAAAGGCTCATAATTATGACGTATTATTCCAGCTCCAGATCCAAAACGCTCTTGGTTTTGAGTTTTCAACTTAGGCCTACTATCACCGATGGAGGTAAAATTTAGATTTACAAGTGATTGCATCAGCAGCTATTGATTCATGATCCTGAATCGTCAATAGTTCACGATGGTGAAGATCTATAAGAGTGAAAAATCAGTTACTTTAATTAATGACAGTTTACCTGAAATGATATGACGTTAAAAAGCCAAAACTTAAAGTCGCCGTTGTTGTGATTGCTGTTGTTGTTGTTGGTGTTGATGGTTATGCCTTGACCTTTTCCTCCGCTTTCATCACCATTTTTATCTTCATCTACATCTTCTTCTTCCGAGCTTGGCTTGAGAATCTGGGTCTTTTCCTCTAGTAGTTTTTCCAGCATTTCTCTCTGTTTAAACGTGAGATTCTTCTGACCGAAGTTAGAATCGCCGATGGTTTCATCACTGTCGTCGTCGTCGTCGTCGCCTTGACTGATGATGTGGTGGATGTAGGTGTTGAGGTTTTGTTGAAGGAGTTTACGGATACGATGTCGAGGTTGCAAGTTAGGACCAAGGAAAGCCCCGTTGATGGAATCAAAGACCTCTGCTGAATCATTGTCTGTGGACCACAGTGTTAGCGGTGAAAAACCCGAAACCCCCCTCTTTAATCAACATTAATGCATGCTCTAGTAGGCTATAAGCCTACTACAGGCAGAATAAAAACAAGATTAAAATAACGCACGAGTCGTCCGATAAAACCTAGTTTTAATGCACTAGTATATTAATAAGAACTAATAAGTTTTGTGTTTAAGAACCAAACAGTTATTTGTAACAAACAATAAAGATGAACGAAATGTTAGTAAGCTTATCACCGAAAGCTTGATAAGAGACGTATTAACGCATAATTCTTCCAAAAACAGTTTTCTTGGACTATTAGATTACAGAATGAACAGTTTAACATCTACGTCCACACCTACCATTGACGACATGGCAGATGGGGATAGCCATGCAGGAGAAGAGGGGGTAATAATAATAATACAGGATGCTATATACGCGCCTTTCCCCAAATCAATCAGGCTCAAAGAGCGGCGATCTATACCAACATACACGCTCACTTGTCTCATCCACCCTCACACACACCAAATACACATCCATCACTCCAACAAGTGGTGTAAAGGCAGGGAGATCGCTATTAACAGACGGAAAGAAAATCGAAGTTTTATTTTTGAAATTTTTATATTGACTGCGTCCTGTACCATTATTGAAGGGAGGGAGGAAACCGGAGTGCCCGGAGAAAACCCTCGATGACCTCAATAGTCTCATACCTAAGTCACATACGTTCGCCTCTTGCGGGAATCGAACCCGCGACCTTCGGCATAGGAAACCGGCGACTTATCCACTGCGCCACGAGGGACCTAAATCAACACTGAACCACCAGAGCAATCATAGTGCTATTAAGATGGACAGTGAAAAAAGGCCACTTTTCTTTTGCCCATTACGAGATTCGAACCTGGGTCATCGGTGTGCCAGGCGAACGCTCTATCACTGAGCTACGGCGGTATGCCCTATTAGTACGTCTTCAGGGTACAGGCAGACAAAGACTGTATAATTATGTATCTGTCGTGTACGTTGTAAGGTATTGTCCAAGTGTTACAGAAGAATAATTATGTGCGTTGTTGTTCCAAGTGCAGGAATGGGCTTGAACTCAGTCATCACTGTGACCTTTAATGATAGGGGCACGAGAGATTCCTTCCTGTACTCAACATCCATTGACCTTGTTTTAAATATTACGACTTCCACTATACTTTACTCTGTTCCTGTAATGACGAACAGCTGCGAGTTTGAAGTGTTTCATACTACAGTAGACGACTTAATTAGTTTATGCTATTGAAAGGAGCATATTCAAAAATAGGCTGAGTGATTGTAAATTACTACAACACTAGACTTCTGTTAGCTGAATTCTTAGTTTTATTTTAAGGCTTGAGGGGTTGCATCTAACTTTGGTATGATGTAATGGGATTGCGTTTCTCATAGGTCTGTTTACTGAGCATAAATATTCTAATAGCCGTGTGGGTCTGAGAGCTTTCATCCAAGTCGGGTCTGAGAGTTTTGATCCAAGTCAAACCAAGTCAGCAAATCTTTATTCCAGAAGAAGTGGAAGATGTGGTTGTCGTTGGTGATTAGGACAGCATTGACAACAATACAAGTAAAGTACAAGTTTACAAGTAGGCTGCAAAGTGCTTAGCTTGAGTTTAAATCGTATTGGGTCTGTGAGTTTACAATATATAAAAATGCAATACACCCGACCTTATCATTCCTAATATTGAAAGTAGTGTGTCTGAGGTGTGGATAAGTTACAGTACGGTGGTTGCCACAACCATTTTATCTCAGAAATCGCCATTTGGTGACGCTCGTAACTGGATACGATAGCATCCTCTTTGTAGAACGCGTCCGTAGGCCAATGAGAGGGACGCGTTCTAAAGAGAGGTCGCTGTCGTATCCAAATTCGAGCGCTTGAGATATCTATAATATGAAGATTGGTTCGAGTTACTTTTATAGTTTGTAGTGTTGACCTCTAACTTTTATAAATTTGGCGGAGTATTTTATCTGACAATTGGATGAGTAAACTCAGTTTGTAGTACAGCACAGAGCGTAGCTGGGACTTGCCGAGTAACTCCTCTCACAAGTAGAGAGGCGGAGCGTAAGCCCCGGCTAGTCTCAGAAACACAGTGTGGTCTATGAGTTCCAATGAGTCAGTGGGATGACCTTAACACTTCTATTGTTTAAAATTAACCCAAAGGAGAAGTGCAATCAAGAGTGTCAGTGAGAACCGGATGAAAAAATTACCAGTGGCCATTGTGTGAGAGTGCACTGATGATCAATAAGGAGTGGTCGATGTGTAATACTATATTATAGCAGACGTCTTTAACAGACAGTAGGCTAACACTCCTACGACGATGTCATAGCGTAGCACGGAACACTTCCCACTATCTTTGCTAGTTCCTCTTGTGGTGTTTGAACACTCATGCAGAGAAGAGAGTTGACGTCTATTGCTAAAGATGCTCATGCTATAGGCCTATCTAGATCGCAGGCTAAAACTAAACTGCAGGCAAAGTCTTACTTTACTCTATTTAACAGATTTAATTAAAGACTGTGAAGTATGGTTCCGGAGAAATGGAGCTGTAGTTAATGCGTCATCCTTATTGCCTCACCTGAATGTTTGATAACGTCATTGATGTACTCGAACCCAGCCAGGATCTCCTTCCTATGCAGAAGATTAATGCGCAAGTGATCTCCAATCTCACTGGCTGTCCGTCCTCGGGCCACCATGTACGTCACAGTAAGAAGTGACATCACGCTCCAAGGGGAGAGAAGAAGATTCCCGGAGTTCTTTCGCGCAAAAGTCTTGTAAAGTCCCGTTGTAAGTTGCTGGTGCGCTCGCACTATCATTTCCTTCAAAAAGTCCTTCGTCTGTGGTTTTGATTCTGTCAGAAAAACAAAACATTTATAAATAAATGAATTAATTAATTTTATAGAGAATGTCCTATCCTATCCTATCCTATTCCGTAACTCGAAGATCGTTGGGAAACCACAGATGCTCGTTTAACCAGCGTACTCCATCTTTCTCGGTCATCAGCAACCCTCATGGCTTCGCTCAGTGTCAAACCAGTCCAATTTCGAATGTTGTCCTCCCACCTCTTTTTCTATCTCCCTCTTCATCTGCCGCCTTGTACCGTGCCTCGCAGGATGGTCTTTGCAAGGCCCGATGCCCTAGTGACGTGGCCATACCATCGGAGTTTCCGTTTCTTCACCACTGTGAGCATGTCATCGTGTTGTCCAATGGCTTGTGCGATGGTCTTTCGGATTTCGTTGTTGGTGATGTGCTGGGTATAGGAAATGCACAGGAGTCTTCTGCAGCACATCATCTCCATGCTTTGTATTTTTCGTTGTAGGTCTTCTGTAAGGGTCCATGTTTCGCAAGCTTATAGGAAGATGGAGATGACAAGGGAACGCAGCAGCTTTACCTCGGAATGCAGACTGATGGTCCTGTCTTTCCAAATGGGCTTCAACCTTGTCAGGGCCGCAGTTGTTTGTGCGATCCTGGAGAGGACTTCCTGTCGGGACCCATTGTCTGATACAATGACTCCTAAATATTTGAAGCCATGCACTGTGCTGAGGGATTGGCCTTGGACTTTGATGTCCGTGTTGATTCCATTGGTGTTGTTGGTCATCATTTTGGTCTTCTCTGCACTTATGTTCCATTCCATAGGCTTTGGAGGTGGTGTCAAGCCTCTATACCAGCTGTTCAAGTTCTTGTTCCACTCCAGCCAATCCATCAATGTCATCCTCAAAACGGAGGTTGGAGATTGCTCTACCCCCTTTGCTGACTGTGCCTTCGTGATCTGCAAGGGCATCTGACATGGTGTGCTCTTGGAAGATGTTGAAGAGGGTTGGAGAGAGTAGGCATCCTTGACGCACAGCGATTGTTGTTCTGAACCATTTTCCATTTATTAAATTAGAGTTCCCGGAAACTTGCGCATATAGGGGACGTGAATTCTAAACCAGTTCCCGATGGCGCTGTTGTGGAGGACTGCTCTGGTTGCCTTGTCATACAGGTTTTTGATAATAGAGAATGCACGTTTAATCGTTTTCAAAATGTAATGGTTATACGTTATGTTTGTATATTTTATTAGAAGTACGGAAGTAGAACTCGAAATTTACATATTAGGCCTTTGGTGATCTATAAAATGTCACATTGATCAAATTCGGTTTTTATCATAGTTACAATGCTTACTCTGCAACACAACCAATGCTAACTCCAGGCAATGATAATCTTTTATCTGTGTGTGTGTGTGAGAGAGAGAGAGAGAGAGAGAGGGAGAGAGAGAGCCCTCGCGCGTGTGTATGTACTTGTTGTTTTGCTTTTTTAAATTTAAAAAAAAAAAATATATATATATATATATATATATATATATATATATATATATTGTGACGACACGAGTTTCAGACGGCAGGGAGAGTTACACTTTTTAGGAAGTTACACTTCTCCGTATAACTGTTGTACATAGAATAGCGTGACCGATTTACTTTTGCGTATGAAAGTGCAGTTTCGTAAAGTCCGTGCGATTCGTAGAAGACAGGGAGTCGGCCAATTTCGAATAGGGATACGCGTAATAAAGAACGTGCATACTGACGAGAGCTCGACTATTTTGCTTGTGGCCGGCGCGATTTTGGAGGGCAGAGTGTGTTTGTATTCTGGCATTTTTGTGTTAGTTTATTTTGTTTGAGTTTTATTCCTTTCACTCGCTTTATGAGCTGACGTCACTGAACCCGCTCGGGGGACGTGACATATATATATATATATATATATATATATATATATATATATATATATATATATATATATATATATATATATATATTCAGTTTTTATGTGTGTATGTAAATTTATTTATATATATATATATATTCAGTTTTTATGTGTGTATGTAAATTTATTTATATATATAGCCTATAGTTCCTCCCCCAAAATGTATATTTACGTTATCCCGACCGACCCCAATTTTGCCCGACCTTAAACTTTTTTGGAGATCGTCTGGAATTTTTTTTTTTTTAAAGCCATAAAAATCGCAACCAAGGAGTACAAGGTTAAAAATAAATAAATAAATAAAAAGCCGACCTACCGACCCTTTTTTCCCTATGTTATCGTAAACAGACATTTGGGAAGGGGGAGAGAGGGGCCTAATAAAAAACATGTGCTAAAAAAGCCACACAAAAAAACCAAGTGCAAAACAACAGGCGCGTGTAAATTTTAGATAACCTGGACCCTAAATGCAAATTGTGTAACAAGAGGCCAGTTTTAACAGCACATAAGCTTTTTCCTTGTTTAGTCAGTTGTAACACTAAGGTTAATGGTACGCTGAAGCAGACGACAGAAGTTAACGACGTGTGCTACACTCTGCTATACGGACAGTAGCGCAGTATAGTGACATCATCCAGCTTACGTTAGAGCACATTAAATTTACAGCCACTCCAAACACGCAGAGATTAGGTATACCGGTTCTACCTGTTGCTCTGTGGGTTCGGGCAAATAGAATAGACCCAACGTTTCCCGGCGTGTCGTAAGAGGCGACTAACAGGGGTGATGTTAGCACGGCATCACTGGGCGAAAGTCTTCTACACAGAAGTCACCGGCCAGGGCGGAGGAACCTCACGTTACTACAGGTTCAACGACCACGTGCTCAGGGCCAAGGCGAGCCACACTGTATTCGTGGATTTCGGCTGTGGCCAACAGCCTGGAGAGGATTGGGCCCTGCCAGGTCTTTTTTTTTTTTTGCCCAAGACACAACACATGATGAGGCTATCCACTAATTCCATGCCGGATCGGTCGTCGCCCGGAACAAGGACCGCGCCTTTCGTTGGCCACCAGGACGGAGGTGAAAAGTATGCTACTGATGGACAAATTAGCAAGATCCGCACAAGAAACAACACCGTCATAGGAACCTGGAATGTCAGGACCCTAACTGCGGAAGGAAAATTAGAAGAACTGGCCCACGAGCTGGACCACTATCGATGGAACGTTCTAGGTATCAGCGAACTGCGCTGGAAAGGCCTAGGTGAAACAACGACTGACAAAGGCCACAAGCTCTATTTCAGCGGTAGAGATGACAGGCACGAACACGGCGTTGGATTCTTGGTCCACAAGAACATTCTAGCCACTGTCATGGGTTGCCGCCCAGTCTCCAGTAGACTCATTACCATCCGTCTGAGAGCAACCCCTTTCAACATTACCATCATCCAGGCCTATGCCCCAACATCAGACTATGAAGACAGCGAAGTGGGATTTTTATGAAAATATACAGGCGGTCCTTGACCAAGTGCCGAAGAAGGACATAGTCATAGTGCAAGGCGACTGGAATGCCAAGGTTGGCCAAGATGCGCACCACAACTGGGGAGACACATGCGGACCCCACTGCAACAACGAGACAAATGACAGGGGTCTGAGGCTATTGGAGTTTGCCAGATACAACAATCTGGTACTGGCAAACACGCTTGGCCTCCACAAAAAATCCAGACGATGGACATGGCACAGTCCCGGCGGGGAACATCACAACCAGATCGACTACATCATGGTCAAGAAACGCTTCAGATCAAGCATCAACATTGGCAGGACACGCACTTTTCCAGGAGCAGACATTGGAAGTGACCACGATCTCGTGATGATGTCTTTCCGGCTCCATTTGAAGAGAGTAAATACAGCAAAGTGCACTAGGCTGAAGTTCGACCTGGACAAACTGCAAGACCCGGAGGTGGCAAAAATATTTCAGGCCACAATTGGAGGGAAATTTGCACCACTGCTTATTTTGGGGGCAGGCGAAGTAGATGTCAACACTATGACCAATACCTTCAACTCAGCTGTAACAGATGCCGCCACTGAGATCCTTGGCAAGCACCGACCAAAGAAGAAGCCGTGGATCACACCTGAACTTTTGGATCTATGTGATAAACGAAGAGAGTTAAAAAAGAAAAAGAACACCTCACAGGGAGCTGATGTCTACCGAAAAATCAACAATGACATCCGAAAAGGCATGCGCACAGCAAAGGAGAACTGGATAGAAGATCAATGCCAGGAAATAGAGAACAATCTGAACAAGAACAACAGCAAGAAGGCCTACCAGACTGTGAAGCGGCTGACAAGTGTTAAACAGCCCAAAGTCTCCACTATCCAAAGCAAGTCTGGCATTTGCCTTACAGAAGAACAAGAAGTCTTGGACAGATGGACAGAGTACTGCTCTGACCTTTACAACCATACACCAAATGGAGACCCATCAGTTCTAGCAGCATGTCCCGAGAGCAGAGAAGAAGAAATCCTCCCAATTCTCCGGGAAGAAGTTGAGGCAGCAGTGCAATCGCTGAAGAAAGGGAAGTCAGCGGGAGTGGACAACATACCAGCGGAACTGCTACAAGCAGGAGGAGAAGCGATGACTGATGCTCTCACCATTATCTGTAACAAGATCTGGCAGAGTGGGGAATGGCCTACACCATGGACCCAGTCGCTTGTCATCACTCTTCCCAAAAAAGGTAACCTTCAGGAGTGTGAAAATTACCGCACCATCAGCCTCATCAGCCATCCCAGCAAGGTCCTCCTGAAAATAATACTCAACAGGTTGAAACCACAAGCTGAACAAATCATAGCTGAAGAACAAGCAGGATTCATGGCAGGGCGAAGTACCACTGAACAGATTTTCAACCTCAGAATTATCTGTGAGAAATACCTACAGCACCAACAACATCTATATCATGTGTTCATAGACTTCAAGAAGGCATTTGACCGAGTCTGGCAGCTCTATGGGCAACCATGAAAGTGTACAACATCAGCCCGAAAATTATAGAAGTCATCAAAAGCCTGTATGACAAGGCTACCAGTGCAGTCCTCCATAACAGCGTCATCGGGAACTGGTTCAGAACAACAATCGGTGTGCGTCAAGGATGCCTACTCTCTCCAACACTCTTCAACATCTTCCTAGAGCGCATCATGTCAGATGCTCTTGCAGATCACGAAGGCACAGTCAGCATAGGGGGCAGAGCAATCTCCAATCTTCGTTTTGCGGATGATATTGATGGATTGGCTGGAGAGGAACAAGAACTTGAACAGCTTGTACAGAGGCTTGACACCACCTCCAGAGCTTATGGAATGGAAATAAGTGCAGAGAAGACCAAAATGATGACCAACAACACCAATGGCATCAACACGGACATCAAAGTACAAGGCCAATCCCTCAACACAGTGCACAGCTTCAAATATTTAGGAGCCATTGTGTCAGACAATGGGTCTCGACAGGAAGTCCTCTCCAGGATCGCACAAACAACTGCTGCCCTGACAAGGTTGAAGCCCATTTGGAAAGACAGAACCATCAGTCTACATTCCAAAGTAAGACTGCTGCGCTCTCTGGTCATCTCCATCTTCCTATATGCTTGCGAAGCAAGGACCCTCACAGCAGATCTCCAACGAAGAATACAAAGCATGGAGATGAGGTGCTACAGAAGACTTCTGGGCATTTCCTATACCCAACACATCACCAACGACGAAGTCCGAGAGACCATCACACAAGCCATTGGAGAACACGATGACCTGCTCACAGTGGTGAAGAAACGGAAACTCCGATGGTATGGCCACGTCACCAGATCATCAGGCCTTGCAAAGACCATTCTGCAAGGCACAGTGCAAGGAGGTAGAAGAAGGGGGAGACCGAAAAAGAGGTGGGAGGACAACATTCGAGAATGGACTGGTTTGACACTGAGCGAAGCCATGAGGGCTGCTGAGGACAGAGAAAGATGGAGTATGCTGGTTAAACGATCATCTGTGGTGCCCCTACGACCTTCGGGTTATGGGATAGGATAGGATAGGATAGGTTCTACCTGGTTCAGAAGACAGCTTAGGAGAGTTATTCTGCGTTCAAACTGCCTAGAGTACACAGCTACGCTATAGCAGAAATCTCTCCACTGAAAGACTAGGGAAGCAGGACTTGTTGAAAACTCTATTCACCTAAGGTAGCCACGGCCTGACATTGTCAAAAAGGTAAATGAACATACTTTTGTTTCATCCTAATGTATTGATATTATTGTTGAATTATGTTTGTGAAATTTGCCATGCTTAGAATTGAATGGTTAGTCCAACGTGCGTGACCACGTGGCGAACACGACCGGCCGACGCCATGTTGTATTCCGTACGGACCCACTGTTGTTTAACCTATATGTATGCTTGCAGACCAGTGGCTGTACCAGAGAATGTGTATAATATTAATTATTTCTCTATGTGTATAGTTAGCCATGATTTATATTTATATATTACGTATAGGAAATTAGCGTGGAGATTCCAGTGGACCACGACTTAGCAGAATGTTCGTCGCTTATATATAGAGATTTGGAGCTAATCACTGAGGGCTACTTCGGCCTTCAGTGAGACGCTCTGCACACACCTAGTATACAGGGTTGTGCAGAATTTGGTCTCATATGTTACAGACGAGCAGGCATCGTATCGTGAGCCCAACCAGGCGAAAGACAAGAACAAGTCGTCGCTGAGCGTTGGCATGCCGAGGTATCTCAAGCAATGAGCAAAGAGTCTAGCAACAAGAAGAACCCACACAACACAGCTTATCAAGGAAGCAACCACAACACAGCTCTTCGAACAATCAGATAAGTGCATATCAACGCAGTGCACCAAACCTGTATCTACGGACCACAGTAGTCCACTCTTCCAGAACTCTGACCCTTAAGGCAGAAATCATCCAGTGTTTGATTGATTGATTTATTATTGCTTTAGGTCCAGCGGACTCCTCCGAGCCAAATCAGGACCGGACAACCCCCGATCCGCATAAAAGATCTGTTGAAACAACCCCAGTGGGAAAATTGAATGCCCTCCACCGGCCAGTCACTTTACAATAAAGACATCCCACGCGAGGGACGGCTGAGGGTTGACCTCAACTACGCGAACTCCCCGATTACAAAAACAAAATAGAATACAAACATCATTATAAATCATCAACAAAAAAACATACATATAAAATGCCTATAGTGCTAAATAGTACATTCATAGGAAGCCCTAGTGACCACCCGGCAGAAAGCGTCCAACATTCCCAAGCTGATCCAACAGACCTCATACACAAACAAGGAGTCTTGTCCAGGAAGAGTTTTCAAGAAAAAAGGTAGGTCATTGATCTAGCGAAGAAGAATATAGTATAGCAGAGTGGTAGGACAGATCGGGAATGGGAAAGAGCAAATGAGGAAGACAGCGACAGTGGGAATTTAAAGCACTAAATTTCCAGAAAGTGGGGATACTATTTATACTGAAACCCCCGGCACTCCAACGGGGGGAACTGTTGCCGCAGTTAATTTGTCATGCCTACAAAGGCAAGACAGGTTTTCAACTGGGGCTTTCACTGTACCCTTTATAGGTTAGAACAATCTACAGTGGCAAGATTGCTCATGACCCCAAGGGGTATCATCCAGTGTCCGATGATGATAAAGTAGCTGCATTGAACTATCAAGAAGCAAATCAGTCAAAGAGACATTTGAACTTTTTAAGTTCGTATCATACTTAGCAGATCATGTATAGAGTAGAGGAAATAAATGTGTGATATTTACTGTTATCAAATGGCTGGACTACCTATGTTTCATAGCCGTGTGAGAGCTAGTGTGACAGTGATCTTTTACAATTTTTCTTTTTATCTCTGTACCCCAGACTAAACACAGACCGAGCTAAACAAATAAATGTATTAAGTAGAGTCACAGTGAGATTTACTAGCGATCCCCATCGACTTAAGACAAGTGAGTAATAGCATTCCATTGTGCAGAGCCCAGCAACAATAGACCCACCGTCACAAATTGGCCCAACAGCAGACAGTACATATAATTTGCATTAATTTGAATTAACTGCACAGCTACATTGGGGCCACTTTGCATATATACACTTGCCTGTAATAGATGTACTTTTGCTTGCCTAACTGGGTAGAAAGTAGGCCAATAATGCACCTTTCCATTACATAATTTTCAGGTTTGATAACCTACTCGTTTAGGCTACGAAGCCTTTTAGCCCCCTGCAAAAATACGACTGAAAAGTAGACTTGGGTGAAGGGGCCGGGTAGATCAGTTGGTAAGAGCGTCTTGCTAGTAACCGAAAGGTCGCTGGTTCGAATCCCGGATTGGTCAACGTGTGATCATATTATTTTCCCCTTTACCAACAACTGGCCCGCTGGTGTCAGTATAAATCGGTTCAGTAGTCACCTATATGCGAAAGTGTCGTGTGACTATAATCTACAAACAACAACAACAACAGACTTGGGTATCTATAATTATGAATGTCGGAATAATGAGGAAACAATGAAATATCAATTATTAGACTAATCGTATAAAATTTGACACATAGTCATGCAAACGCGCTCTTGAATCACAGACTGAATGCACACTGACTTTGACTTTGTACTTTTTCCGTGAATTCTAACCAGAATGTAAAACCTGAATAATAATATTTTTAAAAGTGTTTACCATTTGCAAAATTTTAACATGCTAATGCTAATGCTAGCAGTTTTCTGTTTTTGTTCCACCAACAATCCAGGATGTGTATATTACTTATTAAAACATGTTTTCTTGATTTATTATTATTAGTGATAGGACACTTTTGTATAGGCATGTTTTAGTAATTATTTAACGTCTAGTCGCCTACCGTCATCATGAATTCGGCATCTTAATAATTTAAAAAACAACTCAAGAGGTGGCTAATGGTTGAGGCATAGGCCTACGAACTACAGAATTTATTGATGTAAACAATACTTATACTGTCGTCAGAACTATTTGCGGTTGTTGTTGTTGTAAACTTTTTTCAATGGGGCAACACTCACTGCGAATAGTAAAAGGCTCTGTCGAGGGGGGTGGTCAAGAGGATGGGTCTCTTTAAGGTTTGAAATTTAGCGTCTGTTGATGTAGTGTTTAGCAAACACACCGCTACAGCTTTTAGGTTTCAAATTTAGCGTCTGTTGGTGTAGTAGTTGGCAAATGCACCAATATATAAGCTTTTAATCCTAGTGTTTGCTAAATCTGTTTGCAGTGTTTTATTTTAGGGCGGATGATGACCACAAAATAAACACATATAACTGTTAATTGAGTAGGAGTATATATAGGTCCTACCATTTATTTTCCCGCGATCTCCACTACTGTTATACTTTTAGTTTCTGTGGTACCCGACTAACAGAATGTAGCTTTTCATTTAACGACATTTTTTGGGGGGAGGTGGGGGATAAGTGAATGGGGGAAATGGGAAGGAGGTGAGCTAATTTTCTTTATATTTATTTATTTTCTTCTTGCTTTATTTTAACCACTCATTCTTTCTGTGATTTCTTACTGCTTAATTCAATTTGTGTATTATGTTATATTGTATTCTATCGAAGTAATATAGACTAAATTAAGTAATTAATAGAATACAATCTGAAATAAATAAATAAAGCAGAGAAATAAAGATGTATTTATGAGTAATTTTCAGTGTTATTCGATTTTATTTCTTACATTACATAATTATGACTTTAATGTTTATGTTTGTGCGTCCTATTCATCTTTTTTACTTACTATTGAGTGATGGGTCGATTTATTGCATTCTATTGATATCCTGTGTATTTTATTATGATTTATTTACATTTATTTCACCTAATGTAGTAGCATTTTATTTATTTATTTATTTAGTAATTACTTTTTTATATCATAGGACAACATGAAATGTGATTTTGTGTTATGTTTTTTAATAAATTATTCTCTCTCTCTCTCTCTCTCTCTCTCTCTCTCTCTCTCTCTCTCTCTCTCTCTCTCTCTCTCTCTCTCTCTCTCTCTCTCTCTCTCTCTCTGAGAAAAGAACAGGTTAATTCAGCTGCTGTTTCTACTTATTCGATGCCTTTATTTTTCGAAACACCTTCTTTATGACAGAAAATTAGAAATTCTGCCATTACAATAAACAGTGTAAAATAACTAAAGAAATAGGCCTGCCTGTTAACAAAGAATGTCGCACATTCCAACGCGAAGCAGCAGTCAGCTCAGCACGTGCAGCGCATAAAGCAGAAATGCAATATCTATAAACAACACAGTCAGGCCTGAATCGATGGAACAGCTGATTGACACTTCATCAAAACAACAGGCGCCTAAAGAAATCGAAAGCATCAGCAATGACGACGATGACCACCAGAGTGTTGAAAGCTTTGGCAGCGCTACAGAAGCTCCTCCCGGCATTAAACAATATCTCAGCACCATCAACAACAAGCCATTTTTAAGACGACTGAAAGACAAACGTTGTAGTAATGTATTCAGAAAAACTGTCATTAATTCCACACATGCTGACCTTCTTCTCTGTGAATTCGACGACATCGTGGTAATGTACAACAGCAGCAGCCACCAGGTTCATCACTGGTTCGTAAAGCAACAGAACGCCAAACTGATCGAAGTGGAACGCTTCTGTCTGGACCATCTGAAAACTTGGGAACCACCAGACAAACAACTCCATGCTGATGACGTCAGAGAGGCTATCATCCTACTTCATTTTCTGACAACTGCCATTCGACAACTTCTCGCTGGACAAATAGACTTTAGCGTTTCAGTCACTGTATGAAAAAGTGACAATTGTCGTGGGTCTATGATTTGATTTGATTAAAGACCGTAACTCTCGTGCTAGTGACTTGGTTTCCATGTCACGTCGACAACCACGTGTGCATTGGACAGCCCGATATTTGTTTCCATTCGACGCTATAGTACACGCGTTTTAATCTTTACTTCCAATCCTCCATTGAAATGAACCATATTGTTTATTCAGTAAAGATGTCTAAAGTCAGTATATCTGTCTGTCTGTCTGTCTGTCTGTCTCTGTCTCTCTCTCTCTCTGTCTCTCTCTCTCTCTCTCTCTCTCTCCCTCTCTCTCTCTCTGTATGTATAGGCCGTCACGAAATAGTGAAATTACCGAACTCGTGAAATCAGCAATTGAGCTGCCGATTTCGTTAAATTGGTAATCGCTGGGCGAGAACGCAAATTCGGAAAGCTATTGCCAAAATAGTGAAAAGGCTTTGCAAAGTTGCCAAATTCGTAAAATAGGCAACCGATTTCATGAAAACGGGTGTCGATTTCATGAAATCGACGTTTTTGCCGATTTCACGGAGTCGGCAGCAATGAACGATGTTGGAAAAGCATTGAGACAATGTGTGACATCATAATCATTACGTGACGGAGGGTATCTGATCGTGTTCTTTCTATAAAAAGTGAAAAAGACAGACAGATACGACATAGAAAAGAACAGATGCATGATCAAAACCTTTTGGAATATATCAAAGTTTCTGATTCCGACAGAGCTCTAATGATGCTTGTTATTTTCAACACGCCTATGACCTGCCATATTGGACACAATTCTAATATCACCTAAATGTGTGAACAGACATTAAATTAAGGATTGGACACACTTCTTTATTTAAAGCTTTTTCTCAACTGACTTTTCAAACTGTTTAATTTGTTTAGATATACTTTAGTGCTCTATTAGTATTATTTATGTTCTGTTTTAATAATAATAAGGATAATAATAATAATAATAATAATAATAATAATAATAATAATAATAATAATAATAATAATAATAATAATAATAATAATAATAATAATAATAATAATAATAATAATAAAGAAGCATTATTATACACTATTCAGGAAAACGATACATTGTCAAAGGGATCAACTTCGGGACTGCGCATACAGCGATTCACAATATTAATGTTTGCATCTGTCATATCAATCGCCTTATAGATTAAATACATATATATGGCTACTAAATATGCACAAACACACACACAGTACACACAGTACAAACACACGCACGTACACACCCACACAAACACACACACACACAAACACACGAATATTTGTTTTAAAAATTATTCATGTATGAATTAATTTTCTTATTAGTGTCAGAAGAAGGGGGAGACAGAAAAAGAGGTGGGAGAACAACATTCGAGAATGGACTGGCTTGACACCGAGCGAAGCCATGATGGTTGCTGAGGACAGAGAAAGATGGAGTTTGCTGGTTAAACGATCATCTGTGGTGCCCCAACGACCTTCGAGTTACCGGATAGGACAGGATAGGATAATGTCAGTATTGTAGTTTTGTTTTATCTCTCTACTTTGCGATTTCAAACAAAGCACCCACCGAATATTTCGCCTGTCTATCGTTTTTTTTCTACTTTTTTTAAATTTATGTATGCGTTGCGTGTCATTTGGAAAATAATTGCCATGAAACTGAATTTTGTTGTTCGTGTCAAATCCTTGTTGCAAACATACACAAAAACACAACGGTGTTGTAAAACTCATGAAACGGCACATACGTTATTTTGACATTTTGTCACATTTGGTCCTTTAAAAAAAAAAAAAACTTTTAAGTGACCTAATGCTATCACTAACACTATTCCAAACCCTAACACTAACCTTTACCTTAACCGTAACCGTAACCCTCGTTTTACCTCAATATAACGAGGGTCGTCCAAAGAACGTGGTAGATTTCCACGTATTTGATAAAACAACGCCTTATAAACATGTTCACACACACAAACACACACATACACACACATACACGCAGTTTGAAAATTTATTCGGGGAAAAGCAGTAACTCAGCTGTCACAATTAAAAGTATATCAGGGACCGAGTGGATACTTGTAAGGATACAAACAGATAGCATCCATCACGGAATTATTATGGTGTCAGACATTAGTTAGTCATTGTTTATAGGGTCCAGCGGACTGCAAAGAGCCGAATCAGGATCACAACTTGATTAAAAGAGGACTGACCCCTTATCCGTATAAAAGATCTCCTGAAAGAACCCTAATGGTAACACTGAAGACACTCCACCAGTCGGTCACTTTATGATAAAGGCATCCCATGCAGGGGGGCGCTGAGCCTTTGCACTAATTTATCGAAAATAGAATATATACTTCATTATAACATATTAACAAAACACATACATATAATATGCCTCCATTGCTAAAATAATACCAATGAAAGCCCTGGTGACCATTTGGCAGAAAGCGTCCAATAGCCCCAAGGTGACCTTCCAGACCCCCATACACAAATGAGGACTTTTGGGAGAGTTTTCAAGAAAAAAGGTAGGTGACTGGTCTAGCGAAAAAGACAGTAGATTGATATAACAGAGTCGGTTGCCTATTTCACGAACTTGGCAACTTTGAAAGGCCTTTTCACTATTTCGGCAACAGCCTGCCGAATTTGCGTTCTCGGCAAGCGATAGCCAATTTCACGAAATCGGCAACTCAGCTGCAGATTTAACGAATTCGTAAATTTCACGATTTCGTTTTGATCTCTCTCTCTCTCTCTCTCTCTCTCTCTATCTCTCTCTCTCTCTCTCTCACACTCACTCACTCACACACTAGATAGATAGATAGATAGATAGATAGATAGATAGATAGATAGATAGATAGATAGATAGATAGATAGATAGATAGATAGATAGATAGATAGATAGATAGATAGATAGATAGATAGATAGATAGATAGATAGATAGATAGATAGATAGATAGATAGATAGATAGATAGATAGATAGATAGATAGATAGATAGATAGATAGATAGATAGATAGATAGATAGATAGATAGATAGATAGATAGATAGATAGATAGATAGATAGATAGATAGATAGATAGATAGATAGATAGATAGATAGATAGATAGATAGATAGATAGATAGATAGATAGATAGATAGATAGATTACATTACATGATTATTGCGGGCTCTTCCGAGCCAAATCAGGACCGGACAACCCCTGATCCGCATAAAAGATCTGCTGAAACAACCCTAGTACAATAAAAGTAAATAAATAGAATAAAATAAAATAATAAAATACCATAATATAATATCATATAACATAATATAATATCATATAACATAATATAATATCATATAACATAATATAATGTATATATTTATAGGTTCCAAAGAAGTTGCTGAGTGAAGAAGAAAAAAGTACAGAACGAACGAAAAACGAAGCTTAACGTTCTACTGCATGAGCGTTAAGGACAATAAAACTGGGCTAAAAAGCCCTCATCATAGATATTTACCAGACCATTTGGTCTGGCCTCTAATCAAAGCTTAAAAAGTACAGAAAATGGTCCTACCATCGTCTTGTAGGGTACCGGCCGTAGCGGACTGCAGCAGAAAGGCCAGTAAGCAAATCACCAACGTCCGTTGCATCTTGTTGCCTCTTTCTAGAGTTCTTGGATCGATACTAAAGCTCTGTCAACCCTTTTTTTATAACATCTACCCCAAATTCTGATCTTGTAAGGGAAAAGTCCTTCTATACAACATAAAATGGCTTGGAAAGCAAATATCGAGGTAAAACTAATAACTCTTCAAACGCCAAACCAAGTCATATCGGAGATCGATCTATATCAACGTTATTAAGCCTAAAGGTTATCCATCAGTTAGTAACTTCTGAATGTGGAATGCTGCAGAAGGGGCATTGGTTTGCAGAGGATCCTCAAAAGTCTACAGCCAGTAAGTAGTATGAAAGAAGGCGGGGCAGAGAGCTCAAAAACCAAAGGAAATAACACACCACATGAAAAGGTTTCTCAAAATTATTTTGCTGAGAGACAGTTCAAGGATTTTTTTTTCGATGAACAAAAATCTAATTATCACCCCTACATTTTTGTCTTCCAAAAGCGTCGAAGCATATAGTGAGAGAGATAAAGTTCAAGTATCAGAGATTGTTGACTACTGGACCTCTTGTAGATCACACAAATGAACACCTATTCAGTGCATGTTCAGGGCGTAGCCACGAAGGTTCCTTCACCCTCTTGTTATTGCAATGGTCATTCAGTGAAGATAATGTGTTACTCATTAATTTTAAACAGCTGTTCAGCAGATCGTAGTATTAAGCTCACAAGTCAGCAATAAATGTTAAGTCCGCCATGAAGTAATAAAAAAAAGAAAGAAAAAGTTGTTTTAGCAATTTTTCATCAATCTTAAATTTATACGTTTTCACTTTTTAAACACACAATGACGTATTCTTGTTTTTTTCACTATTAAATATAACGGAAGTTTAATTTCTTTTCTTCTTCTTCTTCTTCTTCTTCTTCTTCTTCTTCTTCTTCTTCTTCTTCTTCTTCTTCTTCTTCTTCAAATTTCTTGCATAGTGCACTTGTTAAGTTTCTCAGTACACAGACCACAGTCAAACTTTGCTTCACTATTTTACAAGTCCGGTTTGCTTGCAAATTCCGAACCCAATATCACACAGGGCAGTGTCTGCAGCTGAGGTCAAATTAATTCATAAAAATGACCTGTAACAGTAAACTGTTGATGAATGAATGTGCCATGTTCTTCAATAAATGACTGAAGAGACAGCACAGATATGATGCAGTTTTAAGTAGTACCGTAGACCATCGTTTGCGTAGTATAGCTATGAACGTGCATGGGAAAAGCCAAACAAAGTAGCAACCAAAGAAAAGTTAAGAAAAGAAACCAAAATGTACTGCACTAAAGTAAAGAAAATAACTGTATATAGCGCCAGCACCAGCTCAAAGAGCTGCTCAAAAGTAAAATAGATTCACAACCCAATTATCTGTTTTTCTGTCTGTTTTGTCCCTTTTCTTGGCTCTGGCTGCCTGTTTAAACACGGATTCTGCAGATATTCATTATAATTGCTAGTAAGCGTTAATGTGTTGTGCCCATTATGTATTCTTTGCTATGCTCTATGATGGTTGGATGAACTTATTTTCTAATGGATTCTTAATCTTATATTAAAACCAATATTCCTTGCTTGGGTGAGATTTTCTAGGTGCGTGTTCCCAAAGAACGTACAGCTTCACAAAGAAGGTGCATAACTCAAAAGCGTGCAAAATCGAGAGTACAGCGCCCCCAAGCGGGGGGTCTGAAGCTTTGCTAGCCGGCTAGTGTTGATAACATGGCAGACAGCATGTGTGAAGCTGCGGGAGGTTGCAAGCATGCGGATGAAGTAGGGCTAGGATATAAAAATTGGAATGAAAGATAGACTGAAAAAAAAGAGTGAATGCTATTCTTTGCGACTCGAAAATATTGTGGTGTATGCTATTTCTATTTTTCACTGTGGTGATTCTGGATTCTGTTCATGACAGACACGGTAATTTGAATATTTATATTTTTATGATTTACTTGTTCAAAATATAATATTGAAACTAAGTTTGTAACAATGTTTTCATATTTTCATAAACGTAATTGTCTGTCAGACCGGAACGGGGTTGTTTCAGAGAGAGATAAATTCATATTAAAGTTCAGCTACTTAATACTTATTATTTTATTACTATAAGACTTATAGTTTTCTTGAATATAGTTTTTTTGAATTCCGTTTTAATTATTATTCTATTATCTTATGTGAGGAAGAAGAGAACCATAAAATTAGCAAAACGTAAATTGGTGTTGCGTTCCAACTGTTGTGTATTTTTTGCGTCTTCAGTGTTTCTAGTTTATCTCCCTATCTTAACTTGAGTAATTCTATAAGAAAGGCCTTTTGATGAATGCGTGTATATGTGAAATTGAAACATTAAAAACAGTTTACAAACTAATATCAAGTTTGTAGGAATCTTAAAAGTGAAGTGAATTATTAAAATCAAAATGTTTCTTCAGAATCAAGTGTGTGTGTGTGTGTGTAGATTTCCTAATAATTCATATTGCTTCTCTAAATTCTTATCAATTAACTTTGGGCATGTTTTTGTGCTTTGGCACTTTACATGGCTATGTTTCAATTTGTTGCATGTTGTATTGTAATACAATTAAATGACATGCAAGTTCAGTAATGCACTGTTTTTGTTCATTTTCACTTGCTTGTCCGTCTTCTTAACTGTCTGGTCACTGATTCTTTTCCCTGTCTTATTATATGAATGGTCACCGCGATTTCTTTTTCTCGGCAAATATGCCTATTATACAGTTGCACACATACAGGCCTGAGTAGGCTACACAGGAATGCATTATGAAGTTATTTCATAACAAGTTCAGACAAAAGTTATAAATGCACTCAGAAGAAAAAACCCCTGTTGCATGTGTAGGCCTACAGCACAAATTAATACACACGCAGTCATGCACTCAATTAATAGGCAGATTCACACTTTCATATAAAGGAGAAAACAAGGCAATAACTGCACAACAAGAGCAATTCAGTAATACTGAATAATTGCATTAATTAACAGGTTTGTTGCCAAGTGGTTGCGCACTAATGAATCTATAATAAAGGCAAGCACCGTGTTTGTTTTTAATGTCACACTTTTTTGCTGGTCAGTTACTGTGTGATAGGTCTGCATAAAATCATGAATCGAGCAGCTTTGGTAATTAATGTGAATTTAAAAAAAGTATTTACTTGTATAAATAAAACATTTTTGAGTTCCTTTTACTACAAAAGGATAATGTTTAGGGTTCAAAAAAAGTCCTGCGGCAAGGTTTGTTTACGAATTGCTAAGCAGAGGATTACGTCCCTTGCAACGAGCGTTCAGACCATCCGCTTGGTGCGCGCCAAACGCATCTGTCATCACTTTTTATATAGCGGTGTGGCGTTATGATCCTTCTTTGTGAAGCTGTACGTTCTTTGGTGTTCCTTAAATAAATACTGCTAGCTTGGTTGTCTTGTCATGCTGCACTCACATCTGGTCCGTCGGATGGAGCGATTTGAGATAGCTATTCAATGACCTGGAGGGCTTCCGGATTTGGATTGGTCGCTTCTGTTTACTTTTAATAGATTTTGTTTGCCTTCACTAGTACAACGAAATATGAACCAAAGGGGGTTTAGTTCGTAAGAGCTATGTAAATTCACTATTTTCCACATTGAAAACACAAGACATCGTCTATGAATGCTATTGATGAAAACGTGGAATTTAGTTTGGAATGGATGGGTTGCGAGGGTGGGGGAGTAAGAGGTAGAGAGTAATTGTCCGTGTGAATTTTATTTGTCTATGTGTGTGTGTGTGTTTGTGTGTGCTCTGAGTATGTGTGTGTGTGTGCTCTGAGTATGCGTGTGTTTGTGCGCCCGTGTGTGTGTGTTCTGAGTATGCGTGTGTTTGTGCGCGTTTGTGTGTGTGCGTGTGCATGTGCGTGCTTCTATCAATATAAAAAATAAACTAAATATATAAATTAAAGCTACATTAATTATCCGTCAACTTTCCACAATCACTAACGAAATGAATAAATAAACCATTACATTAATTAATGAATGTATACGACATACATTCAACAACCGTTGTAAAGAGCAGCCCACGCAATCTCTTCACACGTTTTGAACTTTCTAGGTACTAGCTTATTCTTATTTCGGAAAATAATGGATTTTCCCATCAATAATTTCCTCGCTCATTCATAGACCAAAGAGAAGCACACACACACAGACACACACACGCACACGCACACACACACGCTCTCTCTCTCATACATACACACGTCCACTCACACGTACAGACACACAAACACGCTTACATACATGTATACACACACCCACATAAACACACACGCACGTATACACACATACACCCCCCCCCCCCCCCACACCCACACACACACGCGTTGATTTACCAGTGAATCAATCAAATAATTATTGTTGTATGAGGAAAATATCTGTAACTCGTACTTACAATTTTGGGGGGGGATTTTTGTCATTTTTTACCTCGAGAACCTTCCTGTTGTGCACGTGCATCAATTAGTCAGAACGTGTATTCTGATTTAACTTCAGTAACCGGTCTTTTTTGGTTTAAACATTATTTATTTTTTGGCAGAGACAAATAGTACTTCAAACACCTACAGTGCGTACAAAAGCAAATGCTTGAGTAAGTGTTTGTCTTAGTCACCAGACTAGACTCAATAGTTAAGGTGCATAACATTATTCAAATAAATGTTAAATGTCAAAATCAAAATAGCGGCAAGGTCATAAAATACAGGATGTGTAATAGACCTATTGGTAAATGAGTCACACAAGAAATATAAACCACCTTTGGCTTGTCAAAGCGTCATGATATAAAACGATAATAGCAACAAGCACCTTCATACATGTAGCAATATTAAAACACATTAATAACCTTACGCACCATAATTATACATTATATACACACAAAGCGCACAAACCACTTATCGCATCCCACACAAACAACAACTGACGAACACACAACCATACACACACACATCCACACGCACCCACACACGCGCACACACACACACACACGCACACACAGACACATACAAACACATAGTGTCCGTTGTGGCAAAGGATTCATGTTTTGATAGGACCGATGTGTCGAGTTAGTTAGTCATTCCTTACAGGGTCCAGCGGACTGCAAAGAGCCAAATCACAAAATCAGACCACAACTTGGCTAAACTAGGACTCACCCCTGAAACAACCCCAATGGTAACACTGAAGGCACCCCACTATATAGCCGGTCACTGTCGAGGGTCCGATGTGCCGAGGGCGAGGGATCGCTATTTCCCGGGTACTGGCGTCATAATTTCAATAATACAACTTGAATGATTACAGACCTTTAAAAACAAGTGTAGAAATAAAATAAAATAAACTTGTTCACAGAAAAGCAATGGCCTAATGCTCCTTTGTTGAATATCTGAGATTAACGGAAAACCTTTAACTATACCTATCACTTTTCTTTTTTTTTTCTGTATAAAATAAAACAACAAACAACAACGCCCCCTCAACTGATCCTTTTAACATTCATATACTGATATAGTGAGTGTTGCACCACCTAACAAAAAGAAGCTTACCACCAAAAAATAACTCTTTGGAACGTATAGTTATTTTATAAATCACGCACACACACACACACACATACACGTACACGCGCGCGCGCGCGCAAACCGCTAGACACCACATATGAGCTAAAAAATAGCATCTTCCAAAGCCGGTAAGAGGCAGAATTCAAGTTAGTAAAACGTTGCTCCGTAAGGTTGCGTGTGTTTATTTCCTTTTTAATTTAATGTTGTTTGGGGGGCTGGTACAATAGACCCTACCCTATCCCAGGTATCTCAAGCAATGAGCAAAGAGAGCCCACCCGTGTAGCAACAAGGAGAAGAACCCACAACAACACAGCTTATCAAGGAAGCAACCACAACACAGCTCTTCGAACAATCAGATAAGTGCATATCGACGCAGTGCACCAATTGTATCTACGGACCACAGTAGTCCACTCTTCCAGAACTCTGACCCTTTAGGCAGAAATCATCCAGTGCCCGATGATGATAAAGTAGCTGCATAGAACTATTAAGAAGCAAACCAGTCAAAGAGACATTTGAACTTTTTAAGTTCGTATCGTACTTAGCAGATCGTGTATAGAGTAGAGGAAATAAATGTGTGATATTTACTGTTATCAAGCGGCTGGACTACCTATGTTTCATAGCCGTGTGAGAGCTAGTGTGACAGTGATCTTTTACCATTTTTCTTTTTATCTCTGTACCCCAGACTAAACACAGACCGAGCTAAACAAATAAATGTATTAAGTAGAGTCACAGGGAGATTTACTAGCGATCCACATCGACTTAAGACAAGTGGGTAATAGCATTCCATTGTGCAGAGCCCAGCAACAATAGATCCACCGTCACAAATTGGCCCAACAGCAGACAGTACATATAATTTGCATTAATTTGAATTAACTGCACAGCTACATTGGGGCCACTTTGCATATATACACTTGCCTGTAATAGATATACTTTTGCTTGCCTAACTGGGTAGAAAGTAGGCCAATAATGCACCTTTCCATTACATAATTTTCAGGTTTGATAACCGAAGACGCACTCTAGAAGCCGTGTGGCTCATTCAGCTATAGGGTCAAAGGTTACAAAGGTAAGCTTATTGGTTGTATCATTAAACAGGGGAAATCACTCCCTGTTAGAACAGAAATGGAAAAGTCAGCCTGTAGCGGTTGGTTTGAGCAACGGGAAGCCAGTTTATCATTGTGTAATGTAATGACGATGCCAATGTTAGGGTAAACCCAGTTTTTGCTAAAAGTAGACAAAGAAGTCGACTTGGGACCCTTTAAACAATGACCAGGGGAGGAAGTTCACGTACTTTAGGGTTGCGTGGGTTATTGTTCTTGGCATACAACGGTAGTGCGGGTAAAACAATGGGTAGGCTACCCACGCACGATCGACCTTTTAACCGAAATAATAAAACAAAGAAATTTACAATTTTGGTAATAGTAATTGTTCTTTTGTTGTTGCTGTTTTGTTGTTGATGATGTTTTGTTGTTGTTGTTGTTGTTTTTACTATGAGTAGGAGTAGGGTTAAGAGCTGATTCTGTTAGGCTTATCAGTCATTTAGTCATACAATTATTCGTTTATTCGTTCATATACACACACATACACACACCCAAACACACCCACGCACACACCCACACACATACACCTCCCCCCCCACACACACATTTTGATAACTGTATTAGTCTACAATCCAAACCGTTAACTTGAAAAAAAAAACACGGTGTCATAAACTCAGCATAATTCGTAAATTATGCCACTCCAAGCCTGAATCGCACAGATACTTATTTTAAGAGAAAAGTTACTACTGATGTATCAGAGAGTGCTTGGTGCAAACTTTGCCTCAGGTCTATCAAACTTGTATTATAGGCGTCTTGCCTGATAGGTCTCTCTATGGATTGTGGTGCTAAGTGGTAACTACCCAAGAACAGAAGAGATCCAGACAGCAAGGGATCAAATTCTGTTAGTGTAGCTTTGCTGATGTCCGTGACAAGCATGAAGTACTTCGATGTCGGGAATTCGAAAGACATGAACAATTTATTTAGAAACAAACAAAAACAAAACAAAACAAAAACCACCTCATTATACCATTCATGGAGAATTCTGCCCAGAAGATGACCCCATTTTGTTGCACGCGTCGATACAGCATGTTTCAAGGGTTAGGGATGCTTGACCAATCCTCTCTCTCTCTCTCTCTCTCTCTCTCTCTCTCTCTCTCTCTCTCTCTCTCTCTCTCTCTCTCTCTCTCTCTCTCTCTCAATTCCAAACATACAAAATCCGGATGAAACAGCCGCTTATGGAGAAATACGATAGATTATGATCTGTACAAATTGCGCCGTTTTAAATGCTCACTGATGGCACATTCTTGGAAATATAGGGATGGGCTGACCGTCCTATCTCATTTGTTAGTGGGCGAAGACAGGAACTACTTTGATGCAGG
Source organism: Oncomelania hupensis (assembly GCA_036898135.1). Taxonomy (NCBI): domain Eukaryota; kingdom Metazoa; phylum Mollusca; class Gastropoda; order Littorinimorpha; family Pomatiopsidae; genus Oncomelania; species Oncomelania hupensis. Next base: position 48,619 of record JBAHVR010000328.1, read on the forward strand.
GCCTTTACGTGTTTCCGGGCTGATCTCTCTCACAAACGTCGGCAACAGTACAGAAGAAACTTCAAAGAAAAAAAAGCAGCAAACTTGCTTTATAAATACTTTTATCGGTCAGGTTTGGACTCAGATTGGACTGGTAAACTCTTATATGATCATACTATATATAATTTTTTTTAATGTTCAAACAAAAAATGGCTTGAAGCTCACTTTAAGGTGCGTGAAGGCGATCGTTATGCCTCAAGCAAAAAGATGTAATAATTATCATTATTTTGTAAAGCGCAAATTCCTTAACTTTTCAGCCTGCACACAGACACTTGCAAGTTAACAAATATATCTAATACATGTACATCAAATCAGCAGTTATAAACAGCTACATGAGACATATTTGAAGAGGAAAGAAAGGCTGTCTTCATCTAATAAACCTCATATGTCTATGGATGGATGTACTTGTATAGCACAGCGAATTATTGTTCACTGTTGTTGTATTTCATCAGCTGTATCCGTTTATCATGCTACGTATGTATTATTACTGGCTATAGACTTTATTGGGAAGGTAAGTTCAATAAAGATGAAAAACAAACAAACAAACAAACAAAATTTCTTTAAGGATGCGAAATGCTTCGTAAAAAAAGAAGAAAAAAAGAAAGAAGAGAAAACGGAAGAACATAGAACACTGGATATTGAACTGTTCAATAGGGAAAACAAGGTTTTAGTCTCGAAAGAATATTCTTACATCCTCCTTGATTCACCTGTAAACCTTTTACCTTTCAGCATCTTATAGCCCGCTGAAGGAGTTTTCTCCGAAGGCCATGTTTTATCCACTGTCATCACGCCGTTGTACCACAGCACAGCCTTTTCAAGGTATTGGTGTGCTTATTCTTACATCCTGTCCTGAGCGACAATAAATTAACATATATACAAATATAACATGCAGCAATAGGCAAAAGATTAAATACTACAGTAGCCTGGATGGTCAGGACCTTCCTCTGACCGACCTTTCCACTCAAGAAGTGGGCTGCGCTTCCTGAGTATTTGGCTGAATGAGTCCGTTTTGTCTGGGTTTATCGCCGCCGTCGTCGTCGTCTTCGTCATCATCATCATCATTGTCGTCGTCGTCGATGACATTGTTATCATCAAGACCTATGCGGATCCTTTTACTTAGTAAGGAGAAAGGGAGTGTGCTTGCTGAGAGTAATGGCTGAATGATCTTTTATCATCGTCGTCTTCATCGTCATCATCATCATCATCATTCTCTCCTGTCGCCTACAGGAATAGCGGTGCTTGTTAATTGAAAGAAACAAAGGCTGCTAATGGGCGCACGGGACAGCTTGTGTTAGATCCTGTATCGGCCAGCGCCTTAAACAGCTCCATGAGCTGGAAAAGCG
>JBAHVR010000329.1:0-17500 GCA_036898135.1 Oncomelania hupensis
TGGAGAACCAACTACATTCTTGTATAAATATGTGGAACAGTTTCTGAGATACCCAAACGGTCAATTAAATGACTTCAGAAAAGTAAGAACAGCATGGATGGGAGCCACAACAAATCATATGTCCGTTTACGATAGAATCGGAGAAAAAAAAGGGGGTCGGTAGTTTTTTTTTCCAGACGATCCCCTAAAAAAGTTTAGGGTTGGGCCAAAAAGTTAGGGTCGGTCGGGATAGACATTTTTTTATTCCCTTTTTTTTTTGGGGGGGTGGGGGTGGGTAGAAGGGTGGGGGATGGATGGGCGAGGTGGGAGTGGGGGCTTAACCTAAACCTTAGGGTCAAATTTAGTGTCGCTCAGACATAGGTAGTATGGGTCAGTTTTAGTGTCACACACAGTATACTATAAATCATACTTCGTACGAAAACTGTTGACCTATTGGTTTAAAGGTCCCATCAGTTCAGGTCCTCTCGCTCCAATCCTTAAATCCCAAGAGTCGGACTCGGACATAAGAACACTGCATGAAGTATCCCACAGATATAATAGATGAACACTCCCCCCAAAGATTACGCCATATCAATCTTCATACTGTCCCCTTTAGAGTCATCTTGCTCGAGAACTTTTAACTCTCAGTCCTGTCTAACAACTGGCAGCCCCTGTAATAAATGTATGCGCATAAATCAATGTGCTAACAAACAAGGTAAAGCACCTTATAAAATAAGTATCCACGCGTATCAATCACAGTCTGATACACAACAACAGCTCCAGGAATTTTTCCTCCTCCTCATACCTTACCCCCACCCCCGCAGCTAGGGCACAGCCGCAAGCTTACCTACCTCCATCAGTGCATGGCAAATCAGACCCTTAAAAAACTGTACTATAAATACAGAATTTGCTTGTTTGTTTGCCAAAAATAAAAGAGGAGAGGTTGGGATGGGTGCTTAAATGTTTTAACACTTGGAACAGTGTGGAAGCAAACTAGCGCACACAAAACGGAGTTTATAACAGATCTTTCTTACTGTGTTGTAAACATAAATCTTTTCAACCCAAACAAACTTTCAAGCTTTCAAGAAGAAAAGGAAGAGGAGGAGAAGGAACAACAAACAACCGGATGATGATGATGATGATGATGATGATGATGATGATGATGATGATGATGATGATGATGATGATGATGATGATGATGATGATGATGATGGTGACCTAGTAATGCAGAATCCATTCCATCATGCTCGGTGCAAATCACGATCACCTTCAGAGGAACGTCAACGACTCTTGACGCCATTCATCAACATGATAACGATCAAGGAAATAAGACACGACATACATTTACAGTCAGAGCCACAGGCTTGCTGTACTACACGTATATATTAAGCATTGGTAGTATTAATAGCATACATACCCAAATAGAAAAACAGACTACCTAACTTGTGTACATTTTTGTGGTATTATCCCGGTCAACATTAGGAAAAATCAGAGACGCTAGTTTGTTCAATCCAACGCCATACAGATTTTCACATTCAGAACCACAGACCTCCTATGCTAAATATAAACGCCTAATATTATTATATTTGCCAACGTAGACACACAACTGTACATCGATAGCATTAGACCTGCCAAAATATATCCCAAAATATGCATTCGCCAGTATTAGCGCTGCCAAAACCGACAGCTATGTAGGCTTATCAGCAAAGCTGGAAACCGGGACAGGTAAAGCCAGTGAATGACTGTCCATGAAAAAGGCCATAATGTGAAGTTTGATCCGAGTACAGCCACTCCTGCTCGCGCTCATAATTATAGCTCAGGACGTGTGAAAATGTATATGTGAGCTTAAAACAGATGTCCATTCATTCTAGTTCAAACACTAATATGGTGTTGATTCAGACTCCATAGGGGTAAATTTAATTCAAGGAATACCGTTTCACCTATAGTCGCATGCCTTTCCGGTAATTTAATACATTCGACGGAGTACTTGTGTGGAAATATGTTTGCAATTTAATGCATGCTCATTCGTTCATATTAGTTCAAACACCGAACACCAAACTATAGATCTATGATCATTCAGTACCTTGAGTTAAAAACTACTAGCATACATAACTGATAAAAACTTGTGATTAAATACCACTTTTGAGACAGTGCGGTAAAATTAGTTCAGACCATAAACTAGGGATACAATTAGTCAACAACTGATTGATTGATAAATAGTACAATCCATGGTAGGCCTACATTTAGTTCTGGTAATACTAATTTACATCTTAGCCGACATTCCCGTAATCGAGTATATTTAGGTCAGTCAAACATGACACTGTCATTAGGTTAGTTTAAATACCGTCAAAAAGTAAACTTGTTCCTATATAACACACACAACAGCTCAAAGATCTTCTCATGGCACTGGCCCAAAATAATGAAGATCGAACTCGCGCCATCGACCCACTTGGCTGAGATATAGATCAAGACGTCAATCTGCTGAATCTTGCGCATAATCTAACGTCATGGACCACTGAGACTAATCACCTCCCTCCCCTCCCTCTCCTCTTTAGTACCATTGGAATAAAGTGAGCTTGCCACCTCAATTTTGGCAACGACAGGGTTGTTCAGCGTGCCGCTCAAGTGACGCCGGAAACGTGAAACTCTGTACAAAAATACTAATAATTACAGCAAGCAGACTCCTGTCACAGTAAATCTCCAATCAAATCAATCTCCCATCTTTTCAAAGAATCGAACCTGGATCGTTAGCCCTCTAGGCAGCTAACTGTCTACTGTGTTTTTTCTGGCAACACAAGTAGTTTATACACCAAGCAATATGCCAATCGGTTAAATTTAGATCAGACACACCTCAATTGATAGGCAGTTCACCTAAATTTAGTTCAGGTATCTACTAGATTTTAACTGACTGATATATGACATTCCCCCACGTAAATTTAGTTCAAGTACGTTATAATGAAAAATACTAGCTGACACATTGATTGATATGCATCGTAATGGCTGAACAACAGTCAGCGTTTAACCATAACGTCCTCCAGCTCTATCCTACGGCTGAGCTGAATATCTACGGCTCAAAGCAAATGGGATATGAGAATACACAAAACTCCACGTAATATTAAACACAACAACAAACTTCGCAAGCATGAATTCATATCAGTGATGGACTACCGTTCAACTATGTCATCTCCATATTTAGAAAACCGAATCAGTTGTGGAGTATCATTTACCTAATCGGTTTCCATATTCAGGACTCCATTATCGGTGACTGAATATTTTTTCAACTATGTAATAACTGTAAAACTGAAACCTGGTGAAACTATACGTCGGTGACAGCAAACCTCCGACACTACAGCTGACAAGATGAATAATAAACAATGTATGCCTACACTATTAAAACTGTCAAACTGAATCGGTGTTATAAAAATTTGACACGGTGACAAATATCGATCGGGTATGATAGTTCGATACGATTCTTTTATTGATTATTCCGATTGGAAGATAGCATTCTGATGTTAGGACTTTTATGAAGTTTTAACTTCTAATGATCAATAGATTCAGTCCTTGGGGTTATCAAGGTGGGAAAGAGTCAGTCTCGTAATTCAAAGGCCTGATATCGCAATCGCACCTATCTCTCACGTTAGCATCAAAGATCCAATCAATTTAATTCTTTGTATTTATCTATTTGGGACCTCTTGAACTTAATTTCAGCTACATTATTACCACTTATCAATCTGCACATCTTTCCCTTTAGTGTTTTAATCTTTGTGATGTTTGGCTTAATGCTATAAACAAGAAAGACATTGTAGGGGTAGTTTTTCTTGACATTAAAAAGGCATTTGAACTAGTTAACCATGACATCTTACTTAATATGCTTAACTCCTATTTTCAAAACTCTGCATCTGTATTATTTTTAAAATCATATTTATCAAACAGGCACCAATCACTATACCCTAATGGTTCATTTTCGTCTCCTGGAGATGTCACTTGTGGAGTTCCTCAAGGATCGATCCTTGGCCCTATTTTATTTTGTATATTTATCAATGACATGCCCCTTTTTCTCACACAAACAAAATGTTAACCTTGACCTATTTGCTGATGATTCATCCCTTCATACTCATAATAAAAATCTACAACATGTAGAACAAAGTCTTCAAGTAAGCATAAATGAAATTGATAACTGTTATAACAACAATGGAATTAAATTAAATCCTAATAAAAGCAAAAGTATGCTTCTCACTACAAGACAAAAACGTCAAAATGGATCTTTTAATCTAAACTTAGGGTAGTATAATATTGATCAAGTTCGTGAACATAAAGTGCTAAGCATAATCATTGATGATGATTTTAGCTGGCGGTCACACATTAACCATATCTGTAAAAAATAAATTCTAAATGCCTTTTCCTTCTAAATAAACTTAGACATTTTGTTACGGTTGGTGCATTAAAATCTTGTTTCTATGTCCATTGTATGTCTCATTTTAATTATGCAACAACTATTTGGTGTAATGCAAACGACACGCAAATTAAACATCTAAACAGTCTTCACAAAAGAGCAATCAAGATACCGTATAAGTCTACAATATAAATACAGATATTACAACTAATGAGAAATACAAGGAACTCCGACTACTACCATTTAAAAAACAATTTATATTTAATACAGCTATCCTTATGTTCAAAATCACACACGGAGAAACACCTGCATATCTTGATATATTTCTTACTAAGCCATTTGATGTCATGTAGTGTGTCATCGTCATAGTAACCTGGAATGTCAGGACCCTAACTGCGAAATGAAAATTAGAAGAACTGGCCCACGAGCTGGACCACTATCGATGGAACGTTCTAGGTATCAGCGAACTGCGCTGGAAAGGCCTAGGTGAAACAACGACCGACAAAGGCCACAAGAGATGACAGGCACGAACATGGAGTTGGATTCTTCGTCCACAAGAACATTCTAGCCACTGTCATGGGTTGCCGCCCAGTCTCCAGTAGACTCATTACCATCCGTCTGAGAGCAGCCCCTTTCAACATCACCATCATCCAGGCCTATGCCCCAACATCAGACTTTGACGACAGCGAGGTGGAGGACTTTTAAGAAAATCTACAGGCGGTCCTTGACTAAGTGCAGAAGAAGGACATAGTCATAGTGCAAGGCGACTGGAATGCCAAGGTTGGTCAAGATGCACACCACAACTGGGGAGACACATGTGGACCCCACTGCAACAACGAGACAAATTACAGGGGTCTGAGACTCCTGGAGTTTGCCAGATACAACAATCTGGTACTGGCAAACACGCTTGGTCTCCACAAAAACTCCAGACGATGAACATGGCACAATCCCGGCGGGGAGCATCACAACCAGATCGACTACATCATGGTCAAGAAACGCTTCAGATCAAGCATCAACATTGGCAGGACACGCACTTTTCCAGGACCAGACATCGGAAGTGACCACGATCTCGTGATGATGTCTTTCCGGCTCCACTTGAAGAGAGTAAATATAGCAAAATGCACTAGACTGAAGTTCGACCTCGACAAACTGCAAGACCCGGAGGTGGCAGAACTATTTCAGGCCACAATTGGAAGGAAATTTGCACCACTGCTTATTTTGGGAGCTGGTGAAGTAGATGTCAACACCATGACCACCACCTTCAACTCAGCTGTGACAGATGCCGCCACTGAGATCCTTGGCAAGCACCAACCAAAGAAGAAGCCGTGGATCACACCTGAACTTTTGGATCTGTGTGATAAACGAAGAGAGATTAAAAAAATAAATAAAAAGAACACCTCACAGGGAGCTGATGTCTACCGAAAAATCAACAATGACATTCGAAAAGGCATGCACACAGCAAAGGAGAACTGGATAGAAGATCAATGCCAGGAAATAGAGAACAGTCTGAACAAGAACAACAGCAAGAAGGCCTACCAGACTGCGAAGCGGCTGACAAGTGTTAAACAGCTGACATTGATGGATTGGCTGGAGAGGAACAAGAACTTGAACAGCTGTTACAGAGGCTTGACACCACCTCCAGAGCTTATGGAATGGAAATAAGTGCAGAGAAGACCCAAATGATGACCAACAACACCAATGGCATCAACACGGACATCAAAGTCCAAGGCCAATCCCTCAACACAGTGCATAGCTTCAAATATTTAGGAACTGCTGCCCTGATAAGGTTGAAGCACATTTGGAAAGACAGGACCATCAGTCTACATTCCAAAGTAAGACTGCTGCATTCCCTTGTCATCTCCATCTTCCTATATGCTTGCGAAGCATGGACCCTCACAGCAGATCTACAACGAAGAATACAAAGCATGGAGATGAGGTGCTACAGAAGACTTCTGAGCATTTCCTATACCCAACACATCACCAACGACTAAGTCCGACAGACCATCACACAAGCCATTGGACAACACGATGGCCTGCTCACAGTGGTGAAGAAACGGAAACTCCGATGGTATGGCCACGTCACCAGATCATCAGGCCTTGCAAAGACCATTCTGCAAAGCACAGTGCAAGGAGGTAGAAGAAGAGGGAGACCGAAAAAGAGGTGGGAGGACAACATTCGAGAATGGACTGGTTTGACACTGAGCGAAGCCATCAGGGCTGCTGAGGACAGAGAAAGATGGAGTATGCTGGTTAAACGATCATCTGTGGTGCCCCTACGACCTCCGGGTTACGGGACAGGATAGGATAGGATAGGCATTTGAAGGGCATAGACTTTATGATTATAAACTAACCCTCCCTCGCACTGATTTATACAAAAATAGCCTATCATTTCATGGAGCTGCTGTATGGAACTCTCTCCCTCTGGAGTGTAAACATTGCGACACATTGTTTTCTTTCAAATATAACCTGTGTAAGCATCTGCAAAATTAATTATAAAAGTGATATTTTGATATAATAACAGTTTTTCATGTAATAATAATTATTATTTATTATATATATATACATTAATTAATTAATTTATTTATTTATTTATTTATTTATTATTATTATTAATTATTAATTATTATTATTGTTATTATTATTATTATTATTATTATTATTATTATTATTATTGTTGTTGTTGTTGTTGTTGTTATTATATTCTTGTTATAATAATAATAGTGATGATAGTGGGGGTGATGGTGGTGTTAGTAGTAATAGTAATAATAATATTAAAAAAATTTCATATTATAAGGGTGAGGGGGTTAATGAGGGGGGTGATTGCCTAAAATTGTTTAAAGATTATAATGAAGATGTTGGTGTGATTGTGTGATTGTGTGTGCGTGTGTGCGAGTGCATGTGTGTGTGTGTGTTTGATTTATATGATTTCCAAGTTAATTTTAAAGGTTCTTTAATATGTTAATTTTTAAGGGACAGGTTGAAAGATTAGACTTATTAATTAGTCTAAAATCTGTATCCCTAATAAGAAAAAAGTTTCAAAGTTTTAATAATGGGTGAGAAGGAGTTGTTGGAGCAACGAGCGAAGGATTCAGGTTCAATCACCATCATCTTATTGCATGCTACCGTTTCAGTGCACAGTGGCTGTGGGATTCGATGAAGATTGTAACTCAATGGGGCTGTTGTTGGGTCTTAATCTCCCACGGCCCTTATTGGCGCTGCATTGCGAGCTGCCGTGCTGTCGATGAGACAGCAACTGGAATTGTATTCGCACGAGTGACAAATATTATCCAAAATCCAAAATAGCATGCTTATAAGCATATAGCTTGAACTGAACATTCAAAGTGTCTTCTTGTAATTACATCAGGACCATAAAAAGTTCTTGATCTTGTACAATACAAGTACACTTTTGTACAAGAACAGGAACATTTCATCAACATGTTGTCAACACTCGTATTGTCGCACGTTGTTTACGTCGCGGCTGTTTACAAAAAAATATGGGTTACTGCAAAACAACAATAAAAACGTTCCTGCTCTTGCTCTTGTTCAATACCGGCGATTATCGTCACGTCCACAAACAACACCCGCATTCTCACACTTTTCTGAGATAAAAGCGATAATTACAACAAATGTGGGTTACGCTCCTAGTTCACTTTTGGCATCGTCTGTAAAACCCGTCCCTTACCCCTCTCTACGCCTTTTGAACTCTACTTCCCACTCTACCCCTGGGCTCACTCTCATTCTCACACTTTCAAAACATGACATCTAAGCGATCGATTACAAACAAACACACACACACACACACAAAGGGGGTGGGGGGGTAGGGGCGTTACACTCCAAGTTAAAGTTTCTCACCATCATCCCTTCTTCCTTCATCCCTTTTCGCTTAATTTTCCATCCCCTATTACCCACACTGGGAAGTATGTTCATTTGGTGGTGCTTCGACGTGCTGCTCCGATCTCTTACAATCATGAAGATACTCTTCGGTATTACATGTCCACTGACGTCAGAGTGTCCAAAATGGGAAGTATCATTTACAGTCCCGTGATTACGAGCCGCGAGGCCGAGTCCAACAGCTTGCTAATTGGGCATTGCGTCTCCAGCTGATGTCTTTCCGGCTCCACTTGAAGAGAGTAAATACAGCAAAGTGCACTAGACTGAAGTTCGACCTGGACAAACTGCAAGACCCGGAGGTGGCAGAACTATTTCAGGCCACAATTGGAGGGAAATTTGCACCACTGCTCATTTTGGGGGCTGGTGAAGTAGATGTCAACACCATGACCACCACCTTCAACTCAGCTGTGACAGATGCCGCCACTGAGATCCTTGGCAAGCACCGACCAAAGAAGAAGCTGTGGATCACACCTGAACTTTTGGATCTGTGTGATAAACGAAGAGAGATGAAAAAGAAAAAGAACACCTCACAGGGAGCTGATGTCTACCGAAAAATCAACAATGACATCCGAAAAGGCATGCTCACAGCAAAGGAGAACTGGATAGAAGGTCAATGCCAGGAAATAGAGAACAGTCTGAACAAGAACAACAGCAAGAAGGCCTACCAGACTGTGAAGCGACTGACAAGTGTCAAACAGCCCAAAGTCTCCACTATCCAAAGCAAGTCTGGCATATGCCTTACAGAAGAACAAGAAGTCTTGGACAGATGGACAGAGTACTGCTCTGACCTTTACAACCATACACCAAATGGAGACCCATCAGTTCTAGCATGTCCAGAGAACAGAGAAGAAGAAGAAATCCTCCCAATTCTCCGGGAAGAAGTTGAGGCAGCAGTGCAAGCACTAAAGAAAGGGAAGTCAGCAGGAGTGGACAACATACCCGCGGAACTGCTACAAGCAGGAGGAGAAGCGATGATTGATGCCCTCACCATTATCTGTAACAAGATCTGGCAGAGTGGGGAGTGGCCTATACCATGGACCCAGTCGCTTGTCATCACTCTTCCCAAAAAAGGTAACCTTCAGGAGTGTGAAAATTACCGCACCATCAGCCTCATCAGCCATCCCAGCAAGGTCCTCTTGAAAATAATACTCAACAGGTTGAAACCCCAAGCTGAACAAATCATAGCTGAAGAACAAGCAGGATTCAGGGCAGGGCGAAGTACCACTGAGCAGATTTTCAACCTCAGAATAATCTGTGAGAAATACCTACAGCACCAACAACATCTATATCATGTGTTCATAGACTTCAAGAAGGCGTTTGACCGAGTCTGGCATGCAGCTCTATGGGCAACAATGAAAGTGTACAACATCAGCCCAAAAATTATTGAAGTCATCAAAAGCCTGTATGACAAGGCTACCAGTGCAGTCCTACACAACAGAGCCATCGGGAATTGGTTCAGAACAACAATCGGTGTGCGTCAAGGATGCCTACTCTCTCCAACACTCTTCAACATCTTCCTAGAGCGCATCATGTCGGATGCTCTTGCAGACCATGAAGGCACAGTCAGCATAGGGGGTAGAGCAATCTCCAATCTTCGTTTTGCAGATGACATTGATGGATTGGCTGGAGAGGAACAAGAACTTGAACAGCTGGTACAGAGGCTTGACACCACCTCCAAAGCCTATGGAATGGAAATAAGTGCAGAGAAGACCAAAATGATGACCAACAACACCAATGGCATCAATACGGACATCATAGTCCAAGGCCAATCCCTCGACACAGTGCATAGCTTCAAATATTTAGGAGCCATTGTATCAGACAATGGGTCCCGACAGGAAGTCCTCTCCAGGATCGCACAAACAACTGCTGCCCTGACAAGGTTGAAGCCCATTTGGAAAGACAGGACCATCAGTCTACATTCCAAAGTAAGACTGCTGCGCTCCCTTGTCATCTCCATCTTCCTATATGCTTGCGAAGCATGGACCCTCACAGCAGATCTCCAACGAAGAATACAAAGCATGGAGATGAGGTGCTACAGAAGACTTCTGGGCATTTCCTATACCCAACACATCACCAACGACGAAGTCCGACAGACCATCACACAAGCTATTGGACAACATGATGACCTGCTAACAGTGGTGAAGAAACGGAAACTTCGGTGGTATGGCCACGTCACCAGATCATCAGGCCTTGCAAAGACTATTCTGCAAGGCACAGTGCAAGGAGGTAGAAGAAAAGGGAGACCGAAAAAGAGGTGGGAGGACAACATTCGAGAATGGACTGGTTTGACACTGAGCGAAGCCATCAGGGCTGCTGAGGACAGAGAAAGATGGAGTATGCTGGTTAAACGATCATCTGTGGTGCCCCTACGACCTTCGGGTTACGGGACAGGATAGGATAGGATAGTCTCCAGCTGACCACCACATTGTTCAGCTCTACCATCTTACTGAGGTGGCATTGTGATTTCACGTTAACATTGAGGTTCTTCGAATCTTGGAGGAGGAGGAGGAGGAGGAGGAGGAGGAGGAGAAGAAGAAGAAGAAGAAGAAGAAGAAGAAGAAGAAGAAGAAGAAGATGATGATGATGATGATGATGATGATGATGATGATGATGATGATGATGATGATGATGATGATGATGATGATGATGATGATGATGATGATGATGATGATGATGATGATGATGATGGGAATGGTCATGATGATCATGAAGATGATCACCATATACAAAAACAAAAACTAATTTTGAAAAACACAAACACCCACAGGAAAGTGGACATACTGATATACACATTGCAACAATTACTACTAACGGACAGACAGACAGACAGACAAGTAGACAGACAGACGAACAGACAGACTGAGACATTTACAGTCAAATTCATTGCATGTACCTTTTCTGCTCAAAGGAGGATAGCTGTTAATTTCCATTGCAGCATCCGGAGAGCCTACAGTATCTGCAATCAAACAAACAAACAGCGATTAGAATCCCTTTGTTCAATGCTATCCAGTAACTTTTATTATCACTATACTAATAGTAATGGAACAGATTCGCGACTGCCTTAGTATATAATTATCCTACACGTGCAAACGCTCGTAAGAAAGGAATAAACCAAATGTTATCTTAATCACCACAAACAACAATATAACAACAGCTGCTGCTTCTTTCTGTTTCTTCTGTATTTTTTATTTCACTACTATACTTATTTCTTTCCTTCTCTTTTTCTTTCTTTCTGTTTCTTCTGGGTTTTTTTATTCTACTACTACGACTATTACAACTACTACTACTATGAAAATGACGACATTACATTACATTACATGATTACTGCTTTAGGTCCAGCGGACTCTTCCGAGCCAAATCAGGACCAGTATAACTGAATCAGGACCACAAAATCATGACCACAACTTCGCTGAAAGAGGACTCGCCCCTGATCTGCATAAAAGATCTGCCGAAACAACCCTAGTGGCAACACTGAAGGCACTCCATCAGCCGGTCACTTTACAATAAAGACATCCCACGCAGGGGACGCTGAGGCTGTACTCTAATTTATCGAACCACCGTTTACAAAAACAAAATAGAATATAAACATCATTATAAAATATCAACAAAACACATACATATAAAATCCCTCCATTGCCAAATAATAACATAGGAAGCTCCAGTGACCACCTGGCAGAAAGCGTCCAATATTTCCAAGCTGATCCAACAGACCTCACACACAAATGAAGAGTTTTGTCCCGGAAGAGTTTTCAAGAAAAAAGGTAGGTGGCTGGTCTAGCTAAGAAGAAGATAGTATAGTAGATTGATAGAACAAAGTAGGAATGAGGAAGAACAAAGGAGAAAAACAGCGACAGTGGGAATTTAAAGCACTAAATTTCCGAAAGCGGGGATACTATTTATACTAAAAAGCCCGGCACCCTCATGGGGGTGACGACGACGATTACGACTAATAATAATAATAAATAATAATAACAACAACTTTGTGCCCCAAAGATGGTGTTGCCATCAACAATTCTTTTTTTGTTTTTTGGTAGGGTTGTCTTGACCAGACATTGAGTAATCCTTGCCTTTCGTAATACTATCAATGATCATTCTGTAGTAATAACCCGATTCCGAAGCCGATAATTTAACAACGGAGATTTATGCTCTGAGCTACCCTGCACGGGCGTGGCGGAGATTACAACGGCTCTGATACTCCGATTAGCGTCAGCATACACTGTTTGTGGTTTCCTCTCAAATTTCAACATGCTTTTAAGTGCAGCTCAGCGCGTTCTTGGAAAGCACCCTCTTACATCAAAATGGTCACCTATAAGCTTATACGTCTTAAGAGCACGAGTTATTTTTAATACCAGAGACAAAAAGGCATGTTTGCGCAGCGTCACTAATGGAAGGGGAATGGGGTGGTGAAGGTTCGGCAACGTGTACAACGACCCCGATGAGGTAGGAAGCACAAGGGACGCATTTGTTTTAGGTCAGAAATGACGTAAACCACCAGAAGAAACACATTAGGTAAGATTACACAACATGACCAATGCTAGAAGGGCAAAGCCCATATGACTCACATGCTCCTTATAGAATTTGCAATATTTAACTTGAAAATGAGTGCCCAGAAGAAAAAGAATGAAACAGTGGCATTGCAATGCAAAGTAATACCGACTTTGATCTTTCTATGCTCTTGGCCCTGAGATGACCTTGACCTCTGTGTCCAAATATACCCATGCATGATCAAATAAACGACACCAAAAGTTGTATTAAGCCAAGCAAATAGTGACCTTGAGATGACCTTGACTTTCAGTGACCTTGATCCCGGAATGATCTTGACCTTCAAATGACATCTTATGCTCATGTATGATCAAATAACCTATTGTTGTCGTATACTATGGGTTAAATAGAGCCGTTCTACTGTACAATGACCTACTTTCTGCATGTTTTGCAAGGCCTAAAATGACCTTGATCATGCAAAACCGAGACACATATGAAAGGTCAATCTATCATCTTTAAATACAAGTTTAGACTTGTCACTTTATATCTCTTATAGTTTAGGTTCAAGGTCACTTCAAAGTACTTATGCTAGCCGACATTGGACAGCTCCAGTGTCATGAACCGAGCAGTTTACCCTGCCCATTGACTATTTAGCCATGTGTAGTATTTGTAACAGTAGAGAGTTAGTATAGTACACAGCAGCAAGTAAATTACACAGCAAGCCACACACTGCGAGCCTGACCCACACAGCGTAGTGACTTAATCAGCACTGTGTGCGAGAGTCGTAAATATTTTACCCAATGAGAGCTTAGGCAAAGCGGTTCGAGCTAGTTTGACTGTGTCAGAGCCTAACACAGCTTTGGTCAGTTGGGAGGAATACACCGAAGTGTTAACAGCTAGAAAGCTGGCAGAGAAATCTCTCCACTCATAGACCAGGAAGCAGGACTTAGGAATCTTAGAATTCTCTCAAGTCATCACGGGCCTGAACTTGTCAGACAGGTAAATGAACACCCTTCTGTTTCATCGTGATATATTTATATTATTGTTGAAATTATGTTTGTGGAATTTGCTATGCATAAATGTGAATTGTTAATTCGAATTTGCGGGACCACGTGGAAGAGCCTACCACGAGGTGAAACACGACCGGTTGCGCCGCCATGTTGTATCCCGTACGGAACCACTGTTGTTTAACTTATATGTATGTTTGCAGACCAGTGGCTGTACCACTGAATGTTTATATTATTATTAATTCTGTATGTGTATAGTTAGACACGATTGATATTTATGTATGTATAGGAATTTAGAGTTGAGATTCCAGTGGAACCCGGAAGTAGCAGAATGTTCGTCGCTTATGTATAGAGATGTGGAGCTATCACTGAGGGCTACTTGGCTTTCAGTGAGACGCTCTGCACAAACCGATTATTCAGGGTTGTGCAGAATTTCGTCTCTTATATTACAGACGAGCAGGCGAGCTATCCTGTGCGCACCACTCCACAGAAACGACTAGTTGGAGGAGACTCTACCGCACAAGACGGAAAGAGCTGCCTTGAAAGACACCCTGTCAGACCCCACAGCGTGGCAAGGGAACCCAACTACACAACTACAAAGGTGTACCAGAAGCTACCTCACAGAAGGACTTCGACCGCACCATCAGAAAGTTAAGTGTATTCTCCAGAAGTGCACTTAAACTGATCATAACAGGACCACAGTAGTCCAACTCTTCAGAAACTGTAAAACGGACCACAGTAGTCCAAATCTACATGAAATATTATAGCAAGTGCCCGAGGAAGAAAACCAGCTGCCTAGACTATCAGCGATCGAACTATTAGCAGTGACTGAGACTTTTTAAGTTAGATTAGTACTTAGAGAATCTTGTATAGAGTAGAAGAAATAAATGTGTGATTTTAACTGTTATCAAGTGGCTGGACTACATATGATTCATAGCCGTGTGAAAGCTAGTGTGACAGTATCTTTTACCATTTTTCTATCTATTTCTGTACCCCAACCTTAACACAGAACGAGCTAAACAAATAAATTTATTAAAGTAATTCATAGGGTGACCTACTAGCAGTTCCCACCGAATAAACGTGAGGGTCCATAATTCCATTGTGCAGAGCCCATAAACCCCACGTGACATCCAGTGACCTTGACCTTGAAGTGAGGTTGACCGAATTTGCAATGTATGTGTCTCTCATTAGTATCTATCATGTACCAAAAAATCATAAGTTTATTGTTAATAATTTAGGTAACATTTTGTGAAATTATTTTCTTTTTTTAAAAACAACTGTTGACCCTTTGACCTTGACCTTGAAGTGAAGTTCATTCACTGATCATTTATTATTTACCTCATGGATATACACCATCTAACCTTTTTTTCTTCTTGCAATAGTTGAAATAGGTTCTGTGGTATTAATCCACTTGCAAGTTTTTGTTTTTTTACAGAGACAGACTTTTCTTTTTTAATGTCAGTTTAGGATTTGTTTGGCACAGATTTGCAAAAATCTGGGGACAAAAATTTGGAGGGTGAATACAAAGACTCACAATGTAATGCGTTTGAGTCAACACGAGTATATAATTATCTGAAGAATATATTCGAGACTCATACACGCGCTGTACGGTACAACCACCTTCCACCTTGATTTTTTCCTCATGCTCTTTCCCTCCTCCTCTTTTCACCTACTTCCCCAACCTCGAACCCTAATTAGTTATTTAGTTATTCATTGCTCGCAGGGTCCAGCAGACAGCAAAGAGCCGAATCAGGACCACAAAATCAAGACCACAACTTCGCTTAAAGGAGAACTCACCCCTTATCCGCATGAAAGATCTGCCGAAACAACCCTCGTGGTAACACTGAAGGCACTCGACCAGCCGGTCACTTTACAATAAAGACGTCCCACGCAGGGCACGCTGATGCTATACAGTATACTCTAATTTATCGAACCCCGCTTACAAAATCCAAATAGAACATAAACATCATTAAAAAATATCAACAAAACACATACATATAAAATAATAACAATAATGCCAAATAATAACATCATAGGAAGCCCCAGTGACCACCTGGCAGAAAGCGTCCAATATTCCCAAGCTGATCCAACAGACCTCACACACACAAATAAGGAGTTTTGTCCCGGAAGAGTTTTCAAGAAAAAAGGTAGGTGATTGGTCTAGTGAAGAAGATAGTATAGTAGATCCTATGATATAGGATAGGATAGAATAGGATAAGATAGGATAGGATAGGATAGGGGATACTATTTATACTGAAACTCCGCGGCACTCCCGGCACCCCCAAGGGGTAGAACCCTAACCCACACACCCTGAAGTTATTTACGCAACGCAGACAACCATCGCTTTCACTTTAACAAAAAGCCGCCCATACAAAGATTTTTCCTTTATAATTAAGTCATGAAGAAAAAACATTGATCCATCTGTTGCTAAATAATCACATCACTGCGGGTCAGTGAGGCAAGTATAATTTACCTGAAAGTGCTCAATAATTCTTCGAAATGTCATAGTTATTTTCACACTGCCATTCCCATAAATGGAGTACATGTTGCCATCCTTGACGGACACACTTTTAATAAGATTTATTGTTGCTGCTACCTCCACCCTATCACCACTACTATCTGCTACCAACGTCACCAACACCACCATGATCACCACCACCATTGTTGTTGTTGCTGCTGTTGTTGTTGCTAATGAAAAATTAGTCTCTCAGAGAGCATGAAACCCGTAACATAATATGTTTGTAGTGTCTAGATTATACCCACCTAAAAGGCTTCAAGATTAGACCCCATATTTCATACAAATAATACAACTTATAGAAGTTACATAAAAATATAGACTATACCAGCTTCACAACCATACGTATGTAGCCGGATGTTAACGTTTAGTATGAACAGAGATTGTGTAAGGGGAGATGGGACACTCCTTTTTATGTGGTTATATATGGTCGATGACATGGATTATCGTTCCTAACTCCGTGATCCCCCTCTTTCAGCCACATTGCAATTTGATCATACGTTTTCTCCCAAACTACTGATCAGATTATTGTGAAACTTGGTGTTTAGGTGAGATGATTAATGAAGTGATAAATAAGTTTGGTAACCCCTCATTTCAAAATTGTCCCCTCAGACAAATTTAAAAAAAAATCCTTAGTCTAGAGATAACAATTTATCAAAGAAGTTTGGTAACCCCTAGATCTAATTTCAAAATTGTCCCCTCAGATACATTTTTTTTTAAAAAATCTTTAGGCTAGAGATCACAGTTTATCAAAGAAACTCACTTGTAGTTCTGTACTTTTTTTTTGGCCCACGTAGTGAGCATTTATGCAGGCAAAGATTATTTATGTATGTATTCTACACGTTTAGATTAATTGTAATATAAAATTGTAATATCATTTTAATATAAAGGATATAATTTCATTAATATAGAGGCACAAGTCAACTAAGCTATACGGCCCACAAGACGTAACTCCGTGCCGTTCAGATCCTCCAGTTTTCTTAGAAGGCAGTGTATCATGGTAACAGCATTAAACATATCTCTATACTGAATTGTTCAAGACCACTTTCTAAATTAATATATAAATTAAGAATGAACGCATGGAACACTAAATACTCAGCAGATATTAAATGTATATGTAATACAAGTCTATCAGCACATCACCTTCTATTTGAATGCTCAGTTTTAAATGACATATTTAAAGTAAATGAACATAATATAACTGAATATGGACATTCTGTAGACATGGATCTG
>JBAHVR010000329.1:22500-117500 GCA_036898135.1 Oncomelania hupensis
GGGTGCGCGCTTGAAAGTGTGTGTGTGCGTCGGTGTGTGTGTGTGTGTGTGCTTGAAAGTGTGTGTGTGTTTCTGTGTGTTTGCCTCTGTATTTGTGCTTACACCATATGTGTCTGTGTGAATTTGTCTGCATTGGTGTGTTCGCGCACGGACCGTGCTTCTACGTCTGTGTGTGAGCATGCCTATGTGGGTGAGCGTGACTATGTGTGCCTGACTGTCTCTCTACGAGTCCGTATGTATGCCTACAACGTTCGTTGTGTGTGTTTAGCTATAGGAATGTAAATGCGACTCCGAATAAACTGTTAATCTCTCTTTCGACGCTGTTTAGTGATTAATGCAATGATCCTGCCGGCTGACAGTGAAAGATGTGCAAACAGAAGGTGGGGGGGAGGGGGGGAAGCTCGGAAAAAATAATAATAACAAGCGAAACAATTTTTAAAAACTAGTAATAATTACTCTTTCCTAATTTGACAGAACGAAGGATACACAAAAATAGCGAATCGCACAATAGTTAAGAACGAGAGAAAATCTGATGCGCAAGATCGGAGGGCAAAAAAGGCGAAACAACACGTGAGAATCAAAATGTGACGTACTGCAACAACAACAACAACAAAAAAAAAACCAAGATTCATACTAAATCGTGAGTAACAAAAAGAAACAATTGTTGTTTTTGCTTCAGAGAGAGAGAGAGAGAGAGAGAGAGCGAGAGAGAGAGCAAGAGAGAGAGAGAGAGAGAGAGAGAGAGAGAGAGAGAGAGCATCAAGTGATAATAAATACACAGCAGTCATACACATAAAGCCTTGTGTACGCAATGATTCTTCAGCTATGATATAAAAGGCTCATACAACTCCGCAGTTCACGAGGGGGAAACGCGGCCAACGTACAATCGATCCGCGGTCTAAAAATAGTCTGCCCGCAACCATCGAGCGGAAGAAAATCGATGACAAGTTTAAAATAGCAAGCTGCGCGAGTCCCGCGGAGACCGAGTTTCAGCGTTCACAACACCAGCAGCGCAGCCATCATTTAAGGACACGGCCGATACAGCAGAAAAAAAAAAAAAAAAAAAAAAAAAAAAAGAAGAGGCGGGAGGTATTTTGAGACGAACAAAGAAACCCGATATAAATACCATCCCTTTCTTTGTCCCTCCCAAGGTGTGTTTTTGGGTCTACTTTCTCCAAAAATTATTTTCTTCTTCCTCTGCTCTTTCGACGAAAGCTGAATCACACAAAAATTAGATGCATCTCACGCACACACGCACATATATATATTATGTCGCCATGACAAAAATGGTGTGTATCCACTATTTAAATTACATCACAAATTGTGATTCAAACTAGAGCCTTATGCCAAGTCAAAAGTTATATTGAAGTTTTCAAACACGTGTTCAAAGCTTTGTTCGCATCTTTTTAATACCTTTTTGGTAGCAAAAGAGTTTTAGTTACTAAAACAACACAACGCAAATAAATAAATAAATAAATAAATAAATAAATGGACGCAAAAGATAATAATACAATTTAGACTTTGAGTTCTAACACAGAATTACACATTTGTTTATTATTCACAGACTTGCGCTAAAAGCAATTAATCTTCAAAAGCAAACTTTCTAACCAAACAAAATTGTAACGAACATGTTTACAACACACATATGCATGAACGCCCGCGCGCGTACAAACACACACACACACGCGCGCGCGCATATATATATAGGCTTACTGGAAATTTACATCATATAAAACTACACTTTGTTCAATATAATAATGAATGCCAGTCATGCACAGAAGATGCGTAGAATCTATAGTTATTTCAAAACAAAACGTGGTGACTACAAGAGATTGAAACCGTCCAACTTCCGCAGCGACGACACACGTGACGATGCTTAATGACGATAGATTATTTCTAAAAACGGAAACAGCGAAAGGTACTTACGCAAATCAAGCCAATTCGCACCGTTTTCATTAACGATCATAAAGCCTGAGTAGCCAATAACAAATTATACTACTGTCACTAGTCCTAGTTTCATTATGTTAACTGAGCACAAGAATTCCGTTTGAAGACAATAAACTAGGAAGAAGAAGAAGAAGAAGAAGAAGAAGAAAAGAGGAAGATGTACATGCTGTAGCACATTTCAAATGTCACTAGTTCTGTGAGGCGTACATAAATATTTTTTTAAAATGCCAGTCTAATCGAACGGAAGAAATCCCTGCGACGTTGGCGTTTTCTTAGGATGTATTAATAATACAGGATGCTATATACGCGCCTTTCCCCAAGTCTCAAAGCGCGGCGATCTATACCAACATACACGTATTAAGCTGATGTTATGAAATGCGCTTGATAAAAGTTTTGTATTCGTATTATTATAATCTAAATGTATTATTGTTATTATTATTATTATTATTATTATTATTATTATTATTATTATTATTATTATTATTATTATTATTATTATTATTAAAACTATTACCAGAATGCTGAACATTCCAGAGATTCATCATTATCATCCTCAACAGCAGCAACAGCGGGAAATGTACGAAACACTGAACGGAAGTTTCCTACAGTCAACAACTCTTTGTCTGCCTGTATGTGCGTTTACACTAAACCATTCACGAGATTCGTCTTCGCCGTTGCATTCATTGATATCATCACCACCATCGTCATTTGTGATAACGTAATCAACAGTTTCACTAGGATAGCTGCATCAGGTGTGAAGTTTCTGATAATCCTAGAGGGGGCGAGATGATCACATAATGTAATATTGCAAAGGATATGAATAATTCCGAGTAAGGCTAAATATAGCCTGTCATTCATGACACCAGCCTGTGTCTCCTTCTGCCCCCTCTGCTATGCTAAATATATTCTTCCTCTCCCCACCCCACCCCTTCTTCTCTTTCCCTTTATTCAATGTCCTCCACCTCTCACGCTCATCTCCTATCTACCCCCCCCCTCTCTCTCTCTCTCTTGCCCCCTCCTCCTCATCTCACCTCCCTCTCTCTCTCTCGCCCCCCCCTCCTCATCTCCTCTTCCCACACCCTCTCTTTCTCTCTCTCTCTATCTCTCTCTGACGCATTTTAAACAAAGATGGAGGAAGCGTTGTAACGGGTAGGTGGGGGAAGAATGGATGGGCGGTTTGAATAGGAAACATTGGATGCTTTCAATCATGGCCTGTTAGCATCCTACAAATGTCCTGATATGATTTATCGTCTTAAAACAGCTTGTTTTTATTTTTGTATTGTGCTAACATTTATTTCATCCCAAAATAAACTTTAATTGTACATCAGAATCCGAAGGCTGCAACAAGCTAAGAACACACACATACAGTCACACACACCCACGGAGGATATGCAGAGAACACGCAACAGAGAGAGAGAGAACACACACGCCCGCACACCACACACACACACTCACACACACACGCAAACAAAGTACATACAACCAGACACTAAGTCGGTTATATATATATATAATATATATATCTTTCTCTCCCTCCTTCTTCTTTTTTTTCCTTTTTTTTCTTTTTTTTTGGGGGGCGGGGGTTTCCGGAAACCCCCCCTCGTCCACCCCTGACATAGCAAGCAAGGCACAAACGTAAAACATCATCACACAAAACCAACAATTCCGAGCAAAATGAGAAGCGTGAAGCCTTCTACTTTTTTCAATGATCACACACGCACACACACTACGATTTTCCCATGTTCTTTATCACTACACACAACCTCACAGTAATACGACTTGTATTTACTAATATCCTTTTAAAAAAATGCAGTCCTTAAACAATGAATTGTTTACGTACATAATGCATTATTTAGCAACATCTTCTAAATAATACATTATTTGGCAAACTCTGCAAACAATTCATTATTTAGAAACATTTCACACAATCTGCTAAATAATGCATTATATAGGTAAATAATTCCTTATTTAGCAACAATGCCTTATTTACACGTATATCATGATTTATTTATGTAAACAATGTATTGTTTAGGTAAATAATAAGTTAAATACGGAGAACATTTATTATTTAGAGAAATTTTACATTGTTTGTAAAACAAATTATTATTTAGAAAATATGCTTCTACATCTTCTACATAAAGTTTATTTAGCTGAAAGTGGTGAAAATAAATATGTTACCATCGTTCATAGTCTTTTGGTTTATGTCCATATTTTTTACTCTTTTATTGTAATTGGAGCTGCTTAATTCTGACTGGGCTCAAAGGAGAGTCCCCATAATTTCGAATCAGATTAAGTCTACTACCGAAAAGCACTAAATCAACCTTGGTAAGAATAACCGTAGCATTCTCCCTTCCTTTGTTCACAAATGCATCTACAACGCGAGCGCTGAATTATTCGTTCAAAACGACCAATAACAACAACGCCCAGATTAAAAATAAAACATTGCATATTATAACATGCTTGCACTCATTTCCTCACTGCTACTTTTAGCATCTGTTCCGTATTTCAATACACACACAACCTGAACTTATATTCTTCCACAATCAATCACATTTTTAAAACTTTTATGTTTTTTTTCTTCAAATTATTAACATTTTAACTAATCTTCTTACTACTACTGATTAAATGTGCAGTATTTTAATTGAAATTAAAACAAAGCATATTTTTTTCCTGGCCCTATGTGCAGACATTTTGCTTTCTTAACAGATATCTTCGAAGTAACATTTTGGCACCAAATACTTACTTTTAATCAACTCTTATACGTTGTTGTTGTTGTTGTTGTTCCTGCTGCTGCTGTTATTCAAATAATGTCTAGCCCTATTTCTGATCTTATCCTAGTTATTAGAGATCGGCTGTTGTAACTTTTTTTTCCACGACTATTTTAAGACTAAACCGAAAAGCTCGTGGTTTTGTCTTTTTTGCTTGTTGTTGTGTTGTTTGCTTGTGTTTTTTTTTTATAATAAAAAACTTATATCACCTGAACTAACTACTACTATTGATGCCCCTCGGAAAATGAAAGATTAAATTATATAAAACTATTATCAATAGATTATCATTCACAATACTCCCAAATAAACACTAACTTCAAAATACAAGAAAACTTGATTATCCCAGACATTCTTTGAAAACAACATAAATCAGTGCTTGACGAAAGGTCAGAACCGACAGAAATCAGTTTCAAGCCAACATTTCACAATTTAAAACAAACAGTTGTAAACAAAACAAAACAAAACAAAACAAAACAAAACAAAAACAATTCTACATCATCTAAAATTAATATGCTTATTGCCGTATTTGTGGACAATAGACAGTAGTCCTTGCGACAGACCAAGAACCGCAACTTAAACGGTTCACGCCATACGGGCAAACATAAACAACGGATAAATTATGGGAAAGGCTAAACATTAATAAATCAACTGCTACTTAGGAAACAGAAAGAGTCTCCTCTCTGAAAATCCTTATCGGGAAGAGAGGGGACTATAAACTGATTTAAAAAAAAAAAGGAAACAGAAAGACATAGACAGAGAGAGACAGACAAGACAGACAGTTATTACATTACATACATAAAAGATGGGGGTGGAAGAAGGAGGGGGTAAGGGAGAGCGCAAATTCGAAGGCAAACGAACTGTGGGTAAGAACTAAATTAAGGGGTGAGGGGCAGCTACCTGTAAGCATCTCATGCAGTATTAGTATCGTAGGAAATGGCTCGCTGGGGCCCTCGTACTCTCAGGTCTCTGCGCCGAGCACGTAGTCAGGCAACAGAGACGGTCGAAATTACATTAGGATGCCCCGTGTACACACCTGGACCCGCGCCAACTAAATGCCGCCCTTTGTAGCAGCGTTTTTAAGCGGGAGAGGGAAGGGAGTGAAGGAAGGCAAGTGGGGGTGAGGTGAGGTGGGGTGGGAGGAAGAAAATGAAAAAGAAAAAAAAAACGCTGCAACTCTGCATCTACAACTCGTTGTCTGACCAACTACCTTCAAAAACAACATCCAGATTCTTTTTTTGAATACTAATATCCATATCCAATTCCTCTTCTTCTTCTTCTTCCCCTCCTCCTGTTTTTTATCTTCCTCCTTTTCTTCAGTGGTCCTGGACGTTTGAAAGTGAGCAAGAGGCCGCGAAGTTACCTTCTTCGGCGTCTCGATCCTTATTTCGGCCTGTGTCTTGAGCAGCTCTCTGAACTTTTCTTCTGCTTCTTCATCTTCTCCTACTTCTCCTCCTTCTTCTTCTTCTTTTCCTACTTCTTCTTCTTGTTCTTCTCAGTTCTTTCTTTTTTCTTTCATTACCTCCACCTCATTTTTCTTCCTTTTTTTCTGTATCCTATCCTATCCCATTATTCGAAGGTCGTTGGGGCACGATACGGTACTCCATCTTACTCTGTCCTAAGCACCCCTCATGTCTTCGTTCCCTGCCAAGCCAGTCCATTCTCCAATTTTGTCCTCCCAACTTTTTTCTGTCTCCATCTTCTTCTGCCTCCTTGCACCATGACTTGCAGGATGGTCTTTGCAAGGCCTGATGCTCTGGTGACGTGGCCATACCATCGGAGTTTCCGTTTGGTCACCACTGTGGGCACGTCATCTAACTGTCCAATGGCTTGTGTGAGGGTCTGTCGGACTTCGTCGTTGGCGATATCCTGGGTTTAGGAAAGCCCAGAAGTCTTCTGTAGCACCTCATCTCCATGCTTTGTGTAACTTGTAGGTCTGCTGTGAGGGTCCATGGTTCGCAAACGTATAGGAAGATGGAGATGACAAGGGAGCTCTGTGTCCGGGGACGTTAATTTAAATAATGCGAAAAAAATGGGAGCGTAGTAGCCTTGCCATGGAATGATCACTTCACAATGACCCCAAACCCTCAGTCCCTTCCTCCTTTCCACCACTTAAAACCTTTTTACTTATCTCTTCCGGGGTGCTTCGTCCTCCTGCTTCCCATTTTAAATCCTTATCTTATCATTTGCTTCATTTCAATGTGTAACCTTATCGTGTCGGTACCATTGCTCTGCCAATCTACGAACATGACTTCTTCCTGCTTTGTTTTCTTTATTTCTTTCTCCCCCCCCCCTCTCTCTCCCCCTCTCTCCCTATCTCTCTCTCTTCGTGTGGCGTCATATAAGAATTATTGCATTCGTTGACGACATAGCTTAACCTAAAACTGTTATTCTACAAGTTTCAATATTCTCGCTCTTTTGTACCTTATTCTTCTTTCTTTCTCTCATTAAGTTATTTACTCCTATGTAACCAATCACCTTCCAACCCGCAAACTGTGCACGTACTGTTGGATGTTGATTTTTTTTTTCAAAGTTACATCGTTTCTAACTAAAGCAAGACTATTACGGACTGAAGTAAGTGAAAAATTTGGTATTATGGATTATTAAAAAATAATTAAATGCGGACGGTTTACTTTTAACTCCTAAAGATGTTTCAACGAAATGCCTTTATCTGAGAATCTTGTAATCTGGTGCATTTTTATCTCCTTTGATCTTTCGCCTTCTGTCTCGTCTTCTTGTTACTACATTACTATGGATGTGATAACGGTGTAACGCTATAATGCGAACTAAAGCGCTATAATATACACCTTCCACGCAACGAGTTCAACTCCGCCAAGGACGGTCCCAAGCCCGGCTGTAAAAGGAGGAGGGTTGGGCGTGGGGTCAACAACAGAAGAAAGAGAAAACTTTATCCTGGGTTGCACAGGACAGAGGACTCCGGACAGCTGTTGTTGGCGGCCCATACGGCAGGGGTGACGGTTATTACATAAGTAAGTGTGCAACGAGTTCATTTCTACTGGCTGTTAACAACCGGACCAAAGCTCGAATAGGAAACAATCAATAGATATATAATTTAGGGGGTGACGGGCATTAAATAAGTAAGTGTGCAACGAGTTCATTTGTACTGGCTGTTAACAACCGGACCAAAGCTCGAATAGGAAACAATCAATAGATATATAATTTAGGAAACACAAGTGGAGCCCTGAACAGTTACATCACACACATTTACCATACATGCAAATCTAGTACTCAAGACCATCTGTATGTCAAATTGAGCATCGCCTCATCGCGTCTGCAATACTCATGGACTCAATTCAAACGTTTTATGCCATCACTTCCCGACTCCAAAAGCATCTGTATAAAGAATTTAGGCTCGCCTCGGCACGTCTTCCATGCGCATAGTGCTAAAGCCGTGAACTCAATTTCATAGGTAAGTCAATATTTCCTGATTCCACTGCAGAAAATTACGTTATCTACATTCATCGCGGTCGTTCAACTTTAAAAACAATCTCTTTAACTTCAAGAGGCCAAAGTAATTACAGCATACATATTTCACCGCCGATTTATCCCATCACTGCCTTTCCCAAACACCAAACAAAACTAGAAAGGCAAAGCCCATATGACTCACATACTCCTAATAGAACTCGCAATATTTAACCTGAAAATGAGTGCCTAGAAGAAAACAACATTAATCGGTGGTGTTAAAATGCAAAGTATTATCGACTTTGATCTTCTATGCTTTTGATATTGAGATGACCCTGACATCCAGCTCCAAATACACATGTCCTATCCAAAAAAAGTTGTAAAATGTCAAAAAAACGGTGACTTGGGATGACCATGACCCTCAATGACCTTGAGATGACTTTGACCTTCACGTGACCTCTCATGCATGTCTGATTAAATAACCCAATGTACTTGCATACTATGGATTAAATAAACAGCCATTTCACTGTACGACGACCTATTTTTGTATGCTTTTGCAAGGCCTAAAATATGACCTTCAAGATCAAGACAAAACCGGAACATATATGAAAAACCAATCTATCATCTCTAAATTCAACACGTTTGGACTTTATAGCTCTCATAGTTTATGGTCAAAGTACCTAAACAAACCGACTTCGGACAGCTCCAGTGACCTTGACCTTGCAAAGTATATGTGTCTCATTGATATCTATCATGCATCAAAGAATTATAAGTTCACCAAGTTCATGATAGAAAGAGGTGGAACTTGGTACAGAACCGCGAGACGAAAGGTACGAGTTATGCGCCCTTGTCAGCGTGCTGAAAATGGCTCGTGGCAGAAAGTCAAAAGGCGACAGAGTGAAACAGGGCGGTGACTTTTGCACAGCCATCAATTGCCGTAATGCCAGATACAAGAAAAGTTGTGTTGGCAAGTCCTTTTTCAAATTTCCAAGAGACAAAGAAAGGTAAATTGCAATTGAAAAACTTTTCTTCTTTTTTTGTGTTTATGTAGGCCTAAACTAAGACCGCTGCAGTGCTGTTAGTGTTAAAACAATCGGAGAGTGGCTTGAATGATTCATGTTATACCTATGTGCTAAATCCAAAACAGTTTGCTTGCTGACACTGTGACAGTTTACGTTCAACAGGTCGCTCACTGTTTACGTTATTGCTAGGTTGTTTGACTATATTTGTGCTTATATTTCAAAAGTAGATGTCACATAATAATAATAATAATAATAATAATAATAATAATAATAATAATAGATCTAATAATAATAATAATAATAATAATAATAATAGATATAATAATAATAATAATAATAATAATAATAATAATAATAATAATAATAATAATAATAATCATACACCCAAGTTTAACGGCATGAATGCAGTATTAACAGAAATATGTCACCTCGTCAGAAAGATTTCACTTCTTCTGGAGAATCTGTAACCGAGATGTGAGAGAAAAGAAACCGTTGATCCTGAAGTGACTGATGTTATTAAGCCAGTGATGTGGGAGGTGAGAGGGATGGGGGCAGTGTATCCTGATATAAATTAAATTCACACTATTACTATTAGTGAAACATTTTGTTATTGTGCTTTATTGTGATTAATTGATTGAATGACAGAGCTCTCTCTTCCCCCAACCCCTCTCTCTCTCTATCTCTCTCTCTCTCACGATTGATTGATTGATTGATTGATTGATTGATTGTTGCTTTAGGTCCAGCGGACTCCTCCGAGCCAAATCAGGACCGGACAACCCCCGATCCGCATACAAGATCTGCTGAAACAACCCTAGTGGGAAAATTGAACTCCCTCCACCGGCCAGGCACTTTACAATACAGACATCCCACGCAGGGGACGGCTGAGGCTTTACCCCAACTACTCGAACCCCCGGTTACAAAAACAAAATAGAATACAAACATCATTAAAGATTATCAACAAAACATATACATATAACTCTCACGATTATGGATTTACACAGTTTCGGATATATGAAACAGTCTGTCATGCATATTTTAATTTTAAAATATCTGTCATTGATTAAAAAATAATAAATTCCAGGGCAGAAAACGAACCTATGATATACACACATAAGCAGCATAAAAGCACCTAATAAATGTCAATAAGTAAACATAAACAAACAAAAACAAAAAAAAGACAGCAGTAGCGGAATGTTAATAATAATGATGGTTAAAAGTTTGGTTTTTGCAAACGTTGCCATTAAAATGTTCTTTTGCAATGGCATAGGCTCAATAAGTTACCACGCACAGATCATTCATATAGCAGATGATGAAATATAGCCAGCCCTAGCAAAGGGAAATAATCCGTGAAAGCGTCTCGCATTTTTGTATATGACGTACTGGAAGTTCCCCCTCTTTCCGTAATAAGCTCTTTGAGTTCACTATTAATAACCTAGAACAAAAGTAAAATTTTGTGAAACATGGACATTATTTTTTTTTACTAACATTTGATGGCCCTGTGATCTTGAATTTGAAGTGAAGTCATTTATTCACTGATCATTTTCGAGGTCTCATGGTTATAGTTATACACCATCTTACCAAGTTTGGTTGTGATAGTTGAAATAGGCCCTGAGTGCTTAGCCACTTTAATGTTTTTGCACAGGCAGATGGCGGACAGACAGACAGACGGGCGGACTTTTTTTTATTCCCGGTATCATTTTTGGACTATTTAAGACTATCTCGACAGATTTGCTAAAGTCTTTCTTTTTCGGAGGAGGGGGGGGGGGACGAAATGGGGGAGGAGGGGAAGGAGGCGTGAGTAAATAGTAAATCATTGCTATACATGCGAGTCAAAAAGTGTTGTAATTTCTGGACTTAACGCTGTGGTTGTGTATGTTCGTGCGCTGCTGTATGCAGAAACTGTTCCAACTCCTTTATAACTCTTAACGGCGTGCCCTAATACAGACCTTCCTATACGAGCTATAAGTATGGGATGATCTGACCAACAGAAACACCCAACAAACAAAACTCTAGTAGTTCTCCTTTTACATGGCGTGTGTGTGTGTGTGTGTGTGTGCGTGTGTGGGTGTGTGTGAGGGGGGTGTGTGTGTGTGTGTGTGTTTAAACTTAACAGTTAAATTAATTTTCTTCCATATTTTCGTTGATTTCCTAACAACAAAGTTTTCCTTTGCCTCTTGGATTGTTGAATAATACTCCTACTGCTACCATAGCTCATTGCCGCTTGCTGCGGTGCAAAAAGTACAACATGTGTGACAACCCACAGGCTTTAAGCATTGTGACCTATATCTGACCATCTGATAAGTGCAAGTTAATACCCGGAAATTGCCTCAAGATTGAGAGCCTAGGCGGGTTGAGTGTAGGCTACATAAACACACATAGCATAGCTGGTCCTTTCTTTCCCATACCCGGTCGCCCAGGATTGTGCTCAAGTTGTCTGGGCGTCAGACTATGCGCCCAAAGGCGGTAAGTGGGCCGCTGGAGTGAGATCCTGTATCGGCCAGCGCCTTGAGCAGTTCTTGAGCTGGAAAAGCGCTATATAAGAACGATTAAATAAAATAAATAATTTATAAAATAAATAACCCAATGGGAAAGGGTACTCGGGACCCCTTTCTGAAAACCACAAAGCACAGAATAGGGGGTCGCATCTGATAAGTGGGCCTGAAAGATCATTGACAAGTTTCCGCAGAAGGAATAGAAAAGCTAATATATATGATTGGGTGAGGGTATGAAGGAGCCAGGGGAGTGTCTGTGCCTATATGAAGGGTGTTTGAGTACATGCATGTTTACTAAGTAACAAGACTGATATTCTGATTCATTACTGAAGTTGTCGACAATCCCACAGCATGCGCAAATAGTATTACCACTCGACGTATTATTATTATTACAGGTATTATTAATATATTATTATTAAGTGTATTCGTGCTACATTAGCACTGTGACTGCACTATAATACCAACTTTAGTGTAACACTAACGGCAAAGTAACATTAGCATAGTGTAATTCTATATCTGCATAGTAACATTAGCATTAGTGTTAAACGAACCGTACAGCTGCACAGTAAAAATCATATTAGGGTTGGTTCTACATTAACTGCACATAACATACACCAGTGTTAGTGTTACACTATCTGTACAGTAATATTAGCAGTAGTGTAGCAGTGGACCAGCTCAGCAATACTAGCTGTATAACAGGGCATTAATACAACGCAGTGCAGCAACAGGGCATGAAATACTAGCTGAACAACGTAGCAATGCTAGCGTTAGTGCATAGTAACAATATTCGTGTTTCACCCCAAGCATACGGCGCAGGAGTACACAGGTATCTTAGTTTTTTTTTTGCAAACATTCGTCCCGACGTTCCGTTCTTCGTATATAATGAACCCTATCGCTGCACTCCCTGCAGTCTTTTACCAAAATGATTCGACACTCGTAACTGCCACGCGAGACCACCTACCGACCTTGTATCCCAATTTCCACGTGAAGTTGTTTGCTTCCTACAGCGGTCAATACCTTCAGTTCCATATAATTTCTACGTGATGTCATGCATAGTTTTCTCATCTCACTTTTGTGTTCAAACACATTTTTGACCTTATCACAAGAATCAGTGGACCGATTTTTTATCTAACTATACAGATTATTTGCACACAGCTAAACTTTTAGAAATTTTTTTCTTCTATTTATAAAACTTCATTGTATTATTTAAAATACGTGTGTGCGTGCGCGTGTGAGTGTGTGTGCGTGCGCGTGTGAGTGTGTGTACGCGCGCGCATGTGGAGTGTATTCATGGACAAATGGGGTGCTAAACTTCCCTTTTTATGCACAAAATGGGAAATTTAGCTCACACCCCACTTTTTTCTAAGGACATGGGAGTGCTCTTTTAGTATATGGGAGTGCTCATGTAGCGCATGGAACTGTTTTAAGTACATGGGAGTGCCCTATCCAGGAAGGTCTGTTTTCTGGACAAATTTGAAGTAAAAGATTAAGGGTTAAGGTTAGGAGATAAAATAGGTAAACGTTTTGATGAAAAGAGCCTTTTAAAAAATATATAATTCTTATATTTTTAGAAGAATTTTGCGCTCTTTCCGTAAAACAACAACAACAACAACAAACAACGCTTTCGATGACTACAATTGGTCTAAAACCCCAATTTGCCATGAACACAGACATGTGTGAGTGTGTGTGTGTGTCCAATCATCGCACTTTCTCAAAGGTCAAGGTCGCTGTGCTTCATTCTCTTCTACACACGTTTTGCGCTGTATCTCAAAATTGGATAAACCATTTTTTTTCTGTTTTTCTTGCAGATAGTTAACATAGTGGCCCATACTTCCACTCACGATCATAGCTTGCTTCTTTAGGATAAAGCCACGTTATGCAACACCGACAAGAAAGTTTTTAAAAAACCGCGCTATTTTATTTTCATGTTGTTTTTTTCAGCTGTGTCCGAGTGCCTGGCTATACATTTAAATGGCTCGCCACTGTGTTTATATTATTACTACATTAATTTTATTGCCAGCAAAATGCAGGTTAGAAAATTAAATTTGTGGATTTTTTTTTTAAAAAAGGATCTGAATCTGGAGTATCTTAACGGTTGAACAGATCCTTAAGGAAATTAACGGTTTATATATATATAATACTCCAAACATCATCGGGTACCGATGGGTGGAGCAGAAAAGATGGGTCATGTTTCGCAAAACAGATTTAATCTATAAAGACCTGGATTATCTCCCCAAAAAACTTACTATCCTGCACGCTTGTATATAATATATACTATTTTATGGCCAATATACGCAAATAACTTCTCAGACAGCCTTCGTTATTTCTGAAAACGGAGAACCCCAACTTGAAAGGGCCTGGGGGGGGGGGGGGGGGGGGGAAGAGAAACAAAATAATATTAATATTATGTAAACAAATGCTAGTTATGACGCATATTCTCTCTCTCTCTCTCTCTCTCTCTCTCTCTCTCTCTCTCTCTCTCTCTCTCTCTCTCTCTCATATCAAAATATAAACTCTTTACCCCACTGACCTTGCCCCTTACAACCTGTCATATGGTCAAGGTCGGATAACAATACAACACCACCACGCCTTAAATATCGCATAGGGTTTATTGGGAGAGGGGGGCGAAGGAGAGAGAGAGAGACACAGAGAGAGAGAGAGAGAGAGAGAGAGAGAGAGAGAGAGAGAGAGAGAGCGAGAGAGAGAGAGCGAGAGAGAGAGAGAGAGAGAGAGAGAGAGAGACAGAGGAAGAAGAAGAAGAAGAAGAAGTGGTGAGTGAGAGTAGGAAGAGGGGGAGGGGAGGGGAGAGAGAGAGAGAGAGAGAGAGAGAGAGAGAGAGAGAGAGAGAGAGAGAGAGAGAGGTGGATTAATAAGTAAACTTATATTAATATTAATACTAAAAGGAATAAGTTTAGTCTGTGACGACATAGAAAGAAGCCGTTTTAAATTCAGACTATACATTTGGAATACAATCAAACTATATTCATACGTAAGGGAGACAGTACACTTGTTTGTAACACAATCGACATCTATTATTAATATAAGTACAATAACTCCTACTTTTGGTTCACCCCCATTCGTCAGTTAAGACAGTATTATGTATAACCATAATAAGTATTCATAGTTTTGCGATCAACGAAAAAGCCAAACAGCTTTAAACTGATATTGTAAAACTCCACCAAAACAAGATAAAAAGGGACGCTAGTGACGCAAGAGAGGGATCAGCTGTTGAAGACGTATCGTACCTAGACGGTATTTTGGGACTGTTGTTTTGCTGAACCAGCTTAGATGACTGTATAGTGTAATCATGGTCAATGGGTGGGTGGTAGTGTTTAATGAATAGATGGGAGTAAGAATGGTGTAGAGATGGGGGTGGAGGTAGTGTCTTTTTTTAAGAGAGAGAGAGAGAGAAAGAGAGAGAGAGAGAGAGAGAGAGAGAGAGAGAGAGAGAGACAGAGAGAGAGAGAGAGAGAGAGAGATCCGGTTTCCAACGGAACGGGATTATAAAAAATCTTGACATGATGTTGATGATGACGATGATGGTGAGGGAGGAGGAGGGCGACGACGACGGCGACGATCATGTTGACGACGACGACGATGTTGACGACGACAACGATGCTGATGATGATGATGATGTCAGATGATGATGATGATGATGATGATGATGATGATGATGATGATGACGATGACGATTTAAAAACGCTCACAAGTATAGTCTATAAATGTTTGGGTTGGTTTTGTTTTTTTTAATGGGGACTCTGGCAACATGAACTGCTAAAAATTAATTGAGTTTCATGGCCTTTGCACACCATGAATGTTTTATTCATGAACAAGGCGCGAATGAGTGTTTACGTGAGTGTGCCTACGTTTATGGAAAGAAATGGCATGCGGGAGACTCAGCAGTTTAATATTTTCATTGACATCTATAATTTGACGTCGTAATCAATCGGTAACACCACCTAACGTGGGTTTATTTATCGTAAAAACGGCATTTCCTAAACCCACGTACCTATAAAGGGCGAAAAGACAACTAATGACAACTAAAGACAGCTAAAGACAGCTAAAGACAACTAAAGACAGCTAAAGACAACTAAAGACAGCTAAAGACTACTAAAGACAACTAAAGACAACTAAAGACAGCTAAAGACTACTAAAGACAACTAAAGACAACTAAAGACCGGTACCTATAAAGGGCGAAAAGACAACTAAAGACAACTAAAGACGGCTAAAGACAACTAAAGATGGCTAAAGACGACTAAAGACGGCTAAAGACAACTAAAGACGGCTAAAGACACCTATGTATAGACAACTAAAGACAACTAACCCTAACCCCAATAGCCTCAGTTTCGAATCGGGCATTGCATTTTCATTTAATCCGACTACACAATCACCCAGAACAGCTTTCACTTTGTATCTAAATCAATTATCTTATATAATATACTTGAAAAATATTATTGTTATTTTTTTTAATCCGTTGTACTTTCTACACGGCAACAAATTTCTGCCATAGCCAATGTCTTTCAAAGATGGCAGGTGTTTTGGGGCTCTTTAAGTTGTTTGTAGCCTTGTATACTCTCTAAAATTTCTACCCCTGGTGTCTTTAGCCGTCTTCAGTTGTCTTTAGTTGTCTTTAGGGGTACCTATAAAGGGCGAAAAGACAACTAAAGACAACTTTTAGTTGTCTTTAGTTGTCTATACATAGGTGTCTTTAACCGTCTTTAGTTGTCTTTAGCCGTCTTTAGTTGTCTTTAGCCGTCTTTAGTTGTCTTTTCGCCCTTTATAGGTACCGCAACAAAAAAAAGGCTATTGCACATTCACCTCGGCACTAATTCAAATGCTATCGAGGACTGTTTGACAATCCATTTAGGATTCACTGAGTGTTATTGTAAACAACACTATTTCCAGGGCAGTAAAGCATTGGGACGTCACATTACGACAAATAGTGGTTTATTTTTAACACTGCATGCATACATATATATGGGATACTAATGAATTGATATTCCACGTGAGTGCGATGTACACTCCCCCCCTCCTTCTCCTTTTTTTTTCCACTTTACTTTGTTGATGTAAACGTCATCATGCCCATCTGTGGTTGTTGTGTTTTTTTTTGGTTGTTTTTTATAATTAATTTATTTTTTTAATCAACTTTATTATCACCGAGGTGAAATTCGGGCACTTTTATTTTCGAAAGTACAGCAGCCCCAAGTGAAGCTCTTTAGCCCAAGGTACATGCTGGGTGTGTTCTTGTCACCGGCACTCACCCGTCTAGGACATGAGCGTCAGGATCTTTAAAGTCCGTTAGAATGGAATGCATGTGACACAGACTAGACCTCTGTTTATGCTCTCATCCGAAGGTGTAGGAAACGGGAGTAAAGTGTCTTTCCCAATGGGAGTAAAGTGTCTTTACACAATGCCCCGGCCTGGGCTCGAACTCGGGACCTTTAGATCCGCAAGCCAACGCTCTAACCACTCGGCCACCGCGCCTCCCTGGCTGCCGCCTGCCTGTTCTGGACTGACATAACACGTGCGTGCTAGGTTCTCTTTTTATACTTTAAATAACAAAATCTACAGACGTCAATCACACAACATTCTTATTCAGCACCCTTATAAAAAGGCTTTTCAATTTTAAATGGTTGGATTATTGTAAATAGAGAATTGCAATTCAGATCTATCCTATTCTATCCCGTAACTCGGAAGTCGTTGGGGCACCACAGATCATCGTTTCAACAGCGTACTCCATCTTTCTCAGTCCTCAGCAACCCTTATCGCTTCGATCCCTGTTAAGCCAGTCCATTCTCCAATGTTGTCCTCCCCTTCTCTTTTCCTGCCTCCCTCTTCTTCTGCCTCCTTGCACCGTGCCTTGCAGGATGGTCTTTGCAAGGCCTGATGCTCTGGTGACGTGGCCATACCATGTCATCGTGTTGTCCAATGACATGCGTGATGGTCTGTCGGACTTCGTCGTTGGTGATGTGCTGAGTATATGTTGTAAGTCTCCTGTAAGGGTCCATGTTTCGCAAGCGTATAGATGACAAGGGAGCGCAGCAGCCTTACCTTGGAGTGTAGACTGATGGTCCTGTCTTTCCAAATGTACTTCAACCTTGTCAGGGCAGCAGTTGTTTGTGCGATCCTGGAGAGAACTTCCTGTCGGGAACATCCCTCAAACAGAAATCTGTACCGATCGTTTCAAGGTAAAATCCAAAAGCATAACGCCGCATTTTCCTAAAAAATAAAATAAAATATATATCTTTGCTTTACAATTGGTAAGTAAACACCGTTTTAAATCGCTGAAGACAACCGGGTTTACAAATTTTTAAAAAAGATACACCACTTAAAAAAGTCTCGTGTCCTGTAGGAAGGTTCCAATGGCGACGATGTACGTGCGCATGCTGATGATGCCACCACTCCCATGTCTAAGCACCACAATTTGGGAACACGCATACAGGCACGCAGATCCCTCCCCCCTCCTCTCTCTCTCTCTCTCTCTCTCTCTCTCTCTCTCTCTCTCTCTCTCTCATGTTACCCTGTGTCCAGTTCAATCTCCTTTTCTGATCCCAAAGATTCTTGTCCATGTGGGCACAGCAGTTAAAAAGGTTGATAGAAAAGCGATGAGAAAGACCGTCCTAGGCACACTCGAGGCTGCAAGCTGTGATCAGTGTAAATCTAATTAGAGTTAAAGCTACCGCTTTTATCCCGGAGATTCTTGTTGGAGGTGTGGATGGGGTGTGGAGGGGTGTGGGAAAGAGATATAAGGATATTAAATTAAAATAAAGAGGCAGGAGGAAGAAGATGAAGGGATGGACAGTTGCTGTCAGCTTAAATCTACTTACAAGTCAGTCCTGACATAGCGAAAATTCAAATTAACGAAGATGAGATGAGAAGATAAGAAAAGAGAAAATAATATAAGAGAAGACAAGACAAGACAATAAAAGAACAGACAGACGAGGACTGAGGTGATCAATCTAAATTTTGACCTACAAATCTGGAGACTCGAACTTTTTTTCTTTTTTTTTATAAAACGAAGTACACGGATGGAGGGTGAGAGGGCGGGGCGAGGGATGGGGGTAGGGGAGGAAGATGTAATGAGTGTGGGGGCGGGGGTTGAGGGTTGGGGTGTAAGGGCGAAGAAATGAAACGGAAGAGGAGGACAGATGACGGAGCATCGTCCCAAAATAGCAGGACCACCGGATTCGTTCAATCAGTTCACTACACGTGACAATTTACTTGCAAAGAATTCAGCAGTCCGCTGGACCCTATAAGCAATGAATAACTAACTAACCAACCCACCAGCCAGCAAAAAAGGTTTCTATTAGTAGCCATTTACGGAAACCTCTCATTAGTATCAAGAAGACCCCACTGAGATTTACTACATTTAGAATTTAACAATATCGCCTACACACATCACCTCATCCCCCTTCCGCTAGCTGCCCCATCCCACACTACCCACACCAACCCCTACCTCCCATCCCATCATTTAACTCAACATCCACTAGCTAAGCACGTTGCTGGGTCCCATCTCATAAATTGTATGTATACTTTAATCTTAGAAAGCAAACGCATCTAAAGTTAGAATGATCTGATGATCTTGAAGAACAAACAAAAGCTACATGAGCAGCGGTACACACAGCAAATTAAAAAAAAAAAAGATGCAAACCCTAAAACGGAACGCTCAGAACTTCATCCAAGTGTTTTCCCCAAATGTTACATTTATGTGACCCAACATCAACCGCCACCACCGCCCTCTGCACTACAAACTCAGTCATCCCTTTTCCGAACCGACTCAATGCTATTACGTAAACTTATTTCGACCTGACCTAATTTTATCATTGAATGAAACCCACAATGTCATAAATATATTCTAGTTAGTTAGTTAGTCATTGTTTATAGGTTTTAGCGGACTGCAAAGAGCCGAATGAGGACCACAACTTGTTCAAACCCAAACGCATGGGTGGATTTGCCTTACAGCAGTTATTAGAAAATTTAGGAAATGAGAACACACTCGGTAATGTATTAACCCACTGATCAGAAATTGAAAACGGTAAACATGCAGCATTTGATATTGTGCTCATCATCCTCCTCATCATCAACACCAATCATCAACATCAAAACCATTAACATCAACAGCTACAGTCAACAACAGCAACATCCACAAAACCTGCAACACGATCATCATGACCAGCACTATCATCAAATAATGTTCGTATTATTGGGTTCGGGCACTGAATAGAATAGACCCAACGTTTCCCGGCGTGTCGTAAGAGGCGACTAACAGGGGTGATGTCAGCACGGCATCACTGGGCGAAAGTCTTCTACACAGAAGTCACCGGACAGGACGGATCGGAGGAACTTCATGTTACAACAGGTTCAACGACCACGTGCTCGGGGCCAAGGCAAGCCACACTGTATTCGTGGATATCGGCTGTGGCCAACAGCCTGGAGAGGACTTGGCCCTGCCAGGTCTTTCTTGCCCAAGACACACTGCATGATGAATAAAATCATTTACTCCATACCGGATCAGTCGTCGCCCGGGTCAACAAGGACCGCGCCTTCCGTTGGCCACCAGGACGGAGGTGATAAGTATGCTACTGATGGAAAACTTAGCAAGATCCGCACAAGAAACAACATCGTCATACTTCTGGAATGTCAGGACCCTTAATGCGGAGGGAAAATCAGAAGAACTGGCTCACGAGCTGGACCACTATCGATGGAACGTTTTAGGGATCAGCGAATTGCGCTGGAAAGGCCTAGGTGAAACAACGACCGACAAAGGCCACAATCTTTATTTCAGCGGTAGAGATGACAGGCATGAACACGGCGTTGGATTCTTTGTCCACAAGAACATTCTGTAATGGGTTGCCGCCCAGTCTCAAGTAGACACATTACCATCCGTCTGAGAGCAGCCCCTTTCAACATCACCATCATCCACGCCTATGCCCCAACATCAGACTATGACGACAGCGAAGTGGAGGATTTCTATGAAAATCTACAGGCTGTCCTTGACCAAGTGCCGAAGAACGACATAGTCATAGTGGAAGGCGACTGGAATGCCAAGGTTGGCCAAGATGCGCACCAAAACTGGGGAGACACATGTCGACCCCACTGCAACAACGAGACAAATGACAGGGGTCTGAGACTGTTGGAGTTTGCCAGATACAACAATCTGATACTGGCAAACACGCTTGGTCTCCACGAAAAATTCAGACGATGGACATGGCACAGTCCCGGCGGGGAGCATCAATCAGATCGAATATATCATGGTCAAGAAACGATTCAGATCAAGCATCAACATTGGCAGGCCACGCACTTTTCCAGGAGCAGACATCAGAAGTGATCACGATCTTGTGATGATGTCTTTCCGGCTCCACTTGAAGAGAGTAAACACAGCAAAGTGCACTAGACTGAAGTTCGACCTAACTGCAAGACCTGGGCTGGCAGAAATATTTCAGGCCACAATTGGAGAGAAATTTGCACCACTGCTCATTTTGGGAGCTGGTGAAATAGATGTCAACACCATGACCACCACCTTCAACTCAGCTGTGACAGATGCCGCCACAAAGATCCTTGGAAAGCACCGGCCAAAGAAGAAGCTGTGGATCACATCTGAACTTTGGGACCTGTGTGATAAACGAAGACAGATGAAAAAGAAAAAGAACACCTCACAGGGAGCTGATGCCTACCGAAAAATAAATAATGACATCCCAAAAGGCATGCGCACAGCAAAGGAGAACTGGATAGAATATCAATGCCAGGAAAAAGAGAACATCTGAACAAGAACAACAGCAAGAAGGCCTACCAGACTGTGAAGCGGCTGACAAGTGTTAAACAGCCCAAGGTCTCCACGATCCAAAGCAAGTCTGGTTTATGCCTTACAGAAGAACAAGAAGTCTTGGACAGATGGACAGAGTACTGCTCTGAACTTTACAACCACACACCAAACTGAGACCCATCAGTTCTAGCATGTCCTGAGAACAAAGAAGAAGAAGAAATTCTCCCAATTCTCCGAGAAGAAGTTAAAGCAGCAGTGCAATCGCTGAAGAAGGGGAAGTCAGTGGGAGTGGGCAACATAACCTCGGAACTGCTTCAAGCAGGAGGAGAAGCGATGATTGACGCACACACTATTATTTGTAACAAGATCTGGCAGAGTGGGGAGTGGCCTACTCCATGGACCCAGTCACTTGTCATCACTCTTCCCAAAACAGGTACCCTTCAGGAATGTGAAAATTACCGCACCATCAGCCTCATCAGCCATCCCAGCAAGGTCCTCCTGAAAATAATACTCAACAGGTTGAAACCCCAAGCTGAACAAATCATAGCTGAAGAACAAGCAGAATTAATGGCAAGGCGAAGTACCACTGAACAGATTTTCAACCTCAGAATAATCTGCGAGAAATACCTACCGCACCAACAACATCTAAATCATGTGTTCGTAGACTCCAAAAAGGCATTTGACCGAGTTTGGCATGCAGCTCTCTGGCCAACCATGAGAGTGTGCAATATCAGCCCTAAAATTATTGAAGTCATCAAAAGCCTGTATGACAGGGCTACCAGTGCAGTCCTCCACAACAGCGCCCTCGGAAACTGGTTCAGAACAACAATCGGTGTGCGTCAGTGATGCCTACTCTCTCCAACACTCTTCAACATCTTCCTAGAGCGCATCATATCAGATGCCTTTGCAGATCACAAAGGCACAGTCAGCATAGGAGGAAGAGCAATCTCCAACCTTTGTTTTGCAGATAACAATGATGGATTTGCTGTAGAGGAACAAGAACTTGAGCAGCTGATACAGAGGTTTGACACCACCTCCAGAACCTATGGAATGGAAATAAGTGCAGAGAAGACCAAAATGATGACCAATGGCATCAACATGGACATCAAAGTCCAAGGCCAATCCCTCAAAACAGTGCATAGCTTTAAATATTTAGGCGCCATTGTATCAGACAATGGGTCCTGACAGGAAGTCCTCTGCAGGATCGCACAAACAACTGCTACCCTGGCGAAGTTGAAGCCAATTTGGAAAGAAAGGACCATCAGCCTACATTCCAAGGTAAGACTGCTGAGCTCCCTTGTCATCTCCATCTTCCTATACGCTTGCGAAACATGGACCCTCACAGCAGATCTACAACGAAGAATACAAAGCATGGAGATGAGATGCTACAGAAGACTTCTGGGCATTTCCTATACCCAACACATCACCAACGACGAAGTCCCACAGACCATCACACAAGCCATTGTACAACACGATGACCTGCTCACAGTGGTAAAAAAATGGAAACTCCGATAGTATGGCCACGTCACCAGATCATCAGGTCTTGTAAAGACCATCCTGCAAGGCACTGTGCAAGGAGGTAGAAGAAGAGGGACACCGAAAAAGAATTGGGAGGACAACATTCGAGAATGGACTGGTTTGACACTGAGCGAAACCATCAGGGTTGCTGAGGACAGGGAAAGATGAAGTACGCTGGTTAAACGATCATCTGTGGTGCCCCTACGACCTCCGAGTTACGGGATAGGATAGGATAAGA
Organism: Oncomelania hupensis; assembly: GCA_036898135.1. Classification (NCBI taxonomy): domain Eukaryota; kingdom Metazoa; phylum Mollusca; class Gastropoda; order Littorinimorpha; family Pomatiopsidae; genus Oncomelania; species Oncomelania hupensis. The sequence continues at coordinate 45,669 of JBAHVR010000329.1, forward strand.
TAATTTAATACAGAAATTTATCAGGAGAAAAATCCACCTTGCACACAAAAGGAGTTGTACATCTACAAAAATTGCAACATAAAACAATCCCTGGAGGCAGGAAGTCTTGTCTGTTGCTATGGAAATGGATTAAAATAAAACAAGACTCAACAGGCTAGATGGAATTGGATCAAAATACTAGAACTGAAAGGCGCCTACGTTACTATGTATACATGTGACAAAGATCTTTGTCAAACATTGTGTGGTTATTTTGGTCCTCTAGACTATTAGTTATTCATTGCTTACGGGGTCCAGCGGATTGAAAAGAGCCGAATCAGGACCACAACTTGGTTGAGAGAGGACACCCCTGATCCGTATAAAAGATCTGCTGAAACAACCCTAGAGGTAAAACTGAAGGCACTCCACCAGCCGGTCACTTTACAATAAAGGTATCCCACGCAGAGGACGCTTAGGCTATACTTTAATTTATTGAACCCCCGTTTACAAAAACAAAATAGAATATAAACATCATTATAAACTATCAACAAAATACATACATATTAAATGCCTACACTGCTAAATAATAATATCATAGGAAGCCTTAGTGACCATTTGGCAGAAAGCGTCCAATATACCCAAGCTGACCCTACAGACCCAATACACAAACGAGGAGTTTGGGAAGAGTTTTCAAGAAAAAAAGGAGGTGACTGGTCTAGCAAAGAAGATAGTAAGTACAGTAGACTGATAGAACAGAGTAGGAATGAGAAAGATAAAAGGAGAAAGACGGCGACAGGGGGAATTCAAAGAACTCAATCTCCAGAAAGTGAGAAAGTGGGGATTCTATTTATACAGAAATCCCTGACACCTCCATGGGGGATTCTAGACTATGATTTGTACATTCTATGATTAGTTCATTTGAAAACTGCAAGTTGTGTTGACCCTAGACATTCTTTGAATTTACAGCTGAAAGCAAAGTTCTTGCTTGTAACACGACAACAAAATCTCAATCAGAGAAATTAAAAACACCAGACAAGTTGAATATCTTACAACTAACTAACATTTGACAAAAGATACAAATTATAATGTCCCCTGGGCTTCGAGCCTAACATTTCCTTGAAATTGTGCTTCTTTTTTGTGTAATAAAATGACAAAGTTCGAAAGTTCCAAAGTATTAATAAAGATAGCAAAACAAAATATAAACCTCAGATACTCCTAGTCCTAGTCTTAATGTGAAACATATTTATTTTTTCATTTAGCAAGTCCACATGCACATGCATGTCCTGAACCAAATCTTTATTAATCATCTGCAACTTGACATTCACATGTAATACAAATCTATGGAAACTTGACATTTTCACGCACTTTATTACTTTTAGATGTCACAAAATAATGTACACAATATACTACAACGGTTTAGAGTAAACATTGTCTCATACCCACTTATTATGAACAAAGCTTAAATTAGAACAGTACTAGCATTAAAAGTACGCCAGAAGGTAATTAGATAATCATTGCATTTTGCTGATCTGTATAATTTGAGCATTTTACAGAACTAAATGGGTGCAATGTTACCGCAGCCGAAACAAGATTAATTAAACACTGCTTGCACCAAAACATGCTTCTTACTAGTTCAGCTATTAAATTACCAGCAACACTACACTGCACCTTTGGCTTTAGCTAATTTTAGAGATTCATTGAAGTACGTTCAAATTAAAGACTAATCCAAGTGTCAAAACTAAAAATGTATTCCTTCTTTCTAGTTTCACGGTAACAAAATTACAAGAATTGTGCTCATTTGATTAGGATATTGTTAGCCAATTTGGAAGCAAAACAGTGAGTTAGGAAGGGGGAAGTGCTGGACTAAAAACTTTTAATGTTTTAACAAAACATCACAAACAAACAAACAAAATAAAATAAATAAATGCACACAACTCACCAATAGGTTCCTGAAATCCCGAGTCCACACTTGTGCTTCCTTTGTAAAATTTACTTCCCTGCCCTTGAATATCTGCAAACACAAAATATTCAACATAAATTAAAAATGTTGAATCTTTGAATGCATGAATAAAAGGCAGACAAAGCAGTCAGTAACGATTAAATTAAGATATTAACAAACATGCCCTTATTAGGTCATTCATGTATAATATATCATCCTTCCAGTCCCTTAATGAAGTTAATCACGTTAATGATCTGTGAGTACAAAAAACTGAAACTTTCCCTTGGACTTGTCTATGATCCAAACCTATCCACCTCGTCCCTAAAAAAAAAAAAAAAGACACCCGTTTTATTAGTGTTCTTTAATTACCTATGCCTTAATTGTAAAAACCTTGTATTTATTACAAGCTCTCTTAACTGTGAGCTGTATCAAACACATATGTTTATCTTCTTTTTGTTAATTACTAAGTTAGTCATTGTTTATAGAGTCCAACAGACTGCAAAGAGCCGATTCAGAACCACAACTAGGTTGAAAGAGGGTTCCCCCCCTAATTCGTATAAAGATCTTTGAAACAACCCTCATGGTAACACTGAAGGCGCTCCACCAGCCGATCACTTTACAATAAAGACACACCATGCAGGGGACGCTGACACTGTACTCTAATTTATCGACCCCACGTTTTCAAAACAAAATAGAATATAATCGTCAGTATAAAATATTAACAAAACACACATGTATACATTACAAAATGCCTAAATTGCTAAATAATAATACCATATAAAACCCTAGTGACCATTTGGCAGAATCCTATCCTATCCTATCCTATCCTGTCCCATAACCCGAAGGTCGTAGGGGCACCACAGATGATCGCTTAACCAGCATACTCCATCTTTCTCTGTCCTCAGCAGCCCTTATGGCTTCGCTCAGTGTCAAACCAGTCCATTCTCGAATGTTGTCCTCCCACCTCTTTTTCGGTCTCCCCCTTCTTCTACCTCCTTGCACTGTGCCTTGCAGAATGGTCTTTGCAAGGCCTGATGATCTGGTGACGTGGCCATACCATCGGAGTTTCCGTTTCTTCACCACTGTGAGCAGGTCATCGTGTTGTCCAATGGCTTGTGTGATGGTCTGTCGGACTTCAACGTTGGTGATGTGTTGGGTATAGGAAATGCACAGAAGTCTTCTGTAGCACCTCATCTCCATGCTTTGTATTCTTCGTTGGAGATCTGCTGTGAGGGTCCATGCTTCGCAAGCATATAGGAAGATGGAGATGACCAGAGAGCGCAGCAGTCTTACTTTGGAATGTAGACTGATGGTTCTGTCTTTCCAAATGGGCTTCAACCTTGTCAGGGCAGCAGTTGTTTGTGCGATCCTGGAGAGGACTTCCTGTCGAGACCCATTGTCTGACACAATGGCTCCTAAATATTTGAAGCTGTGCACTGTCTTGAGGGATTGGCCTTGGACTTTGATGTCCGTGTTGATGCCATTGGTGTTGTTGGTCATCATTTTGGTCTTCTCTGCACTTATTTCCATTCCATAAGCTCTGGAGGTGGTGTCAAGCCTCTGTACAAGCTGTTCAAGTTCTTGTTCCTCTCCAGCCAATCCATCAATATCATCCGCAAAACGAAGATTGGAGATTGCTCTGCCCCCTATGCTGACTGTGCCTTCGTGATCTGCAAGAGCATCTGACATGATGCGCTCTAGGAAGATGTTGAAGAGTGTTGGAGAGAGTAGGCATCCTTGACGCACACCGATTGTTGTTCTGAACCAGTTCCCGATGACGCTGTTATGGAGGACTGCACTGGTAGCCTTTGGCAGAAAGCATCCAATATCCCCACGCTGACCCAATAGACCCGATACACAAATGAGGAGTTGTGGGAGAGTTTTCAAGAAAAAGGGTAGGTGACTGGTCTAGCGAAGAAGATAGCAGATTGACAATGATAGAACAGATTAGGAACAAGGAATGGTAATATTTTAAAACACTAAATTTCCACAAAGTGGGGATACTATTTATACAGAAAACCCCAGAACACGGACGGGGGTTAGTTTCTGAATTTAACAGCAAGCATACTTAATGGCACTTTGAGAATGCCCCTTCGACAGATTCTTTTAACATTCACAATTGAGTGTTGCACCGCTGGAGAGAAAAAAAGAAGCTTACAACAAAAAAGTACTCTTTTGAAAGTGTAGTTTGTTTGTTTTTTTTTAATCAATAAATTCCTGTGTTTGTGCTTATGATTAGCAACCGCTACCCTCTAACCAATCTGCTTCCACTTCCCACCCACCCACCCCCACTCCCCTCCAATCCTTCATTTTCCCCTGCGCTAAATATTAGCATGATCTGTAAAAGGCAGGCAGAACTCATGACAAAGTTAACTGAAAAAGTTTGTCTTTTTACTATTTTAGGTTAATACAACAGATCCTACCCTACCCCAAACACCAAAGACAAAATCTTGAAGGCTCATCATTCAGAAATAGGATCAAAGTTCATATGGCTACGGTACTGGCGTACCGTTAAAAATGGGAAATTACTGCGAACAGAAAAGGAAAATTCGAACTTTAGCAGTTGGTCCGAGCAAAGAAAACCTACATAATCATTGTTTAATGTAATAACAATTGCGAATTTTAGGGGTAAAACCCCGTTTTTGCCAAAGTTAAAAAAAAGCTTTTTTCGAACTGAGGCCCTAATTTAAAGCATCAGTGTGAAGAACAAGTGGGATGGAAAGGGATGATGATAAAGAGGTTGGTGGTGGTAATGGTGGTGGAGCTTCTGCTGCTGTTGCTGCTGCTGTTGCTTGACTGATAAAACCGCCAGGATAACGAAAAGATTGCATTTAAAATTTATATAGCGAATATAGCGTTTAACAGTTACTACTCCGTCTCCAGAGTCAATCGAGGACTGGAGGGTTTCCTCCTCGGTGACAAGAGTTTTAACTGTTCAGCAATAAAACGGTTTCATTCCTAAAAGGGTAGGAAAGGACGATGTTCGGAATGAAATGCGGCCACAGAAGCCGGGAGGTTGGGAAAGGCAAAAGGAGAGATGTATACAATACACCATAACGATTTACAAAGAAGATGGCTCTTCTTTAGACTCCCCTTTCTTCCCCTCTCCTGATCCCTCCACCACCCCTGCCCCCCTTCCTTTTCAAGTTCTCCACGCAGGTTTTTCACATCGATCACGGTGTCCTATTTATGGCACACGCTGACGCAAAGAAAGAAGTATTTTAAAGTTAGGTATTGATCAGCATTATATCTATTTTGGTCTACCTTAACAGGAAATCTTTTTTCTATCGTTCGCGTTGCTCTAATTGCTCTCAAAATAGAACTGTGCCCCCAAGTTCCGAGAGGCTCTTTTCAAACTCACATCTAAAATTTATCTGGAACATTATGAAAATCGAATAGAAAGGATGAGTGGGAAGGTGGGGGAGTGGGGGTTAAGAACAATCTACAATGTTTCCTAAAAGGATGTATAAAATTCTAGAAACCGAAACATCCAGATACTCCGCAAAATGGGAAGAAAAGTCGGGTCGTGGAGGTAATCAATAAATCTGTCATAACCTTGCCTGGGTGCATCTGTATATCATTGTATGCCTGCATTCTCTGGATACCTCCCAGAATTTTAAAACAAAACCAAACAAACCAAAAGAAGAAAAAGGGTTGTATATAGTTATACGCACAATACAGGTCTCTCATTCATTCCTATTCCCATCCCACACAATCACCATCCCAATCATCATCACTATCATTCTCTCTCTCTCTCGCTCTCTCTCGTGTCACCTAACGCGCGTTATTGCCGTTTAGGAGTCTAAGGAAGATAAAGGTGATGGGTGAAGTGCAAAGCGTGTGGCGTAGGTTGGGAGATGGATGGGAGATAAAAGAGAAGTGCTACGGGAAGCGGGGTGCAAGGAGGAAACATGATAATGCTTCACATACCCCGCTACAAACTCTCCTCTGCTGGCCGTCGATCTTTCTCAGTGCTTGGCCCTTCACCTTGGAACTCTCTTCCCCTCTCTCTTCGCAGCTCTCCAAACATAGCTACTTTAAAATCCAACTTGAAAACTCATCTATTCCTTAAATGTTTCTGATCTTGCCTCCCATCATCATCGTCGTCATTCCTCCATTTGTTTTGTTTTGTTTTCTTGTTTTGATTCAGACCACCGCCACCACCCACCCCATCACCCATCCTTAGCTCTCCCCTCCTCGCTCCCTCCCTCCCTCGTCTCTTATTTGTTAGCAAGTGTCTGATTTCATTTTGTATGAAGCCGGATGTTTAGAATGAATGCGTGAGTACTGCGCTTTGAACTGATATTGTTCATTGAAAAAAGCGCTATATAAATATCCTTATTATTATTATTTTTTTAAATAATCAATGCCAATGAGAATGGTTGAGGAGAGTGGGGAGAAGGGATGTGTGGGGAGGGGGGGGGGTAATACTGCGCAGACAGTAGAATAAAATCTGCGACCGAAGTAGTGGAGGGGGGGGGGAGGAGGGAAAGTGATGGGAAAGGTAGATCTACAGACAAACAGAAAGAGGGGTCCTGATGGTAGTGTGGAGTGTGTACTGTTTTATCCAAGACAGCAGGAGATGAAGAATTAACAAAGCCCAATGTAGAATAGGGGGTGAGGAAAGGGGCGAAGGGAGGGGATAAGAACGGTTTAAGAGAGGGAGAGGGGGGTAAGGAGAAAGGTAGAGAGGTGTAGATGTATCAAGGACTTGGGGGAAAGAGTGATGGGGAGGGGGGAGGGGGAAGGGAGACGAAGCATCAATTGAGAAGGCCGAAAGAGGGATACAGACTACAGTGGAGGTGTATCAAAGACAGGGAGGAATAAACAAAGAGACGGGTAGGGAGGAGTATGGGATAGAGGTGCTGGGAAAAGAGAGGAAGAATCGAAAAATCGACTGGTAGGGAGGGTGGGGCGTTTAAAAATATTCCAGGGATAAGGAGGATCAACAGAGAAATGGAGAATGAGGGTTAGAGGGGAGCATGGGGTGGGAGAGGATTAGTGCAAGCATCCACAGAGAAAACTGACACTTTGAAAGCGTGTTTGGTGGGAAGGGGGACGAGGTGGGGGGGGGGGGGATATCAAAGCTGAGGAAATGGAAGGGAAGGGTGAATGGGGCAAATTCATAGGGGGAAAGGGTACAGTGGTCGGAGATTAAAGGGATGGTGGCGAATAAGCCACACAGAATGTGGGGGGGGGGAGGAGGGGAGAGAGAGAGAGAGGGGGGGGGGGATTCTGAGAGTAAGCTAGGAAAGGACGGATACACTTGAGTACATAGGTAGGTTAGACGGAGCGAGAGAGGCATGAAGGAAAGCAGGGGGTCTTGACAGGTTGCAGACTTCGCTCTCCTCAGCAACCTCAGCCCCGCTCCAAGTAGCCGGTATTTTCGGAAGCGTGTGGGCTCGGAATAGCCTCCCGGCAGCTATTTTGGCGCACTCGATTAAAGGTATTTGATGGCATTATCTCTCTGAAGATGGCTCTGTACCAGGCTTCTTCAAACTCTGGCTCTCTTTGGAAATGTGGTTACGAATAAAAATAAAAAAATAAAAAAGATTTATTGTACTATATATATTATTATTTATTATATATATAAAAATAAATTTAAAAAAAACTAATTTTATTATATATATATTATTATTTATTTTATATAAGACTGCAAGACAGTCAAGCAGAACCATGGGAGTAAGAAAGCACTTGAATGCATAATCTTGATTGCAACTAAAAAGTCGATTACAAGAAAACAGAAAACTAAGTAAAAAAACGCATAGAAGCTAATGGGTTTTGAAGTAAAACAAGTCGCTACAAAAAAACAAAAAATCACAAAATGACAAAGGTTTTCTCTGATTCAGGTTGCATGATTTGTGTTGTAAATTTGTTTTTATTTTATACCTTTCTCAGAAAATCTAAATATAAATGCAAGTCTGTTCTCACATAATTTTTGTTTTTAAGAGACAAGTTTAATTGTTCACCAAAGTTCTTTTTGTATTGCAACAGATGTTTCTTAGTTTAAAAAGGTGTAGTTCAAACAGCTAACTGACTTTACAAACGATAATTATGAACAATTTAATAAAGGAGTGAACACACACTCCTTAGTCTTATCCCACAGTGTGAATTAAGTTAAAACAATTTTTTTTCTTGAAACTTAGGATAAAATATCACAAGAGATTAACATTAATTGCCAAAGTTACGAAGTTATATCATATTAAATAGCTGTAATAAAACGTATAACTCTACATTATTACAATATAAATAGCTAAATAGAGAGCTAGATAGATAGATTGATTGACAGATATATTGACAGATTGATAGATAGATACAGACACAGTAATACTCACACTGATAATTGTTGGACGTCATTCTGAGAGTTGACAATCGGAAAGAAATCCCGTCAAACTATATTCCAAATGTTGATTGGAGAGGTTGGTGTGTGGTATCCAAGAAGTGACCAATATCCTTGCCAGTATTCTGCCTCAGTTTTCTAAAAAGAATCCCTGGCACTTTAAGATTCTAAAGATTCAAAAGTTTGATCCCGTATAAACTCCAGTTCCCGTATTGATTATCAAAAGTAAAATCCACTTACGGTTGCTTCAGCCTAAAAACAAAAAGCTCTCATCGGCTGAAGACAACGCTTTTCTGTCCCTCAAAACCAGGTCTATAATGGTAATCAAACGGTCTCTTCCATGCTAATGGCTGTAAACATCGATCACGGTCTCCCTCGTGTTGTCTCCGGAGACCAAAAATCCGATGGCAGCAATTTCAAAGAGGCGGGGTATCCATCAAAGTTCTCTACCCACAAGCACAAGGCACAGGTAAATGTGAATGTAATTCGGCTTCCACCGTCTCCTCCTCTACCTCCTCAGCACTACGTCCCTCTCGCTTTAGCGACGGCAGCTGAAGAGACGACACACATACACACACTTACACATACGTGCCAGAGGAAGGAGTGGTTTTTCCAAAGGTGGGCTCGCAGAGCCACTAATGGATGAGAAGGGAGATAAGCACTGGTCGTTGCAGTGATTAGACCCGCAGTTCCCTATTCCTGCCTCTGTGCCGGTAGGGAGACTTTTCTTCTTGCTGCTGTTGCGGTTCTATCGACATCCTTGATGGAGATCGTTAAAACTACGTTTCTGCTTGGGCTGAGCAGCTAGCCTGCACACAACAAATGGTAACAAAACAAGATTAAATACTGAGAAAAAATACAATGATGATAACGTTGTTGATTGTGATGACCGACAATGGTAAGAACGAACAGAACAATTTCAATCATCATGATGATGTATTTTTATTAATCAGATTCACAGAAGGTGTATTTGCTATCTTGATGATGATGATGATGATGATGATGATGATGATGATGATGATGATGATGATGATGATGATGATGATGACGATAACTGCAAGAAACTTAGAAAGCTCTATAAAGTGATACAGCTTTTGCTATTTACTTTATAGTATGGGTAAAACATACAGTTACAGTTAGTTACACACATGCATGTACACACATACACACACACACATATTTGCAATACATCACAAATGGGTTCATTTAAGAATGTAGGAATCGGAAAGTCATTTTTTGATGGAAAAGGGTTAGGGCAAGGGTTAGGGATAGCTCTGCAACTAACCCTTACCCGAACGCTTTGCTAAAAGGTTGACCTAGTTCGTCTCCTATAGGTGACGAAATAGGTCGAACGAAAATTGACTGTATTTTCTCCGTCCCGGATAGAGCACTCCTGTGTACTTAAAACACTCTCATGCACTACAACTGCACTCCTATGCACTAAAAGAGCACTCCCGCGCACTTAGAAAAAAGTGGGGTCCTGGAAAAAAGTGGGTTCCAAGCAAATAAACCCATTTGTTACTAGAAAAGATAAGGTCTGAAACCCATTTGTGCGTTTTTTCACGTACACACATACACGCACACACGCATGCATCAGAGGGTCTCAAAGCTTGAAAAATGACCCAACAATGTACTTGTACGACAGTCGAACTGCTGCTCATTTTAACATTTGTCAAGATTACCACAAGATTAGATATTCAGTGTTTATAGGGTCCAGCAGACTGCCAAGAGCCGAATCAGGACCACACAAAACTAAGCAAAATCAGACTAAACTCTTACTAATAAAATTTTACCAAGAATATAAACAAGATGATATAGCCTATATTCAATAAAACAAACCAACATCATGTAAAAATTGAAACAGGTGTTTACTATTGCAAACTTTAAAAATCTCATTAAAAGGTATCGAACCAAAATATCTTTCTCATTCATCAACCAGATCAGCACATTCAGACTAAAATGGCGGACGGAAAAGGATTTGTCACATGCAAAGCACCAGGCAGGCGAGTAGATTAACGTCCCCAGACGCACTTGGCATATAGGGGACTTACGCAAAGCACCAAGGTGGTTCTTCTCCTTTTAAAGGAGACTATGGGTGACATAAATATGCCCAATATGAAGGTGAGCCAAAACAGTTTCTTCTTCGCGGGTGGACGCAAAGTTAGGTACAGAAGCAGACAAATCTGGAAAAATTAGAAATAATTTGTTATTGATTTGATTAGAACATTCGGTCTGCCACCGCTGTTTACAATAAGAGCCAGTAATACAAAATAGGTCAGAGTATGGAACAAATTGGAAAATGTCTTTTGGGAAATCTAGATGCAGATCTTCTTTAGCCGCTTTGTCCACTGCAATATTACTGTGGAGGCCCCTGTGACTAGGTACCCACGTAAAAACTATCTTTTTACCCTCAGAAACAAGTTGTGTGTGTCCAGAGGTCATGGATCTCTGCCAGAAAAGGGTGCGATATCTTTCTGTGGAAAGAGCCTGAAGTGCTGACAGAGAATCAGACATGATTAAAACTGAGGATCTTTTGGATTGATAAACCCGTTTCAGATATATAAATGAATTGCCTTGAGCTCACCACAAATACTGTAATAAATTCCTTAAGCAGTCAGCATAATACATAAATGTTTAGAAGTTAAATTAAAATAAATATTTTTTTTTTAAAATACTAATACAGAACCATAGTTCCCCAACTATAAGCTTGGGGACTATATTACTACGCAGATGATGCACACAGTCTCAAACACACACGCACCCACACACACACAAACCACACAGAGGTCTTGCTGGATAACATGGTCATCTGACATGAAAGATATGATACAGATAACAAAAATATCTTTCCTTCCAGATTTTCTTGTTCTTCAAATGGTGTCCAATTGCCTTAAAAGAAACAGCCATGAGCCAATAAATATGTTGAATAACCAAAGTGGGGACTGTTCGTGGTTTATGGACCAGTTTAGCTCCCCAAGAATAAAGTTGTGAACGGAGTGTTTGGTTACATTTAGACTAGGTTACAGGTTACATGGTTATTTTGATGCAGGGCAAGGGTCCTGAAACTGAAAGCCAGAATTTTGAACTTTCCCCTGGTCTACTAACTCAGCCAAAATCAGTAGTCTGCCACTGTAATTATCATGCCCATTCAAAATAAAACTGACATGTTGTCTGCATGTGCTCAATGCCAAATAATGCACAACTCCGTGACACTTTACAAAAGTATTATCAAATTTGAAAACAGACCCGGATACGTGAGAACGAAAGGGTGCTATAAATTTCAGATCGTCTGTATCATTGTGTACTGGCCTTTGGCAAATGGACAAGTGCTTTCAGCAAACCCTTGCTTGGTTAGAGTTGGGGCAAGCATTAGCAAAACCCTGCAACCCTCACTAAAAAAAGTCCTTCGCAGTGTCCTAACTTTACAGTTGTCTTCATAAACAAGAATTCCTGGTAGTAGTAGTAATAATAATAATAATAATAATAATAATAATAATAATAATAATAATAATAATAATAATAATAATAATAAATTGCATTTATACAACGCATTTTCTTCATTGGAAATTGGAATAACAACTCAATGCGCTTACACACATCATTCTTACGCATCATCACAATATTCGCACTACATCATGTACAGCATCATTGAGAAAGTATTATTACTGTTCATACTATTTACACAGAAACCTCCTTGCGGAACAAGTGCGTTTTTAAGCAGCTCTTAAAGTTAAAGGAAACATTTTACATAAAGGGGAGCTAAACTAGACCATTACCTTATTAATGTGATCATAGTCATAGAAATCTATGGAACAAAACAAACAAATCCTACGACATTGGAACTAAATAAACACCAAATTTCAAACGTGCTTTGTCCACAGCAAACTAAAACATACTTGACTCGAAAATCTTGAATCATCCAGGGACTCTATTAATATAGAACAGATATGATTTTCCAATGTGTGTGCAGTTTCATTTCCTGTCATGTGCTTACTTAAAATTATTATTATTATTATTATTATTATTTGTGCTTACAGACTTTCCATAAAATCATCATCATCCTAAATTGTTCTTTGATCTAATGTTATCTGTTTGGCTTAACTATTTTAATTTAGGCTTTCAATCGTTGGTGTTAAGTGTGTTTGGCGAATGTCCATATAGATGCGAGTATCATTTATGTGTGTGAGTGTCAGTGTGGGTGTGCATGTGTGTGTGTGTGGTGAGGGTGGATGAAGGTTGTGTGGTGCTGTGTTGTGTAAGAGATTGCGTGAGAGAGAGTGAGGCAAAAGGGTGAGTCTATGAGTGGTATGCCTATGGTGAGGGATTAAATCTAGTAATAGTTTATTTTAAATGAATGTTTTACCAACAACAGTGTGTTTCACTTCCAGGTGCTTTTGCAAATTATATGTCAGTTGGCGAAATAAAGTCTGCTATCTGTAATTGTTCTTTGTTTTAATCCATGTAGCATCAAATTCTTGCTTGTATGTGAGCCTGTACGTTTACTTATTTTATCACTTTTATATATAGATAGCATTTTTTCTAGCTCAAGAGCTGCTCAAGGTGCTGGTCGATACAGGATCTAACTCAAGCTGCCCGAGGCGCCCACCTGCAACCTTTGGGCACATAGCCTGACGCCCATATGACTGAGCACAATACTGGGCGACTGGGGATGGGGAGATTGGACCTAGTGTGTGATGGGTGTATTTGTGTGGCCCGCACTCATCCGTATAGGACATGAGCATCAGGATCTTTAAAGTCCATGAGATGGAATGCGTACATGCACATACTAGACCTCAGTTTATACTCTCATCTGAAAGAGTCGGCGCACAGTGGCAGTTTTTTTTTTCAATTAATTTATTTAATTTATTTATTATTTAATTAATTGATGTATGCGTTATTATCATTATTATTATTATACTCCAGGACTGCACAGTGTTCCTGTGCATGAGGTTGCTATGCCCTTTCCCCATACATGTATGCAAAACTGACGACAGTCACATAGATAATTACAAAATAAAATATCAAGACATCAATGAAAGTGTAAACAGTCCCGTTTAATGCTAGTACTGTAGAAATAATCAAAATACATCTCTAGGGCACAAAATAATAATTCTAATATTTATACAGAATGATGTGCATATATTATACAAAAGTCATGTTTTGTTTATCACTTCTCAGACTTTCGCAACTTTTTATGAACTAAAAATGTGCTGTGACCCATCATATTAAAGTTGAGATAACACAATAGAGCACCGCACCTCCTTCAGGACACAAATGTCAAGAAAAGTGGAAAGGGTGTTCTCTGATTTATGAATACTTATGAAGTTATGTACATTGTAATTAGAAGCAAGACATGTTAACATACCTGTGGAAAAGTTTAATTATCACTGATCTTCTGTATTTGTATCACTGTGCATGCTGCAATTCGAACTATTCAAGTTTTGGCCACTGACAGTGAATGACCCAAACAAAACATCCTTATAATTTTAATGGAAAATCTCTATGCCAATACTGAAACTTGTTTTCTTCTAAATATTTATCATTACCAGTGCCATAAAATAATATTATTGCCCTTTTCAGGCATTCTGGTGACCATTTTATGAACTACATCAACAGCAGAAAATACTGCCCTAGAGCCAAACAATCAATGGTTAATTTATTGTTTTGCAAACTTTCACAATGGCAGAATTGTTCATCTTTCAACCCCAGTTACCTGAAATATTGATAATCACTGTCATAACAATATTTGAAGTTCATCTGAACACAACTGGTCCTGATTTGGCTCGGAAGAGTCCGCTGGACCTAAAGCAATAATCATGTAATGTAATCTGAACACAAGTGCAAATAATAATTTCAAAAAATATTATAAATAAATAAGTGTGAAACTTGTACATATGTTCGTTTATATATATATATATTATATATAACACATGATCACAAACAACTATAGATCAATGTGTGTTCAGACAGTAGCCAATAAAAATCTGTGAGTCTGAAACACATGTGCTCATGAATGTCCAGTGGCAAATGCTCAGTCAAAACAATTTTTTACAAATCCGCATAAGCCTTTACACAGGCAGGGTCTGCTTTACTGTTAATTATTGAAAATATTGACGTAAAAGAATTCTGATCTTAAAACCCTATAACAAAAATGAATCAGGTTGACCCAATCTGCAGAATATGCTTTATCCCAGGAAAATTACTAATGCAGTAATGGAATCGAGAGTGTAGCAATGTATGCGTATTTTCGCACTATGTTGCTCCATGTTTTACTCATAATGTGTTTGTGTGTGTTGTCTGCCTGTGTGTGTTGTCTGCCTGTGTGTGTTGTCTGCCTCTGTGGGTGTATGGGTGTGTGTGTGTTTGTGTATCTATACAGACCATAACAAATTTAAGGCACACAAAAAAACATTATTATTATATTATTATAAAATAAACACACAACGAGTAAATCAGGAAGCCATAAACACACGAGTAAATCAGGAAGCCGAGTATTAAAAATATTGCCAGCAGAGTGACACAGTTCAATGCACACTATATTTTAGAGAAAGCAAAAAACACAACAACAAAAAAACAACTGACACAATGACAATTGACAGTGTTAGTAATACATGTATACAATTAGTATAAATCAATCAATCCATCGATAGAACATGGAAATAAAAACTGGTGATGCAAAACAAGCATGTGCTAGAAAAGAAGTGGATTGATCGTCATTCTCCAGGCAATACTTAATATAGTTTATATCTCCTTTTTGTTAGTTTATATTGTTTGTTTTCCTTTCCTATAAGTTTTGCAAAACGATGCATGCAAAACAAGTTGTTTCAATTCACAGTTTCCAAGGGTTGCTTGGACTAAAATATAATACAAGTCTTAGTCTCACTCCCTAGATTCTAAATAGCTATGTGTGTAGGCGACAGCAGCATAAATATGTGTGGAATATAAAATCATGTATATTTCACAAGTGTCTTCAAATCAAACCTTTTTTGTATGCTCTTTTGTGGAAGAAATATACAGTTTGAGTTGAGGAATATAAATCTTAGCACTTTCTAAATGTAGCAGTACCATATTGCTTACCCAGAGGAAGGAAAACAAACCAAGGGATATAACCACATGTGGCAAAAAGAAACTCAGCAAAAGTTGATTTACAATGTACGGCATGGACAGCACTTGATTAGTTGATGACATTCTGAACAACAGTTTCACTTTATAGTGGTCACAGATCATGTAGATAAATTCAAATTTTGAATGTAAACACACATTGACCTTGTATAGGACCAAAATACTTAGTCACTTTCAACACCACATTTTGTTTCAGACTCCAGGAATTCTGCATTGTGAATATAAAAGTATATATGGCCTCATATGTTTGAATGCATTTTCTAAACCAACAAAACAGTTGTAAACTTAAAGTTAAACCTAACAAACAAATTCTGCCAAGATACCATAAAAAATGAAGAAAAAAAAGGGATTGTTCTTATATAGCGCACTTACCAGCTCGAGAGAACTTTTCAAGGCGCTGGCCACTAATATCCAGCATGCACACAATAGTTTGCTAAAGTCAGGATTCGAACTCACGTCACCCATACACTAGGCCTGCGCCCTGACCAATGAGCTTCCCTACCCATAGTAATCAGCAATCATAATTAATTAACTTATTAATTTAATAATGTCCATCACTTATAAAATCCCAACTATGTCATGGCTCATCATCATCTATTAATAATTTACATCAATCGGATGAAAACAAATTATGCCATCAACACTAAAACAATCAAGTGCAGAAGAACATTTTTTGCAGGGAAGACTCAAATCATCTGAGCTTAGCTTCTTGAACTTGTTTTAAAGCAATTACGAAACTATTCCAACAATTCCTGTGCTCCAGCAGAATGGCAAACGGCTGAAATGCATCAGAGTCTGCAAGCGGGTGCAACACACTGAATCAGTGAATGGAGATGCACACTGCCAAAGCCAAAGGGGAGGGAACTGGGAAGTTGAGAATTGAAAACACGGTTCTGTTTTGAAATGAAAGAGGTTGTGGAGAGGGGCTAGGGTGGAAGAGAGTTCACTAAATGAGTTTATCCGTTTCAAATGTACATACCAAGATGCAGTGCCCAGGGTAACACTTAAAACTCCAGACATAAAATGTGAGTGTGGGAAAGGAGGAGTTTGTGATTATCAGTTCAATGGTGGTTTGAAGGAATGCTACAATACTCTCTCTCCCTGCCCCCACCCCCTCCAACCCCTTTGCCATAGCTTTGGCTTGGCATGGCCTCACCTTAGCTAGTGCTACATAACAAAACGAAGCGCCTGAGATGACTGAAAAACATCCTTACTGCAGCCTCCCTCTCTCACTATGACTCAGTCACGCCCAGCATCACAACACGCAATCAAGGCCTACTGTGTGGTACAGAGCAGTACACTGTCACTATACACATATCCTCCTTGGCTATTAACATTTTTCTTAGCAAGAAACTCTCTGAATTGTCCTATTAAAACTGGTACTATGTTCTGCCAAGTTGAAACAACAAGTTCGGACAACTTTGCAAGGACGACAGAGAGGCGGAACACTCAAAAACCCCATCCGGAAATGTATCCAAGGGGAAGAATGCAACGCAAATCTTCGCCATATATAACTAGCAACACAACGATAGATTTGTAAAAGTATTCTACTTTATAACTAAGTAGCACACAACTCCAATAAATCCACTTTTCCACTTATCCCTTGTCTAGATCTTCCCTCAGCAGAACCCCCCTGCGTACTTTTTCTTAGAGCTGGCTGGGTTGTCTGCTTGCGAAATTTTAGTACTTCGCCAGTTTCCAGGACCACTGTGCACGATCGGCGTCGTAATTTTCCTTTTATATGAAGAAGAATAAATTATTCGAATGCAATTTACCTTGTGGTGGTATTGTCCTCAGCGAAATCCAGCGATTCAGCGTGTATATTATTTTCGAAACACTGTTATCATCTCTCCCACGACATGGAAAGGGTTCGCCATTACTCTTTGTCACGTGACTACGTTTCATCCAATTATAACTGGAGTCTTCGACGAGAGCCAAAAATAGATTTTCACTTTGACCACTTTCATCAAAGCGCTTTCAAACAAACAACAAGCTTGTCAGACGAACAAAGCATATTTTAACTTCTCTACTCACCCATTCAGCAGGTTTTCAACTCAAAGCGAATCTCTGAATCGTAGAAGCCTCACGCCCGACTGTGCATCCCGTCTCGTCTCCGACGCAAACGCAGCAAGCACTTCAATCATTTGCAGCCGTGTTCTATCTTTAGCACACTGCCAATCGATTTTCAGCGGCGCGAGGCAACCCAGATATTTGTCAGGCATTGAGCACGACGGTTGGCCTGCTGAGTATTTCAGAATACAACACTGGCAGACATGAATGAGTGCCTTACGTAACGCATGGGTCAACACGAAGGTCAACAAAATGGAACCTTTGTCTATTTATAACCCCGATCGCGAACCGCCCCTTCCCCCTCTCTTCCCCGCACCCCAAGTTCAATGAATACCGTTGAAGCAGACGACTGAGTAGTTTGGTGCTGCGCAACACTGGATGGACTAGCTTTATCAGCTGTGTGTGTGTCGCAACTGAAATCTATTGATAGCATTCCTTTGTGGTCCCAGATGAACAGCTTTCAGTCAGCTGTAGGCCTACAGTAAACATCAAGCCTCACACCCGTCACTCCTCCTTCCTTCTCAGTGTGTGCTGGGCAACCTAGAGGCCTAGTTTAGGGGTGTTTTTAAGCCTGAGCTGTGTGTGGGTGTGTGCGTGTGTGTGAAATATAGGCCTAACGTGGATTATAAGAACACAAATTTGTTTGTGTAGACCTATATGATGATGACAATAGTAAACTCGTTTTCTATATACCGATTTTAAAAATTAAAAAAAAGTTTACTGATTAATTTCCATTTGACATACTCCAGTAGATTTTTGTTATCTTTTATTCGTTTTCAACATTTCATATTTGAAGACAATTACACAATTACACCAATGTATAAATAAGAGAAGGGAAAATGCAATTTTAAGAGAAAAAAAAACAACTAGCTGTTATATTCCTGCTATTAAAACCCAGTTGAAATACAATGATATAAAATTACTACTTTTAAACAATTTTTTTTAATGAAATAATGTTTTTTTTCCAAATGAGATAAAATGGAACAAAAGAAGAGGCAATGATATCCAACATTCAATGACATCCAGAGACATTGAGCGCCGGTATAAGTTAGTCTGTTTAAATTATCAGTAGAATCAAATACATTTAATTATTAAGTGATTTAGATTTGGGGTTTACATCAATAAATGGGAAGGAGAGTCACTCAACAATAGGACAACAAGTGACAGTCTATCGTATACACACTCCTAACTTACATCCATTATAACAACTTATCCAGAAGGGCGTTACATCACCTAAACAAGTTCATATAGGGCTGCCATAAAACATGAGTATTTATGTATGTTTCTTTTGCTAAATTATAATATTTCTCCATATTTGACCTCGATTTTAGAATTTTCAAAAAGGCTTAGTGTTTGCCCACTTGCAAGTACAAATATACCAGTAGAATTTTAACTAGCGCTTCACTAGTCGTAATCTATGTCAGCTTCAGTAATAGCCCTTCTTACAAGCTGAGACCGCCTACAAAAATAACCATAGTGAGTAACGTTCCTTAAATAGCTTAGGCCCGTATAATTATTAGGACCATTGAGTAGTACTCATTGAGATTCGTATTCGATAGTCTACAGTCACGTTTGGATTTAAAGTACCAACAAATTGAGACAATAATTAATTACTGGATATACTTTTATTTAATACAGAGTAGGTATATTTTACACTGACACATTAAGTGAAGTTTGATTGTTAGCGGAGACTTGGCGCAACTCATAACTCTCCTGATACTCAGTTCATTCATGTTTGCTCAGAAAATTCTGCATTTGCTCAAACAAATTTCAATTCATCACATACTTTTCGATTATACAATTTTAACAGCAATGTATTTATTTATTTATTTACTTATTTATTTATTTAATCGTTCTTATATAGCGCTTTTCCAGCTCAAGAGCTGCTCAAGGCGCTGGCCGATACAGGATC
Source organism: Oncomelania hupensis (assembly GCA_036898135.1). Lineage (NCBI taxonomy): Eukaryota > Metazoa > Mollusca > Gastropoda > Littorinimorpha > Pomatiopsidae > Oncomelania > Oncomelania hupensis. The sequence continues at coordinate 65,028 of JBAHVR010000329.1, forward strand.
TAACTCAAGCGGCCCGAGACGCCCACCCGCAGCTTTTGGGCGCATGGTCTGACGCCCGGACGACTGAGCACAATCCTGGGCAGCCAGGGATGGGGGAGAAGGACCTATGTGCATGCTGGGTGTGTTCTTGTCACCGGCACTCACCCGTCTAGGACATGAGCGTCAGGATCTTTAAAGTCCGTTATGATGGAATGTATCCGGCACATACTAGACCTCGGTTTATACTCTCATCCGAAGGAGTAGGAAACGGGAGTAAAGTGTCTTTCCCAAGGACACAACATAATGCCCCGGCCTGGGCTCGAACCCGGGACGTTCAGATCCGCAAGCCAAAGCTCTACCATTAGGCCACCGTGACTCCCACAATGTAAAAACATAAAGGAATTATTACGTCAGAAGATGGCTTTTAAACCAGTTTCCATAGTCCTGTTATAGTTGACATTGTTAGTACTATTATAAAAAACCGAGTTGTAAGCTTACAAATTGTTAAAGAAGATATACAGAAAAGGCTGCAGGATCAACATGTACAAAACTGGCACTCAGAAATTAACACAAATGATTTATATTATAATTATAGAATGTTTAAAGAAAATTTTGAATTTGAAGAATATTTGACAGTTTTGTCCGCCAGCCTAGCTGCTGTTGTCATAACCTTTAGAACCTTAAACCATAAGCTACCAGTGCAAAGGGGACGGTTTCTTGGAATCCAGAGATGTGACAGAATCTGTAATAAATGTACTTTTAATAAGTAGGAGTTGAATTTCATTTTATTTTTATATGTCCACATTTCGACGATGATCGAAAAGAGCTGCTTAAAAGGTTTTTCTATGTGCGACCCAATGCTATTAAATTTTTTAATTTATTTTCAACGAAAAATAAGACTATTCTGCTGAAACTGGCTAGGTTTATGAAAATAATAATGGATTGCTTCAGAACGTAATAGATTGATCTGTAATATTACTGATAGTAATAATAGTTATTAATTTTAATCAATAATAACAATTTAAATATTCAATACCTGTTTGTACCACCCTCTCCCATACTTTATCACCCAATCTTGCGAGAGAGTGCGTGCAATTGTGATCAGATTGTGTGGACATAAGTTTTATGTAGTATGCTCGTGTTGTGTGATAATAATGGTGTATTTTGTAAATGTTTATTATGTGTCTTTTTATATTTTTCTATGTTTATTTGTATTCTTTTTGTTGTATCCACGTGCCCCTTGGGGTTTTATGAAATAAAGCGCTTTTAACTTTGACTTTGTTACGCTTTTTATTTAATTTGTGTATTTTATTAATTTGTTTCAGTTTTTAGTTGTCCAAATAAAATCACTTTGCAGGGAACAGACGTAAAATTAAAGAATTTAATTTAATTTAATTTACTGAATCAGTTCATGTTGCCTCAAGTTATTTCTATTACAATTTTTTTTTATAGTATACAGCAAGGTTTATTGAGATGACCTTTTTATACCAAGCAGGTGTAACGGTCTTGAATGAGATCTTAAGTATTATACAACATCCAAATCCTTCTTCAGACTTGTAGGGCACCTATTAAAAGTTGTACAAAGTTTTAATACTTCTCTGGACTTGTGGAGCGCACAGACTCACGCCATACAGACCCAGAATACCTGAGACTGCTTAAGTACTGTATAAGCTAACAGTGCATTAAGCTTGGCTAAAAAAAAGAAGCTGTTCTCCTTTTACAAATGACACCTTTCATTATTATTATTATTATTATTATTATTATTATTATTATTATTATTATTATTATTATTATTATTATTATTATTATTATTATTATTATTGATAGATGGACAGAGCACTGCTCTGACCTTTACAACCACACACCTACAGAAGACTTCTGGGCATTTTATATAACCAGCACATCACCAACGACGAAGTCCGACAGACCATCACACAAGCCATTGGACAACCCGATGACACGCTCACAGTGGCGAAGAAAGGGAAACTCCGATGGTACCATCCAGCAAAGCACAGTGCAAGGAGGCAGAAAAAAAGGTGGGAGGACAGCATTCGAGAATGGACTGGCTTGACACTGGGCGAAGCCCTTGGGGATGCTGAGAACAGAGAAAGATGGAGTACGCTGTTTAAACGCTCATCTGTGGTGCCCCAGCGACTTTCGAGTTACGGGATAGGATAGGATAGGCTTATTATTATTATTATTATTATTATTATTATTATTATTATTATTATTATTATTATTATTATTATTATTATTATTATTATTATTAATAATTAATTAATTAATTTTTTTATTTTAATTAACTAATTTTTTTTTTGTGCTATTGTGCCATATTTTCTAAACTATGTTGCACATTAGTTGGACTATGACACTGAAAGTTATGGTTTACAGACTTATGTGCTAGCTGCAGAAAGTTTTAAATGTTGCACTTCAGTTGCTCTGCTCAAAACTTTACTAGAGGATGGGATCTATCCGGTGACATTTAAACGCCAGTTGTTCTCTTTTCATCCTTTTTATTTTGTATTTTTAAAAAAATGTGACACTCAGTGCTTGACACTGATGCTCAGGGCAGCCACAACTGAGAAGCCTCTGGGCCTCCGTGAGTTTTCGCACTGTCATCATCATCATCATGTCACTAATACACTGTATATCATCTACACCTGGAACTACTCAGCGTCATAGACTTAGGTCTTTGACACTCAATATTTTCGAAGTCATTGCAATGATGCTGCACACTTGCAGATATCGTTCTATGGTGGCGATGAGCTATATACATAAATGTATATTTTAATTATTTGCACCCCAAGCAGCCTTCCCTAAAAAAAAAATAAAATAAATACATGATTGTGCAAGCCAAAATTAGGCCAGTTGTACTGGAATAGGCCCTATTAGGTTCTCACATTGTGATCCTTCTTTGTTAAAACGTTGGCGTTGTTCTCTGGACTTTCCACACTGAAATTGTCGCCGTTATGTAAGTTACAACTAATGCAAAAATGCAGCCACTGAAAATTATAGTAATTAAAAAATCAGTGTTGTTAGTACTACTGTTACTGTTAGGCCTAGGTTAATGGTAGCCTCTGTTCCAACTGTTAAGTCTAGGTCAATGGTAAACCATTTTCCCATTGTTCTTATCCTATCCTATCCTATCCTAAACTATCCCGTAACTCAAAGGTCGTAGGGGCACCACAGATTATCGTTTAACCAGCGTACTCCATCTTTCTCTGTCCTCAGCAACCCTCATGGCTTCGCTCAGTGTCAAGCCAGTCCATTCTCGAATGTTGTCCTCCCACCTCTTTTTTGGTCTCTCTCTTCTTCTGCCTCCTTGCGCCGTGCCTTGCAGGATGGTCTTTGCAAGGCCTGATCCTCTGGTGATGCGGCCATACCATCGTCGTTTCCGTTTCTTCACCACTGTGAGCATGTCATCGTGTTGTCCAATGGTTGTGTGATGGTCTGTCGGACTTCGTCGTTGATGATGTGCTGGATATAGGAAATGCCCAGAACTCTTCTGTAGCACTTCATCTCCATGCTTTGTATTCTTCGTTGTAGATCGGCTGTGAGGGTCCATGTTTCGCAAGCGTATAGTAAGATGGAGATGACAAGCGAGTGCAGCAGCCTTACCTTGGAATGTAGACTGATGGTCCTGTCTTTCCAAATGGGTTTCAACCTCGCCAGGGCAGCAGTTGTTTGTGCAATCATGGAGAGGACTTCCTGTCGGGACCCATTGTCTGATACAATATTTGAAGCTAGGCACTGTGTTAAGGGATTGGCCTTTAACTTTGATGTCCATGTTGATGCCATTGGTGTTGTTGGTCATCATTTCGGTCTTCTCTGCACTTATTTCCATTTCATAGGCTCTGGAGGTGGTGTCAAGCCTCTGTACCTGCTGTTCAAGTTCTTGTTACTCTCCAGCCAATCCATCAATGTCATCCGCAAAAGGGAGGTTGGAGATTGCTCTAACCCCTATGCTGACTGTGCCTTCGTGATCTGCAAAGGCATATGACATGATGCGCTCTAGGAAGATGTTAAAGAGTGTTGTAGATAGTAGGCATCCTTGATGCACACCGATTGTTGTTTTCCGATGGCGCTGTTGTGGAGGACTGCACTGGTAGCCTTGTCATACAGGCTTTTGATGACTTCAATAATTTTAAGGCTGATGTTGTAAATTCTCAGGGTTGCTAACAGAGCTCCATGCTAGACTCGGTCAAACGGTTTCTTGAAGTCTATAAACACATGATATAGATGTTGTTAGTGCTATAGGTATTTCTCGCAGATTATTCTGAGGTTGAAAATCTGTTCAGTTTTTTGACAGCGCCTAGAGCAACTCTTTGACCTGCGCTGGCATGTGGCGTTGTATAAGAACAACGAATGGGGAAAAACCGAGTGAGTGGTGCAAGACTTGAGCTTTCACCGAGTCTGGAATAAGCATGGGGAAAATACTGAGTGTCAGTGATCCTAGGTTTGATAATTATTACACTACATCATATAATTACTCGTAGTTGGAGCTCATGCTTCGGCAGTCGCTGAGCTCAGTATGGATGAAGAGGTTGGATGAGGATGGTAGGGTGTATGGGGTCAGCAAATGTGTTGCAAAATACTGATCTCCAGATCAGGCTGTGTCTGCAGCTAAACGGGTTCCGTTGGCCATTGAAGAGGAATTTTTTTTAAAATACAAATACAGGATGGGGAGGGGGAGGGGGAAGGGTGGAGGGAACATACTCCGGCGGAAAATGCCTTCTTTCCAGACACGTTGATTGGTCTCAGACACGGCCGCGATTGCAGCAATGTATTCGATAGTGTGACAGAGATAGAATGTGGCGATCAGGGGATAGAAGAAAAGGACGAAGGATGTGAGCTGATGGGAGGGCATCATCGTCGTCATCATCATCATCATCATCATCATCATCACCATCATCATCATCATCATCATCATCATCATCATCATCATCATCATCACCACCATGATCGACAACAACATCTTCGTCATCAACGTAAACATTAACTCTTCGTCAGCAGTAACAACACCAGCTCTACCACCAAACACCACCACCACCACCATCACTAACAACAACAACAACAACAACAACACAGCAAAAAATAAAACAAATCACTCGTTTTATCAAAGGTTTACGTTTGTCAGCAGCAACAACAATAAGAACAAAGACAACAACACCAACAACTACAGAGGGAAAGAGGAAAACAATTTAATTTGCCATCGAGCTTCATCTAAACACATTTAAATAATTTCTTGAACAACAGCAACAACAACAACAAACAACAAGGAAGACGAAGGAGGGAAGGAAGAGGGAAAGATGAATTAAAACCTAAACGAAAACCACATTTGCGTTCGATCGTACAGAATTCTAGACATTGTCTAATTATGAAATTGCTCTGCTTCCTTCAAGACTGGGGTAATCGGGATCTCGCGTAGATTTCGCCCCACGTTCCATTCAGGAAAGGTATTCAAAGTCAACAGCCTGTCAATGGCACGTTCGACCAACGTTTCGCTATAATCAATATTGAATTGATTTGAATCTGTCAAATTACCTGCCCCTAAGTTCGCTCAAACAAAGATGGCACGCGGTTTCGTAAGATAAGTAAAGCCGTCATAGGGTAAGTTGATCAGTATTAGCCAATATAAGTGGACTATAGTTCAATAAAGTCTTCAGACTGAGAGTCGCAGACACAAGACTTACACAAACGCAGACACAGACAAAACACACACACACACACACACCCACAAACACACACACACAGAATTACACAAGCGAGGGAGTTACGAATGGAAATGGAATGTGTGATTGCGTGTGTGGGAGGGGGGAAGGGGGGGCGGGACTAGGGAAAAGTAGGTAGAGAGAGGGTGGAGGGAAAGTAAACAAATAGCAAAAAAACAAACGCCGCTCCGGTGGGCTTCTTTGAATTTTTTTTAATTTCAAAAAACGTCCCCTCACCATCACCTAAACACTCCCACTACCCTCCTCCTCCACCTATCTCCCCTATCCCCACCCACCCACCCCCAAATAAAGCACAAAACAACAAAAACTATTCCTTAGGGAAAATATTTTTGTTACCAGAATAGTGTTTATCGAAGATTAAATGAGGTGAGAGGGGTGACGGTTAATGATGGAGGATCGAAGAAATCATTTTGTAAAAACATTTTTTTAAAAAGTACAGCTAGACAATAAAATTACCGGTTGTCCATTAAGGGCAGGGGCAACTTGACTCTAATAATGTGAAGTCTGGGGTCTTTAATTTTCGCCGTTGATAATACGGAAAAGACGTCATCAAATCTCAAACTGGGCATAGAGGAAAAGCGACCGAGGAAGGTACGGGGCTGCGAGGAGCCGGGGAGGCCTACGAATGTATTTTAGAGAGACAATCTGATGAAGTGACGCATTGGAGAAGAAGAACAAAGCACAACACACACCGACTGTTACCAGACACTCTGAATAATGGAAGACTGTCACTCTCGCAAAACATAGCTGGACCCAAAAATAGCTTTACCCTCCTCGAAGATGTAAAGCAGAAACGTTAGGAAAGTCGAAATGTGTGGGAAGACTGAGAAAACGAGAGTATGATGTGTGAGTGAGTGAGAGAGAGGGAGGGGGGAGAGTAGGAGGAGGAAGAGGAAGAGGAGGAGGAGGAGGAGATCGGATGGATTTCAAGAAATCTACAATTTGATACTTTTATACTACAACCGGGAATTTTATTATAGAGTCCATGGAACATACAGAGATAAGAGAAGGAGGAGAGAGAGAGAGAGAAAAAGATGATAGCGCGTGGGAGGGTTGGGGGATACAGAGAAATAGAGAGAATGCAAATAGTGACAACGGACGAACACATAGAAGAAAAACGAGATACGGGGGCTATAGAGGGGGGAGGGGGGAGGAGGAGGAGGCAAGAGAAAATAGAGAAGAAAAAATAACCAAGATGGTAAGCTATTCAAATGTATATAACTAGAGCTGAAACGATAATTTTCAAAAAGTGGGGTAATCTTTCCTGGAATTGTTCTGTCTCCGTTTCAACCTAAAGAACCTAAATGGAAATATGGAGCGATCTGAAATTATCAGAACTCACTGCACTATGACTGTAAACATTATCAAAGTCAGTTCAGCCAATTTGAGATTCAGCGCAAAACGTTTTTATAAAATTATGGACCGCGGCGATTTTTGAGACTGCACATATGAAAGCTATAAAACGCTGAGTAATTGTATAGTAAAAATAATCAAAATTGGTCAAGCATTTTTGTGTGTATGTGTGTGTAAGATAATGCAAAAAAGGTGTTTTAATGCAAAAAGGTGTTTTAATACAAAAGTTACATCCAGGCTCGCTAGAGCGCCCTATTGACCGACCAACGGATTGCCACAGTATGAATACATTACCTTACATTACATGATTGTTGCTTTAGGTCCAGCGGACACAGAATGACTGGTCGTGAGTTAAAGTACCTGTATGCAACAACAAGAAGTAAAATCGGTTCAGCCGGTTTAGAGATAAAGAGATAAAAAAAAAGTGTTTAGCACAAAATGACCCCAGCGACCTTGAACTTTGCGGTAGATACGATGCTATGAGGGTACGAGAGAATAGCCACGAACTCGAATTATGTTCCCATGAAATTTAGTCTAAACCTGTTCAGTGCATAGTTAATGAGATATGGCGTGCAACGAACTGACCAACCGACTAACCGATCGACATTTGGCTCATTCTGATTGCCGACTATTTCAAAGTATTTCGAGAGAAACTAAAGTAGGGGAGATGGAGTGCGGAAATCGATCATAGCCTGGATGAAAACAGCCGTGGGGGCTAAATGGTCCACGGGAAGGCATCTCTGGCATCCCGGGGGAAAAATCGAATGCTACGGAAAGAGGTTAGTAGTGCTTTCTTCAAGGCTTCTTTCTACTGCCGAGTATCACGTGCACCCCTTTGGAGCTTCCATGATAAAACGGCACATTGCGGAGCTCTGGTGCTCTCTGATGCTCTGCGGTGGCCCACTGGTCGATGGCCCAGACCTCGTCAGCCGATTTTATTAACGAAAAGAGAAGAGGACTGGATGGAGTAGAGGAGAGATGGGTAGGACTAGGAGGGATCGAGGAAAAGGACGTGATCTCTAGACAAGCAACGAAAGACACCTAGCAGATGTAGGTCCTATCTACATATATAGATGAAGCAACAACATAATAGTTGATGGCATATGCTATTGGCAGTGCAGAGCAGCGACAGTATCGGCTTGTAGTGTACGGATGCTGGTAATGGCGCTGTAAGAGAAAATGTTTGATCTGGGGATCGTGAAGGTAAAATGTTAAAATAATTGTGCGACAGGATTTTTTTTAAAGTTCCAGAACGATAGCCAGGGGATTTTTTTAAACAAATAAAATGTTATCAGGTTCCCGTTGATCTATAAGGGTTTTTGGGATGCTCTTAATATGGTTGGAGGTTTCCTTCTATTGTGGCCGGGAAGGGTGGTGAAGGGAGGAAGGAATATGTAGTGCTAAAAAGGAAAACATAGCAGTTTACTACAGGCAAAAAAGTGTGGCAAGGACACTTTGTTCTTCTGATAGAAGACCACACACTCATACACACAAACACACAGGCACACACATACTCACACACACAAATACATAAAAACACTAACACATACTCACACACACAAACAAACACACGCACACACACAAATGCATGCAACATAAAACAAAAACATACACTATCTCTGTTTCTCTCTCCCTCTCTCTCTCTCTCTCTCTCTCTCTCTCTCTCTCTCTCACACACACACACACACACACACACAAACACAAATGTCAGTCGAATTTTGTTTTATGCACCACGTTGAAGGATTGGCCTTGGACTTTGGGGTCCGTGTTGGTGCCATTGGTGTTGTTGGTCATCATTTTGGTCTTCCCTGCACTTTTATCCATTCCAAAGGCTCTGGAGTTGGTGTCAAACCTCTGTGCCAGCTGTTAAAGTTCTTGTTCCTCTCCAGCCAATCCATTAAAGACATCCGCAAAACGGAGGCTGGAGATTGCTCAACCCCCTATGCTGACTGTGCCTTCGTGATCTGCAAGGGCATGCATCTGACACGATGCGCTCCAGGAAGATGTTTGAAGAGTATTGGGGAGAGTAGGCGTCCTTGACGCACGACGATTGTTGTTCTGAACCAGTTTCCGATGGCGCTGTTGTGGAGGACTGCACTGGTAGCCTTGTCATACAGGCTTTTGATGACTTCAATAATGTTAGGGCTGATGTTGTACACTCTCATGGTTGCCAACAGAGCTGCATGCCAGGCTCGGTCAAACGCTTTCTTGAAGTCTACAATAACATGATATAGATGTTGTTGGTGCTGTAGGTATTTCTCGCAGAGTATTCTGAGATTGAAAATCTGCTCAGTGGTACTGACTGTGCGGTAATGTTCAGACTCCTGAAGATTACTATTTTTTGGGAAGAGTAATGACAAACGACTGGGCTCATGATGCAGGCCACTCCCCACTCTGCCAGATCGTGTTACAGATAATGGTTAGGGCGTCAATCGTCGCTTCTCCTCCTGCTTGAAGCAATTCTGCAGGTATGTTGTCCACTCCCGCTGACTTCCCCTTCTTCAGCGATTGCACTGCTTCCTCAACTTTTTCACGGAGAATTGGGAGGATTTCTTCTTCCTCTCTGTTCTGGGGACATGCTATATCTGGTGGGTCTCCGTTTGGTGTGTGGTTGTAAATGTATGAACACTACTCTGCCCATCTTTCCAAAACTTCTTGTTCTTCTGTAAGGCATATTGCAGACGTGCTTTGGATCGTGGAGACCTTGGGCTGTTTAACACTTGTCAGCCGCTTCACAGTCTGGTAGGCCTTCTTGCTGTTGTTCTTGTTTAGTCTGTTCTCTATTTCCTGGCATTGATCTTCTATCCAGTTCTCCTTTGCTGTGCGCACCTTTTCGGATGTCATTGTTGATTTTTCGGTAGGTACCAGCCCACTGTGAGGTGTTCTTTTTCTTTTTCATCTCTCTTCGTTTGTCACACAGGTCCAAAAGTTCAGGTGTGATCTACGTTTCTTCCTTGGCCGGTGCTTGCCAAGGATCTCTGTGGCGGCATCTGTCACAGCTGAGTTTAAGGTGGTGGTCATGGTGTTGACATCTAATTCGCCAGCTCAAAAAATGAGCAGTGGTGTAATTTTTCCTCCAATTGTGGCTTGGAATATATCTGCCACCTCCGGGTCTTGCAGTTTGTCCAGGTCGAATTTCAGTCTGGTGCACTTTGCTGTGTTTACTCTTTTTTTTTTTTTTTTTTTTTTTTTTTTTTTTTTTTTAGTGGAACCGGAAAGATATCATCACGAGATCGTGGTCACTTCCGATGTCTGCCCCTGGAAAAGTGCTTGTCCTGCCAATGTTGACGCTTGATCTGAAGCTATTTTGACCGTGATGTAGGCTTATTCGATCTGGTTGTGATGCTCCCGCCAAGACTGTGTCAGGTTCATCGTCTGGAATTTTTATGAAGACCAAGTGTGTTTGCCAGTATCAGATTGTTGTATCTGGCAAACTCCAATAGCTTCACAAATGAAACTAACCCTTACCTTAACCCTTTTACCCCTTGGGGTCATGAGCAATTTTGCCACTGTAGATTGTTCTAACTTATAAAGGGAAAAGTGAAAGCCCCAGTTTGTTTGTATGTAGATTATAGTCACACGACACTTTCGCATATAGGTGACTACTGGACCGATTTATACTGACACCAGCGGGCCAGTTGTTGGTAAAGGGGAAAATAATATGATCACACGTTGACCAATCCGGGATTCGAACCAGCGACCTTTCGGTTACTAGCAAGACGCTCTTACCAACTGAGCTACCCGGCCCCTACTAGCCCCAGTTGAAAACCTGTCTTTCCTTTATAGGCAAGACCGATTCACTGCGGCAACAGTACCCCCGTTGGAGTGCCGGGGGTTTCAGTATAAATAGTATCCCCACTTTCTGGAAATTTAGTGCTTTAAATTCCCACTGTCGCTGTCTTCCTCATTTGCTCTTCTTCGCTAGATCAATGACCTACCTTTTTTCTTGAAAACTCTTCCTGGACAAGACTCCTTGTTTGTGTATGAGGTCTGTTGGATCAGCTTGGGAGTATTGGACGCTTTCTGCCGGGTGGTCACTAGGGCTTCCTATGATGTTACTATTTAGCAATGTGGGCATTTTATATGTATGTGTTTTGTTGATAATTTATAATGATGTTTGTATTCTATTTTGTTTTTGTAACCGGGGGTTCGAGTAGTTGGGGTAAAGCCTCAGCCGTCCCCTGCATGGGATGTCTTTATTGTAAAGTGACTGGCCGGTGGAGGGCATTCAGTTTTCCCACTAGGGTTGTTTCGGCAGATCTTTTGTGCGGATCGGGGGTTGTCCGGTCCTGATTTGGCTCGGAAGAGTCCGCTGGACCTAAAGCAACAATCAATCAATCAATCAAAAAACAACCTTAACCCTTTTACTTCAAATATTACCAGAAAACAGCCCGTCCCGCATTGAGCCCTCCCATGTATTTAAAACAGTTCCATGCACCACAAGAGCAATCCCATGTACTAAAAAAAAAAACCTTAGAAAGAAGTGGGGCGGCGAAGAAAAGTAGGGTGCTAGCTAAATGCCCATTTTGTGCATAAAAAGGCAAGTTTAGCATCCCATATGTCCTTGGATACACGCTCACACGTGCGAACACACACATACACGTGCGAACACACACACACGCAAGCGTGCGAACATACATACACACACCTATATACACACGCAAACGCACGAATCTTAACCCTTTTACCCCTTGGGGTCATCAGCCTAGAATCACGAACACCTGTGGGGGAGGTATTGCCCTCATCCACAACAGCTCTCTGACAGTGAGACTCCTAACAGCAGAAAAACATATTTCTTTTGAATCATTGTGTTTCATACTTTCTCATGAAAAGCTGTCTGTGCATGTAATGTGCGTCTATAAGCGACCTTATACCAAAGTGCATAGAGTACCTACCTCCGTATTCTTTGATGAATTCACCCCAGTGTTGTCAGCCATCGCCGCCTCTCACAAGTACTTCATTGTGCTTGGAGACGTGAATCTGCATTATGACTCCCCCAAAGATTCCGACACCAAACGCATTTGCCAGCTGCTGAATTCGCTCGACATCTCTCAACTGGTAACCAAGGTGACACATAGGAGAGGTCACATCCTTGACTGGGTCATGTCGAGATCCACCGTTGCCTTGGTCAAGACTGTCGATGTTGAAGACCAGCAATTCTCGGATCATTTCCTTGTGACCGCTGAAACTATTATGTCACGTCCCAACCCTCCCAAGAAAATTATTCATGTTCGAAACATCAAAGGCATGAGAAAGGAAGCATTTAGAAAGGACCTTCAGGATTCGAACCTTCTTCTCTCTCCCCCTGACGATGTTGAGGAGCTGGTGTTTCTGTACAACGAAACGCTCTTGTCGCTACTAAACAAGCATGCACCTGAGAGGAAGAAGCAAGTGACGGAGAGAGGCGACACCGGCTGGATGACGCCCGCTGTGCATGACGCAAAGAAGGCCAGGCGCAGGGCGGAAAGGAGGTGGCGTGCCACGGGGCTGGAAGTAGACAGGCAGTGCTTCTGTAAGGCTAGGAACAAGTGCACTGAGGTGGTAAACAAGGCCAGAGCTCACCATGTGCAGGAAGCCTCGGAAGATGCAGGATCAGACACGGGCAAGATGTTCTCAGTGGTCAACAGACTTCTGGGAGGTGAAGCATCAAGTCCGATACTTCCTGACATGGACTGTCAAGCTGCGGCCACGACTCTCAATCACTTCTTTCAAGCCAAGATTGAAGAAATCCAGCAAAGTTTTCGGGACGACAATCAACCCCCCAATGTGAACATCACCCGGCCTTTCATAGGTGAAATGTTATCTCACTTTGCCCCTGTCACAGCCCAACAACTGAAGACGATCATCGCTCGATGCAAGCCCACTTCTTCACCTGTTGATCCTGTACCGACTAAGATTGTGCTGGACAATATTGACATCCTGTTGCCCATTTTGGTGAAAATAGTAAATAGAAGCATCAGTCAGTCGGTTGTTCCTACTCCCTTCAAAACGGCTCTCATTAAACCCCTGCTGAAAAAGCACAATCTAAACCCAAATGAATGTAAAAATTTTAGGCCTGTTTCAAACTTGCCCTATATCTCAAAACTACTTGAACGAGTCATCGCCAGGCAAATGATCAGCCACTTAGACCAACACAATCTCTCAGATAGATTTCAGTCAGCATATCGTGCCCATCACAGTTGTGAAACATCGCTGTTACGCCTCATGAATGACCTTTTGTGCAATGCTGATGCCGGTGACTTGACGCTTTGCGTCTTGTTAGATCTCAGTGCGGCATTTGACACTCTTGATCATACTGTTCTCCTTGATCGCATGTCTTGTGAAGTTGGAGTGACTGGGCCTGCATTGGACTGGTTTGTATCATACTTGCGAAACAGAACCCAGTATGTCACAATCAACCATGCATCCTCACCAGAGATGGAACTATCATGTGGAGTCCCTCAGGGCTCAGTACTGGGCCCTCTGCTGTTCTGTATCTACACTTGTCAGCTAGGCTCTGTTGTCGAAAGGCATGGCCTCAATCGAAAAATGTTCGCCGACGACACAGAACTCTACACAGCATTCAGACCTACAGCACAGTCAGCACAGGAGGCAGTGACATCGGTGGAGCATTGCTGTGAGGATGTCAAGAACTGGATGTCATCAAATAGGCTCAAACTGAATGACTTGAAGACAGAGATTTTGCTGTGTGGGTCTAAGACCAACCTAGCGAAAACCAGCATCGACTCTGTACAAATTGGAGAGGCCAAGATCACACCATCTGACGTAGTGCGAAACCTAGGCTTGTACATTGACAGCCGACTAACCTTGTCAACGCATGTTAGTTTCATCGTGAGGACATGCTACTTCTACATCAGAATGCTAGGCAGACTTCGCCCATTGTTAAATCTTAGAACAGCCAGATCAGTTGCAACTTCTCTCATCCTCTCTAGATTGGATTATTGTAACAGCTGCCTCTGGGGACTACCTAAAACATAACTGCAGAGACTACAACTTGTTCAGAATACTGCAGCAAGGATTGTTCTAAAACAAAAAAAGGAATGAGCACATTTCACCTGGACTTCGTTCTCTTCATTGGCTGCCCGTTGAAAAAAGACTGGACTACAAAATCCTGGCACTGGCCTATCAGTGCTTCACGAGCACTGCTCCCACCTACCTCACAGAACTGGTCTCCCCTTACCAACCCAGACGCGAACTCAGGTCAGGGACTCAGTGTAGACTTGAAACCCCCAGTGTGCGCACAAGCAACACAACCAAAAAGACTCTTGGAATGCGCTCCTTCAAAAATGTTGCACCCACTCTGTGGAACTCCCTTCCCCTGAGCTTGAAGCAAGCTCCATCCCTGCCAAGCTTCAGGAAAGGACTAAAAACTTACTTGTTTTAATATGGCTGAATCACCGTCTCAGTGCGCATAGAGCATGAACAACTACGTACATGGATTTTTGGCGCCTTACAAGATCACATCATCATCATCATCAACCAAATAGTGATCATTCCTTATATAACAAAGTGATGCGAGTATGATTTGAACCTTGGCGTCTAACTTATAATACCAGAACTTAAGGGACTCAATTTAACCGTACACTTGCACTTACGAATTTGCAGCAAATGCAAGATGCTCGAAGAGCACGAACAGTTTATGAATGAACAGAAATGCTGTCAAATGGCCGGGTTTCTTTAGTAGCTACACACCCGTATGTTTATTTACTAATAAACCGCTTTGCTTTATAAATAACACACACACACACAACACACACACACGCTCACACATACACGCACCCACACTAACACACGAATCTAAACCAGGTAGCGATCTTTCCCTATATAACAAAATGATGTAGGGTAATTTGAACCAATGGTTCAGAAGTGTTTTTAAAGCACAGCGGTTTCCTAGTTAAAAAAACAAACAAACATATTGTTTAAGTTTTACAGAAAATTATCTTTTTCTCTTTAATTTTCCTTTATTTGTTTCCTTTCGTATATTTTTTAAAACAGAAATTTGCTTTGATTGAATTTTGTACGCCGTTTTTGGTGGCAATAGTTGAAAGAATACCAAGTGAGTTCATTGCTTTAGTTTTAAGAAAAGATCTTTGTGAAGTAATTATGTGCGTGAGTGCGTAGGTGAGTGTGTGTATGTGTATGATAGAGAGAGACACAAGTACAATTTATTCCACAATTTTATATTTTAGTAGGTGTTAACACTATCTGCGTATAACTTGAACCTAGGTCCAATTTACATCTAGTTTAAGTTCAATTTACCAGCTAGGGTGTCTAAATTGGACTTTCACAACCTTTTTTTTAAAACATCAGTCTCAGACAGAAACATTGGACACTACAGCTTTTATCGTTTATGGCCAAATAGGTTTAATGTCTACCTTTTAAATAACGATCATGTTTGTGGCTTTTGTCTACTTTCCACCAAAATATCAAAGAAGTTCCTTAAGGGGTTCAATATACCCACCTTTCCTATAGAGGCTAAATAGTATACCGGCACACATTATCTAGATGAACAATTAATAGTAGGACAGTTTTGCGTGTAACTGAAAACGAAGAGAACCTTGAAGTTTAATGTCTACACCTACCATTGGCGATATGACAGACGAGGATAACCATCCCAGAGAGCGTATAATTCATAGCTGCATAAATGAACTGGATTTTATTTGCACGATTCTAATATCTTTCTACTTTCTCAAATGCGCGTATAGGTCGTCATTTGGAGGTGAAGGTTGTGTCTACACTGCTGTTTAGTGACCCCTCCATCCCCCAGTCCCCCCCTCTCGTCCTCCCTCCCCCCTCACACCAAATAAAAAGAACAAAATGAAAAAAAGATCGATCTCGTAATAGCTGAATCTTGCTCAACTAGTTGTGGAATGGTGTTTTTTTAATTAATTATTTATTTATTTAATTTTTTTTTTATCTATTTATTTATTTATTTATGCGCAGAAGAAGGTGGATGATGAGGTGGAGAGACGGTAGCAATGTTGAAACATGCTTCCTGTATCTAGGTTAACGCCATAGACATGGAAAAAAATCGGTCTTCTGTGTCTAATAACATGGGTTAATCCTTAGCACTAGTAATACCTTTCAGCTGGATAAAGAAAGAGTATCTGATCAGTGGGAGGGAAACGAAGAAAATGTTGAGAAAGAGCGGGTAGAAGAAAGAAAGAAGAAAGAGAAGCAATAACAAAAAAGGACTAAAACAAGGCCAGGAGGATGAGGCAGGAATAGGAGGAGCAAGAGGAAGAGAAAGAGGAAGAGGCAGGAAGGAAAGAAAGAGGATGAAAAGGAATATGATATTTTAAAAAAGAGGGACGACGTAGATGGCGGAAACCAAGAAGAGGAATAGGAAGAAGAAAGAGGAAGAGGAATGAAAGAAAGAAAAAGGAAAAGAACATGATAAAAAAGAAGAAGAAGAAGAAGAAGAAGAAGAAGAAGAAGAAGAAGAAGAAGAACAACAACAACAACAACAACAACAATAACAACATGAATAATAACAACAACAATAACAACATGAATAATAACAACAACAAGAGGACGAGGCTCACAGATCGTCACTGAAATAAGACACTAACTCAACTTAAAAATTAGACTGTTCAGCTCTTCTTTGAAATTAGACGCTCTCCGGCTCGTGTCTTAAAACACAGTCGATAAATGTTCAAGAAAATATAGCTGCAGCATCGTGTCTTTAGTGGCTTTGCGTCAACATTCTAGCACCATAACAGCAAATACATCAACAATTTCTAATACTCCATCAGCATTTGTCTCCTTATCGGTTCAGTCGATGTCAAGGTGTTACAGACCCCAAACAAACTTGCTTCGTCTTCTAGGCGTTCACTTTTGTGAAAACTGTCACCATCGTTTTTGTGTTTCTGACATGTCAACAAACAGTGGTCTCCGTGTGTACGTGTCTAGTCAATCCCTATGACACCAACAAACGTCTGTGTAATACTTAATGCGCACAATCATAATTTGCAACAAGAGGAAGAAGAAGATGATGATGATTATTATGATGAAGATGATGACGACGATGACGACGATGATGATAATGACGACGATGCTGCTGCTGCTGCTGCTGCTGATGATGATAATGACGACGACGACGACGACGATGATGATGATGATGATGATGATGATGATGATGATGATGATGATGATGATGATGACATGTACTGGACGTTTGGACTGGTTAACTTGTGAACAGTGGCGTGACACATATTTTATGGACACATTGCAATATGTAGACTAAGACACCAGGGCCGGACCTGGGAAAAGTTGAGGGGGGGGTTACAGATTCAGCGAAGGCGCGAAGCGCCGAGCCTTCTAGGGGGGTCCGGGGGCATGCCCCCCCGGAAATTTTTTTTTTCAAGGATGCAAAATGGTGCAATCTGGTGCAATCTGAACCTTGAAAAAGCCATTTATGATGGTCTGGGACTTTTAGCTTTTTAAACAAATTGAACTGACAAACTCTGGGGTACAAAAATAATCATCTGCCCGTCCCTTAAAAAAACAACAAAAAAAAAACACACACACGAACATTTATTTATCAGCAGAGATGTTTTGTATACTATTATTATTCACTACATTTTGTTGATCGTTAACAGTATAAAGCTTTACATTGTAATTTATGAATATCACTGCCCTGCTTTCACTTTCAGTCTTGCTGCACTAGGTTCCTCGGCATTAGTACCATTTGTGAATTGTATCTTCTGGCAAAACAGTTCACTGCCTCTTTGAAGTCAATATCAACATCCCTGTGCACTTTCAGTAAAGCAAGTCCATTGAGTCTATGTTGCCCCATTGTAGAGCGCAGGTAGTTTTTCAGGTTGCGCAACTGACTGTTTGAACGCTCACACTCGGCAGTAGTGACAGGCAGGGTGCAAAGGTTCTTTAGCATGATGAACAGGTTGGGATAAAAATCCCTGTCACAATGTTTCAGTGCTTCTGATGCCGTGGATGGGATGATAGCTGTCGCATTCTCAGCAGCACTTCGCCATTTGCAAACCCACCTTTGGTATTCTGCATCAAGGGTAGCATTGTCTGGTAGATCAGACTCCCACAACATTGCCAGTGTCTTCACCCCTTCTAAAACCTGCATGAAACCATCCTGGTTGTCTATTAAAGTGCTTGGCACCAGACAGAGACCATCAACTGCTAGGTCAGCATTTTTGAACCTCGAGTCCAATTCGATTGACAGGTGTTCCAAGAAAGGAATGGCAATGCTAATCTTGAAATATTTTTCTGGAGTGGCCGCAGGTTGGTTGTCACGGAGAGTCTGTCGGGATGCTTGACGAGGAACAATAACATCAGTTGTCAAAGCATTCGCCATTTTGCTGACTTCACCGAACCAGGCAACGAACGCTGTGTCGACATCTCTTCTAATAGAAGACATGCAGTTACTGACCGCTTTGATTTCCCTGTAGGCATCGACAACATCTTTTGTCCTTTTCTGCAGCTTCACTGTCAAGGGTTTTAAGTAACGCAAACAATTGCGGACGATAACGAATGCAACGAGGAAAGCACTGCTGCTCAAGGTGTGGAGAAAGCCAGTTGCCTTGGTCAGTGTCTCACTGTCCCAATTGTCACTGTCTTCACACATTTGTCCCAAACAGTCGTGAACAACCAGAAAGAGAGATGTATAAACCTCCAGTGCTTCATGTTTTTCTACCCATCTTGTTCTGCACAGATCAACAAGCTTTGTTTTTGTCGTGTCAGGCTGAGATGATTCGATGGTATCTTCAAGTTTTCTTTGTCTCTTTGGAGAGTTTGAGAAAAACAGTGACAGTTCCCTCAGTGCTCCCATCATGTTCTTCACTGCAGGCAAGCCGCATGCTTTTACAATGCAGAGACTCAAGCTATGGGAAGCACAGTGTCTCAGGTAACAGAATGTAGTTACTTGTGATAAAAGAATCAGTGGTTGAAATTGAGTAGAGTGGAAGAGGATTTATTTTTTTATAGTGCCTAGGGGAGAGGGTTGAAATTTCTCCCCGGATTTACTTATGATTGTAACGTACCTCCCCCCCCCCCTCCCAAAAAAAAAAAGAAAAAGAAAAAGAAAAAATAGGTACATAGTCAGGCCAGGGGGGGGGGTTACGTAACCCCTGTAACCCCCCCCCTAGTCCGGGCCTGGACACACACGCTGACACAGACAATTGCATGTTGAAATCTGGACCCGAAGATGGGCACAAACAAGAGAGATGCAAGCTACAGGCGACCTGCAGTCATGAAAGATAAGGGTCCATTTGTATGAGTAAAGGCAGAGGTTGAACGAAACCTAACAGTATTCAGATCATTAGTCTGTTGTAATCAGACCACAGTCGTTGGTTAAAATCAATGTTATAGAGTCCATGGGCATCCGCTGTTGGTGCAACCAGACTCAGATATTACTATATTAGTAATTCACCCTTAGCGTATTTATCGACTACTCTTGTGTTTGCCATAGCACCAGAGATGCACGATCTCACACTGATTTTCAGAGACTGCTGCGTCAGACTAGATACGCTTTACCCTCGTTAGCCTCTGATACTTACCGGGACTTATCTCGGGCTTCTTTCTGCATTATATATGGACGCTACGCTGACTGCGTAGATAAAAGAAGTATTAGTATTAATAATAGTAGAACGAAATATTGTTGAATAATTGTCGGTGATTTCAATGTACACTTTGATCAACCTGCTGAACTTTACGTGAAGTCTATGATGTCCACCTTGCAGAGTTTTAATCTGGAGCATTGTACATGCGCCAGAAAATCATGGACGCTAACAGTTCTCGTGAACATTTTCGAATAAGCGGCGAGCTGATGGGTGTGTTGGCAAACAGGGCGCTTCCTACCACTATTCCGCGTGAGCATTTGCCAGAGAGGTTCAGTGAGTTTCTCAGCAGCAAGATCGCTGACATACGGAAGACGCTTGACTCCAATCCGCCAGTAGTCACGTCTTCTCTCTCGCTGGGTTTCTCTGGTACTCAATTTGACCATTTCCGGCCAGTGACCGAGGATCTGGTACAAAATATCATCCTGGGCATGCCCAAGAAATCCTGCCAGCTTGATCCAATTCCTACAGGTCTGCTTTTTCAGTGCTTAGACGAAGTCATTCCCACTATCACAGCTATAATGAATGATTCTTTCTCTTCTGGCAGCGTTCCTTCTGTCTTCAAACACGCTCCGGTCAATCCACTTCTCAAAAAGTCCAACCTTGATCCCGAAATTCTCAAAAACTATCGCCCTGTTTCCAATGTACCATTCCTTTCAAACGTTCTTAAACGGATCGTTCTCAAACAGCTCAGGTCACATTTTAAGTCAAACAACCTACTCCAGCCTATAATTATATGATTATTGCTTTAGGTCCAGCGGACTCTTCCGAGCCAAATCAGGACCACAGTCAGCCTATTTAAAAAATAAAAAAGGTCACAGTACAGAGACTGAGTTATTAAGCGTGGTCAATGACCTGTTGACGGCGGTGGATCAGGGCAGAGTGTCGATCTTGTCGTTGCTCGACCTGTCCGCTGCCTTCGACACCATTGATAATGACATTCTTTGCGTCCGGCTGGAAGAGACTTTTGGCTGTGCTGGAGCGGTTCATGCTTGGGCTCATACCTCTCTGACCGTACCCAGTCTGTCATAGTGAACAACTGGCAGTCCACTCCCTCACTCTTGAAGTATAGAGTTCCACAGGGCTCTGTTCTTGATCCTGTATTGTTCACTATGTACACACAACCTCTCAGCTGAATAATCAGTGCTTTCAATCATTCCTTCCAGCTCTTTGCTGATAATACTCAACTGCACAATTCTGCTCCTCCTTCTGAAATCCCAGCTCTTGCCCAAAACATTTCTGATTGCATTCGTTCTGTCGCTGACTGGATGGACTCAAACAAACTAAAAATGAATGAAGATAAGACCGAGCTCATCCTGGTCGGCCCAAGATCGAAACTTCATCAGTCTGCTACTATTCTATCCATGAATGTGTCTGATCAGGAGATTCCATTTTCAAGGTTGGTCCGCAATCTTGGAGTTCACCTTGATCAAACCCTCACGATGGAGACACATATAAACAGTCTGTGAAAATCCCTCAACTTTCCTCTCCGTAGGAATAGTAAAATACGCCGCTACCTTTCTGTGGACACTGCCAACAAACTCGCTGTCTCCTTTATTCTGTCCCGACTTGATTTCAGTACTTCTCTTCTGGCTGGCCTTCCTGATGAAAAACTCTCCAAGCTTCAACGTATTCAAAATAACGCTGCTCGCCTTGTCCTCCTGCAGCTGCGGCGCTTTAGTGCCACCACTACACTTCAAACACTGCACTGGCTGTCTGTAAAGGCTCGCATTGAATACAAAATTGCTTCTATCTGTTTTCACTGTCTTCACACTGATACCTTTCCCTCTTATCTGGCCGATCTCATCCTCCTGTACAAACCTACTCGTTCTCTTCGTTCTGAAGATGCCTCCTTACTGACCGTCTCCAGAGCCTCCTTACTGACCGTCTCCAGATATTCTCTTAACTCCTTCGGGAAAAGATCTTTTGCTGTGTTCGCTCCGTCGCTGTGGAACTCTCTTCCCTCCGAACTTCGTCACACTCAGTCTGTCACTGCTTTCAAAAAGAATCTTGAAACATTTCTGTTCTGCAAGCATCTGCATGCTTGATCCGCTGTGATTCCGTCCTGGTCGAACAACTGATTTCAGTCTTTGAGAGATGATTGCATACGTAAGATGGTCAGTGAGTGGGTGCTGAGGAATTAAAACATCACAACAGCTTGTGTGTGTCTGTGTGAACCTGCGTCTGTGTCTGACAATGCCTAGGTGTGTGTGTATGGGTGCGATATAATGTCTACGACATCATGGTCATAATCTTATAATAATAATTCTTCAAATCTTATGTGACTGACTCTTATTTTTTACTTGGAATTTGATATTTACTTATTTATTGTCCGGAGTTTAAAAGATGTGATTGCATTTCTAATAACATTTTTTGTTTTTACATTTCCCACCTTTTTTTGGTGACTTGTATTATATTGTCAATTTTATTAAGCTATTAGTACATTGTTTTAATGCGACTATTGTGTGCGTGAGGTTTACTTCCAATTTCTTACTTTAAATTTTAATGAATTTTGTTTTAAATCTTATGTATTGATTGTATTCTATCTCTTGTACTGTGCGTGTGACTGTGTTTGATGCGCCTTGAGCAGACTATTGTTTCATAATGCGCTTTATAAATAAAATTATTATTATTATTATTATTATTATTATTATTATTATTATTATTATTATTATTATTATTATTATTATTATTATTATTATTATTATTATTATAGTAGTGATTTCAAGATACTTGAAGAATTTACAGCTTCCTGTATAATTATTATTCCGTACTAACAAAAAATATCATAACTCTCAAGGTAGAAACACAGATTTTCGGTTTATAAAAACAACAACAACAACAACAACAACAACAACAACAACAACAACAACAAACAATGTAATATTCCGTATCACAGATGTAACATCTTTGTCAGAATGGTTTGTATACTTTGACAGTAAAACTATTACTATATTAGAGCCAACCCAGAGTCATCATAACAATACAATACAATACAATACATTTTTATTACTCAAACAAGGAATTTACACGAGCGTAGATTATTATAATATAAATCAAAAGGCACATTTAAAGACATATGTTAAAGGAACAAAATTTACAATCAACCAATAGTAATCTAAAATAATAATAAAAATATTCCAGTTATAGACACATTCATGCAAGCAACGATCATAGTTTATAAAAATTACATCTCATCAATACAACACATTCAATTTCATACTGCTACTACCATAGCTTCTTCCTATTACAATCAATCCCAATTTAGCACTTCAACAAGTAACACAATAACAGCTACAAGTATTATCAGAGAGAGAGAGAGAGAGAGAGAGAGAGAGACAGAGAGAGAGACAGAGAGAGACAGACTGAGAGAGACAGACAGAGACAGAGAGACAGAGCGACAGAGACAAAGCGACAGAGACAGAGCGAGCGACAGAGAGAGAGAGAGAGAGAGAGAGAGAGAGAGAGAGAGAGAGATTTAACACTTGGAAGAAGCAGCAAAGAAAAGAATTAGCAAAAGAAGTAAATAATTAGAATATAAGACGAAGATGAAACAACAACAACCAAAAAAAAAAGGAAAAAAAAGGGAGAATAACAGTGTGTAATGTGGAGAAGAAGAAGAAGAAGAAGAAGAAGAAGAAGAAGAAGAAGAAGAAGAAGAAGAAGAAGAAGAACAACAACAACAACAACAACAACAACAACAACAACAACAACAACAACAACAACAACAACAAGAGGAAAATCGCACCGAGCATGCAACACTGCTTTGTCACGAAACGTAGCGCTTGCGGTCGCGGCTCAGGGGAAACAACTGCTTACCTCAATTTGCTCAAAGCATGGATGTAGCCTGCTTCTGTAATCCTCTGGCAAGCATCAACAAACCATAAGCCTATTACAAAGTTCTTTTGATTTATTCAACTGATTGTTTTCAGGCACAATCCGATTTGAACGGAAGGCAGCACCTAGCGACTTAATTTTCCAAACAAAATTAAACAATGTAGGAGGTGTCAGTGAGGGTGGGAGAGTTGAAAGGATGGTGTGGAGGAGGGAGGGGGGTAGTGTTGAAAAACAAGGGAGGGAGGAGGATAGGGGAGGATGGGGAGTGTAGGAGAAGAGTAGGTGGATGTGGGTGGGAGGGAGCATAAATTATTTTAAAATGATGTAATCCGTAATCCGTTAGTTGACATCTATCAAATTAAACTCGTCTACTTTACTGACTGACTCTTAACTGTAGAATAAAGTTGTTTTATCTTAATAATAATAATAATAATAATAATAATAATAATAATAATAATAATAATAATAATAATAATAATAATAATGTTCGTCATTTGTAATGCGCCTTAGCCTAAGGATCAAGGCGCTAACCGATACAGGATCTAACTCAAACCGCCCGAGACGCCCACCCGCAGCCTTTGGGCGCATGGTCTGACGCCCGGACAACTGAGCACAATCCTGGGCAGCCAGGGATGGGGGAGAAGGACCAAGTGCATGCTGGGTGTGTTCTTGTAACCGGCACTCACCCGTCTAGGACATGAGCGTCAGGATCTTTAAAGTCCGTTATGATGGAATGTATGCGACACACAGACTAGACCTCGGTTTATACTCTCATCCGAAGGAGTAGGAAAACAAGAGTAAAGTGTCTTTCCCAGGGACACAACACAATGGCCCGGCCAGGGCTCGAACCCGGGACCTTCAGATCCGCAAGCCGAAGCACTACCACAGACCACAGTGCCTGTTATCTAACGGAACACTTTGGGCATCATCCGATGAAAACATTTGATAGGTTTGGGCATCACGCAGTCAGCCGTCTGCAACGCCTAATCATCCTGATCATCAGGAGATTTAACTTACTTTCAGTTGTTTTTCTGTTAAAAACGTGTATGCAAGAAACAGTGGAAGGAGGCAGGCACAAATTAATACATAATATAGCATGTGTATTCCGCCAAGTGAAATTACACAAAGTTGGTAAACACATACACCACAGGCACTTAATCCATTCATCATTGCTTTGAAACATGCACCACACCATTATAAAATACATAGCCTTTGATTAAAAACTTGCGAGAAGGCTGGACACGTCACACCTCTTGGCAACAGCAACAGACAGGCCAAAGTGGCAAAAACTCTCCACAAAACTCTCCGCAACAGCTATCCCTCGAAAGGGGTCTGAGGCCTTCGATAGATACATCTGTTAGGCTGCTGGGCCATAGAACTTCACGCTACACGCTTCACGCTACACGCTTCACGCTACACGCTTCACGCGTGAAGAGAAAAATGAACAGACATGGTTTCTCTTGGCGTGGGCCATACAACTTCACACACGCTACACGCTTCACGCTGCACGCTACACGCGTGAAGAGAAAAGTGAGCATGCCCACTTTTTTCGATGCGTGAAGTTCACGTTCTAGCTTACCATAGTGATCAGACACAAGAAATTGGATGGATGACTATAGAGTACATTTAATCGAGTTGGTCCGGGCAAGGCCCCTTCTCTGGGACCCACATGTGTCGGATTATAAAGACAAAGACCAAAAAGCCCAAGTTTGGGATGAGTTGAAAAAACTTCTCAATACACCCAAAGGTAACTTTTATACGATTTATTTATTTATTTACTGTAATTCATAGCACAGTAATCCAAAAGGTGGCAGAATTGTGTGTGGTCAGTTGAGGAAACAGCAATGCGTGAAACGTGCAGCGTGTAGCGTGAAGTCCTATGGCCCAGAGCATGAAACGTGAAGCGTGAAGCGTGCAGCGTGAAGCGTGTAGCATGAAGTTCTATGGCCCAGCAGCCTTAAACGCGTACGCTTGCATTAAACCTAATTATATTCACTCAAGGAAGAAGTAGCTAGAGGAGAGACAGGAAACAAAGAAAAACAAAAAGACAAGTCAGACCTAACTGACATAGTCTATTGTAGACTCCATTATCTTGTGTCCCAAAAAGTCATGAACACAAAGGTACAATGGTCAAATCGTTGAGGAGGCTAAATAAAAAATAACACATTTTAAAAATTTATTTTATTTATGTAATCACAATAAAATAAAAACAACCAATAAACTTATTTTAAAATAAAAAGAATAAAAAGGGACGTTAAAGTGTTTTTTCGAATGTGGTCCAAATTAGGAGACGTTCAGTAATGTGGACAACCCGGTCCTCGATATTGGACCAGTGGATCATATTGGTGGACTAGGGTTCATATATAGATGACTCTCTCTCACCCCATGTTTATTCCAGGAAGTACTAAACAACGGTAAGCTCCCTTCTTTTGATGTTGGCCACTCTCGTGGTGTTTGTTTCTGTACATTTAAACTTGGTTGCTCACAACGCAGTTTTATGAAAACAGACATAAACTTTAATATTCGACATTAGCCCAGCACTGCCCTTGCTAATTTTGGTTTAAACATAAATTTATTCAACAAGCCAGATAATAATACAAGGCAAAACATCAAGGCGCACAAACGCACAAGTCTTAAATGAGTGCTACCCAAATAATAAATACTATATTAAAAATATCTCTGGCGGAAGACAGGAAACAACAAAACATTGACATAAATACAAGGGAAAAAAACCAGAAGATGAACTGAACAGAACATTACTAATAAACACAAATGTCTGAGAGGTTAACACGCATAGTTTAAGTATAACAAACTAAACAATTTTTCCAAGCGAGGGGGAAAGGTGGGAGGGTGGAGGCAGGGAGAGGCGGGTGCGAGAGAGTTATACTAAAAAAGTGAAAAGAAACTAACAGATGTGTGTTGAGGATCAAAATGAAAAAGCGAAGTATGTGAAAAATCGTTGAAAATAAATTGTGAAAATAAAATATGATGCGGTCAGAAGCTGTTACATGAAAGTAAAAATGTGTGAACAGTTGAAAACGTGTTGGTATTTTCTGGCAATGACAAGTCTACATTTCCAGAGTAGGGTATTACCTTCCCTGAGGATGGGATTAAGAAGACCAATAGTTTTAATACGGGCATCGTCAAACAAGGGACAATAAAGCAGGAAGTGTTCAGACGTTTGAGTCGGGTGTCCGCAACAGCAAACCGGGTCGTCTATCAAATAGCGACGATACATATCGCAGTTAAGGTTGCTTACACCCAGCCAAAGTCTGCAGTGGATAATTTGTTGTTGTCGTGCATCGTCATAATAAAGCGGCGGGACCGCAGAGTCATCTTTGGAGAGATGTCGTTTAAATAGGCTGACTGACGGATTGATTTGAATCAAGATCAGGCAGTCCTTCCCCCCCCCCTTTCCCAGTCCCCTATTCGCTATATGTGACGTGGGACTTTAATCTATCTACATAACATAACATTGATTTGAATTTCTTCGGGGAGCTCATTCCACATGATAGTAGAACAGGAGAAGAAAGAGGTTTTGTAAGTTTCAATTTTGTGTGCGGGAACTCTTCGCTCGAAAGGCCTTCGGCGGTGGTAAGGATTAACTTACGAGACAAGCGGTGGGACCAAGTCAGAGAGGTACTCAGGACAGTGCTCATTGACCATTTTTATGGAAGGTTAGTACTTTGTGTCGCCCACGTCTTTCTTTCAATGGGCAGAGCCTTGATTCCCTGGACAAAGATTCACGGCTAGTTCCCTTTACTGTCCCCACAATTATTCTAATCCCTTCGAGGTGACATTTTTCAAGTGAAGTGGCTTGAGTGTCAGTACAATTGTCCCATATTACACCGCCATAATCAAAATGAGGGAAAACGAAGGACTTATGAATGGTCTCGAGGGTTTTTCTGCACTGTTTGTATTTGTATGACCGTAAGCATGCAAATAGAGTTACCTTCTTAATTATGCTATTTATATGTACATCCCACTTACAATTGTTTTGCAATTTCATGCCTAGATGTTTATTGTGATCAGTTTCAGACAAAGTCGTGCTGTTAAATGTTGAGGATAGTTTGGCAATGTGTCATGTTTAAAGATCACGAGTTCGTTTTTTTGTTCGATGAAAATTACTTTTCATTGTTTACCCCAATTACTAATTTTTTCTAGATCTGAGTTTAGAATTTCGGCTCGAATGTCAGGTGTTTGTTTTAGGGCTAGAAATATACTAGTGTCGTCAGCAAAGAGTTTGATGATGAATTAATGTTTACAACAATATCATTAATGTATACAAGGAATTATAAATGTCCCAAGACACACCCTTGAGGTATGCCTGCGAAGATGGGTTTACTGCTTTTGATGACGACGGCGTTTCTACGGTTTTTAAGATAATCAACAAAAATTTGAAGAAGTTTGCCTCTTATACCTACAGCTGCTAGTTGCCTCATACATATAGCTGCTAGTTTAGCTAATAATCCCTTGTGGTATACTCTATCAAAAGCTTTAGATATATCGAAATAGATAGACTGGTTTGTTCGTCCGTTGTTATATGCTAAGCATATGTCATTATAAATAAAAATTAGTTGATTAATAGTAGAATCGCCATGTATAAATGCAGACTGAGATTGAGTTAGAATTTTGTTATTGTTCAAAATTGAGTACAAATGGATATGGATACAACGTTCAAGGAATTTTCCGATGCTGCTTAAAAATGAGATAGGACGGTAGTTATTATATGATTCAGAGGGACTTTTTTGTGTGTGAATTGACGTGAAATGTGCTGTTTTCCAAGTTTCTTGGAACAGCCCCCTTCCAACAAACAGCGGTTAAAAAGTAGACTTAACGGTTCAGAAATTACATCAACCGCTGCTATCAGTAAATTGGTATGAATTTTGTCTGGGCCAACAGCTTTATTTGGGTCTAAATGTTTTATAACTTTGGCTTCTTCTGATGTGGTAATTATAATTTCATTAAGTTAATTTTATAGATAAGGGATTTCAGGAGGGTTTTCATCAGGTGTTTCTAAGGTTGATTGTTGGATAAAATATTCATTAAAAGCATTTGCATTTTTCTCATTGGTATTACATGATTTTACGTTGAACAGGGTTGGTGGTATACTGTCAGATATGCCCTTTTTGTTAATAAAAGTTTTAACTAATTTCCACTAATCTTTGGTTCCAAACTGTGAGGGGTCAGATGTCTTCTGGTCTAATTAGTTTAAAAATTCTAATTTTCTTTGCTTAATCACATGCGTCACTTGGTTTCTGAATAGTCAATATACTTTCTAGTCGTTGGTTCTATTGGTTTGTGTGGCATGTTTAAATAATGTATATATTCTCTTAAGGGCGTGGCGGATTTCGTTAGTTAACCAGGCATCATTTCTGCTGCGTATAGGGACAGCTTTCACAGGTATACATTTTGATGTTTGATACTGTTTGATCTTTTCGTGCAAATCTATTTTTGAAAGCATATTACAGAATTGGTCAGTCTAGTTTATCATAGTTATATATAGTTCTTATATATGAATATTTCGTGTTGATACTGTTGATAACTGTAACGCACGGAACACAGTGATCACTGCAAATTTCAGGAAGTACTTCTACGTTTTGAACTAAGTTAATGCTCTGTGTCATTAGAGTCGTCCCCTATACGCTTATGTGTCCGGGGACCTTAATCTATTTAACTAACTAACTGTGGCATTACTAAGTCAATACAGGTGCTAGTAGTTCCAGTTATCCTTGTGTCTGAGTTTGTAAGCTGATTTAAACTAAATATATTGAGAGTATCTAACAAGTGTTAAAGGGAGAGTTGAAGTCATCATTGAAGTTGCCTAATATTATGAATTTGCAGCCTGTGTTGTTGGCTTTCCGGAGGCTTTCCTGAACTAAATTCAAGTACTCAACAGGCAGACTAGGTTGACCGTAAAAGGATCCTATTAGTAATGGTTCTTTGTTAAGCTGGGTTTCCATCCAAATTGTTTCTAAGTCAGGTACATAAAGGTCTGGTCTAGGTCTGGTCTAGGTTTACAAACGAGATGACATTTAACATAAATAGCCACACCACCCCAACACTGGTTGACTCTGTCTAACCTAACTGGGGGATGGAAATTCTGCAGGTCAGTGTCATTACTTGTGTGGAAAGGACTAAACAAAGTTTCAGAACAATTAATGATGTAAAACTTGTGACTTCCAACTTCAGTTAAACTTGAAGGTTTTGGAAAACTTCTATAGTTCTAATGAATAATTTTAAGTTCATGATATGGTTAAGGCCCTCGACTGAGTTCTATATCTTCACAGACCAGCAAAAGTAGCGGAGCTAAAGCAAGCTAACAGTTTAAAGAGGGTGAACTTGGTGTTTGCGTAGTTGGTGGCAAGGGATTACAGCATGTCCTACATGGCTGAGAACTGAGCGTAATGTTAGTAAATACAGTACTGTTGGAGAGAACAAAAATAAAGAGGGATAAAGGTATACATGTACTGTACCTCTTTGGTTCAAATTAAAACAAGAAAATGAGGAAAGCTGTGACATATCTTACTATTACAAATGACCACTGGAAAGTAAAAGTATCCAACCCTTCTAATTTAATAGTTGTCATTACCTTCTGTAATATTTCCTCTCTCTCTCTTTCTCTCTCACACACACACATCAATCCACGCACACACACAACACACACAACCGTGTAGAAACGCCGTTGTGATGACTTTCATGAAACTCTACATACGTTACTTTGACATTTTTACAAATTTGTCCATTTTTTGAAGCTATCCCTAACCCAAACCCTAACCCTTAACCTAACCCTAAGCCTAACGCAGCCCTAACCCTAACGGAACACTGTTTTGACGTCAAAATAACGGGGTCCGTCAAAAGAAAGTGTCTGTCAGAGTATGCATGACATCAGTGACGTACCAAGTTGATGACGAATAAAACCGGCACACGTAATAATGAAAGGGACACAACTGGAATACTACAGCATCATTTATTTATTTAATCAGTTTTAAATAGCGGTTTTGAAATGTAAATTTATGAATGAAATGTAAATTTATACGCCTAACCTTTTACAAGCCCTAGGCGTTTACAATGGCAAACATTAACACGTTCAGACATAAATACAATCAGACTAAACAAAGCAGTTGTGTAATATGAAGAGGAAAGTTTAGTGAGGAAGATGGAAGAGATGAGTTTTTAAAGAGGTTTTGAATGACAGCATAGAAGTGGAGTGACGGAGTGAATGAGGGAGTTTATTCCAGATAGATGGGGCCTGGTAGGAAAAGGTGCGCTGGCCATAGGTTTTGGTGCGTACGGTTGGGATTCTAAAAAGACGGGTATCAGCAGAAGATCTAAGAGAGCGATTGGGGGAATAGGTTTCGAGAAGGTCGGAGAGATAGCTGGGAGAAGTCAGGTCAAAATTTCTGAAGCAGAGTGTAGAAATTTTGTGCTGGATTCTGTGCTGTACTGGCAGCCAGTGCAGGGTTTGAAGAAGAGGAGTTATGTGGTTGTATTTAGAGGAGCGAAAGATGAGGCGGGCAGCATGATTCTGAACACGCTGAAGCTTATCGATGATATAGTTGGGAGAGCCAGAGAGAAGGGAATTACAATAGTCAAGACGGGAAAGAACAAAGGCGCATAGCAGAGTTTTGGTTGCCTCATCAGTGAGAGCTGCTCAAAGCGCTTGCCTTTGGGCGAATAGTCTAACGCCCAGACGACTGAGCACAATACTGGGCGACCGAGGATGCAGGGGAGGGACCTATTGCGTGCTGGGTTTATTTGTGCAGCCGTCGCTCACCCGTTTAGGACATGAGCGTCAGAATCTTTAAAGTCCATGCGATGGAATGCGTATGTGCACAGTCTAAACCTCGGTTTATACTCTCATCAGAAGGAGTAGGGACGCAGTGTCTCGGGGTAATTTTTATTTTATTGTAAATTTAATTTTTAAATGTAATATTTATTATTATTATTATAGTACTCCTGGCCGTCAACGGGGTTTGAACCACGGCATGCACAGACTGCAATGTTATCACCTGAAATGTGAGTACATTGCATACACCACTGAGCCAACTGCGCTCCCCAACAAAAAAACAAACAAATTTTTCGTAGTAACTTAAATATAACAATAACAGTTTCTTTATATATAATATTGACCAAAGTCCACTATTTTGGACCACTGGTCCATTTACGGACGGACGGAAAACGATGCTTAACGTCCTATTGCATGAGCGTTAAGGACGATCACCACGTCGCCACCCTGACAACAATGACCATCATCATCATATCAAAAATGAGATCCAACGGAATGAGGTGGTCTATATAACTGGAACATGACTCTATAAAATCTCCGATGTCTACAGCCAACAGTTATTTAGTGCAGACGATCAAACATGCACTTTCTTGACAAACGTAGTTTAATAGTGTATATTACATGCTGTAATTCGTTTTCATTTGTGAGAATAATTAGTTATGCAACGTTTCATGTCTTCATATTTTTAATTGATTCACCGTTTGGAAACAGTCACAGCTGACGCCATATTCTCGTCGGATGATCCAGGGGAAATAATTTAAATGTTAAAAAGCTCAAATCTGTTTGTAACCAGCGGCCAAGATAGTGAAGAGGGTAAAGTAATCTTCGGTCAATCTCAGCTACTCAGTTTGCTTGCTATAGTAGTGACTTAGCCCCGATGGCTCTGTGACGTTGATTGTGAGAATGACGTATGGCGATGTGCCAGAATTGTAAGCGACAAACGACGTCATCACTCATCAACAGCGTCAGCAGATTTGGCCACGGAAATACAATGGCTGCCCCCGCATAAATATGTACCTCCGTGACTGCTACCCCGGCGATCCGCCAGAGAGAGAGAGAGAGAGAGAGAGAGAGAGAGAGAGAGAGAGAGAGAGAGAGAGAGAGAGAGAGAGAGAGAGAGAGAGAGAGAGAGAGAGAGAGAGAGAGAGAGAGAGAGATTCAAGATTCACAAGATTCACAATTTTATTGACGAGGCCTCCAGCCTGTTCGCCAAGAGGTCAAACACAAAACAACTATAATCATTGAAGCAATGCCGGAAATAAACAAATAGGTGCTTAGCACCAATAACGCAAAATAAACATTTCAACTCATTTCCATGGAAAAGCAAAGTAACTGTGGAACACTATTGCAAGACGATCGTTTGTGAGCGGACATTGCATTGTTCGTCGCGTCTTTTTATAGCATAATAAATAAACATTGCTACGGATCTTGTAATATGTTTGTTATAATTTTGTAACAAAAAGTTTAGAGGTGGTTGATGTACATTTGTGTAATGTTTGGAAATATATTTATCTCTTAGATCATCATATTTAGGACAATACAAAAGAAAATGTATTTCATCTTCAATGTGGTTACAAAATGGACAGTTATTAGACACATTACTATATCTTTTGTTTCCATTTATATCAATAACACCCAAACGGAACTTGACAAAAGAATTTCTAAATTTAATTATCGTTATATCAGTTAAATATATTTCAGGCTGTAATACTGATTTGAAAGAGCGGTAAGTAATATACCTATCGCTGTCTCTAAGCTTCGCAAACCAATCTTGATTATAGCAATCTACCATACGTTGCTTCAAATGACGTAAAAATAATATTTCGTTGCCAACTCCATTTAACCAAACCTCTGAAAAACCAAAATGATCCAGACATTGTTTTATCATGTACACCCAATTTCTCGTGTCAAGCTGATTTGAAGGTTGTCTAAGGAAAGTATTTTTATCCATTTCATAAGCTTGTTTTGGCAACCGATTTGGAAGAAAGGTTTGAAGTTTAAACCAGTATCTAACGGCTCTTATGGTACTATCAATGTAAAGTGGATAACGGCCTAGCTCTCCATATACCATCATATTCGGGGTTTTGGGTGAAACGCGCAAAAAACGTTTACAAGCGAATAAATGAGCAGATTCAATAACAGAGAAACGAGCTAGGCCCCATATTTCGGCGGCATACAAAAGCATAGGTTTCACTTGTGCATCAAACAACTTAAAAAATACAGATATATCCAAACTCCCCAGACTCCACATTGTTTTCATGATTTCTACCACCTTGCCTTTAGCTCTGCCTGCAAATTCTTCCAAAGCAAAATCAAATGATAATTTAGTAGTCAACGTAAAGCCCAAATATTTATAGCTGTTTACAATTTCTAATTCTTTCCCCTGATAATACCACTTCTCTGCTTTTGCCAAATGTCCCCCTTTTCTAAATACCATAACTTTAGTTTTCTTTAAATTAACAGTTAATCCTAAAGTGGTGGAAGCTTTTTCTAGGTTGTTTATCTGATTTTGCAGACCAGCAGGAGTGCAAGAAATCAAACAAATATCATCCGCAAAAAGTAACAAAAATATTTCTTGAAGCCCTGGCAAAAATTGAATACCATGTTTACCATATCTAGTTACTTTATCAGCAACTTCAGTAATTAACAAAGAAAAAATTAAAGGTGATAACATACAACCCTGTTTTACTCCTGAGGGGCAATTGAAAAAATCAGACACTTCAGAACCCCATCTAACACATGACTGAACAGAGGAATAAATACCCTGCAACATGCGTAGCATTTTTGTGGAAGTTTGCATCTTTTGAAGTACTGACCATAAGCTATCTCTGTCTACAGAGTCAAACGCCTTAAGGTAATCAATAAATGCAACATAAAGCTTTCTTTTTACTGAACCATAAAGATGTTTTTTAATAACAGAAATCAGAGTAAAAATATGGTCTGTTGTCGCATAGTTTTGACGGAAGCCAGCTTGTTCTTCACAAATTTTATGTTCGTTCTCTGCCCAGTTATAAAGCCGTTTGTTTAATATTGATGTAAAAACTTTACTAACAACACTCAAAAGAGAAATACCACGGTAATTTTCAGGGTTGCCTGCCTCACCCTTTTTAAACAAAGGAACAATAACAGATTTACTCCAACTTTCAGGAAAAATACCAGAACTGTACACACGATTGAACAATTTAACTAAAAAGGGAGAAACAATATCTACAGCAACCTTTAGAAAATCGACAGTTATCTCATCTAACCCAGATGCCTTACCAGACTTCATTTTACCTATGGCTTGTTTTACTTCAGCTACAGTTATATCATCATCAAGATCAGGAATGTGAACATCTTCAGAAACTATACTAACATTATGCTTAGACTGTTGTTCTGATGACGTCACTGTATGCTGCCCTAGAACTGTTTCAAAATGTTCTTTCCATACATTTATGTGTATTGCAGCTCGACATGATTCCCTGGGGCGAGCTCGTTTTATTGTTGACCAAAACTTACTACTGTCTTTTCTGTTATTTAATAAAGAATCCTGAATAGATTGTTTATAGGCTTTCTTCTTTTCTTTTATCATTATTTGATACTGCGTTCTTTTCTGCACAAAAGTTTCTTTATCTGTGGCGGAGAGAGAGCGAGTGTAGCGATGTAGCAGGCGACAAACCTCACGCTTGAGTACCCGACACTCGGTGTCAAACCATTTCTTGCAACGCGGCGCGCGACCACCAACGTGCACTTTTTCTCGCATACACTGCCCCGCCTTCAATAGAATATTTACAAATATGTCTAAAGCTAACTCATGATTTTCATCAATGTTGGTAATGGCGTTGTTCATTGCTAATTTACTCTCATCTGACATTAAAGATTCCAAAAAAAGTGTAGCCTTTTGCGGGTCCCATTTAATTCTATCAAAACTACTTTTAGTATTATTGTCTTCCCTTCCATATGGCAGGCCAGCACAAGCGTGGAGCTGAACAGACAAATGCTGAGACTCAACACGGCTGACTAAGGACAAGAGAGAGAGAGAGAGAGAGAGAGAGAGAGAGAGAGAGAGAGAGAGAGAACGTGGAGGGGAAACGGGAGTGGAAGGGATGAGGAAGAAGTGGGGGGGGGGGGGGGGGGGAAGAGAAGAGAGAACTTAACCACTTTATTTGTGTTAAACCTTGGTTAAACTTCGTACAGGTTTTTCGTCTGCAGACTAATATTCCGAACAGCCCCTAAAGAAAACTACAAGAAACATAACATACAGAAAAGAATTAAACTAACAGCGACATTGAAAATGTAAAATAAAAATAAAGACAAATCACCCCGATATCCAATTAAGATTAATTAACACAGACAAACAGATCTAGAGAGAGAGAGAGCGAGAGAGCGAGAGAGAGAGAGAGAGAGAGAAGGAGAGAGGGAGAAAGGGGAGGGGTGATGGGTAGTAGTGAATGCATGAATTTTATTAAGCGCATAAACAGTCCTACACAAAGAGATGGGGCGGAAAGAAAGAAAGAAACAAAGAAAGAAAGATTGGATTAAATACCATATATAAACCAAAAGTTTCCTATCCTATCCTATCCAAATCCCGTAACTCGAAGGTCGTTGGGGCACCACAGATGATAGTTTAACCAGCGTACTCCATCTTTCTCTGTCCTAAGCAACCCTCATGGCTTCGCTCAGTGTCAAACCAGTCCATTCTCGAATGTTGTCCTCCCACCTCTTTTTCTGTCTCCATCTTCTCTTGCCTCCTTGAACCGTACTTTGCAGGATGGTCTTTGCAAGGCGTGATGCGCTGGTGACGTGGCCATACCATTGGAGTTTCCGTTTCTAAACCACTGTGAGCATTTATCGTATTGTCCAAGGGCTTGTGTGATGGTGAGCCGGACTTCGTTGTTGGTGATGTTCTGGGTATAGGAAAGGCCCAGAAGTCTTCTGTAGCACCTCATCTCCATGCTTTGTATTCTTCATTGTAGATCTGCTGTGAGGGCCCATGTTTCGCAAGCGTATAAGAAGATGGAGATGACAAAGGAGCGCAGCAGTCTTAATTGGAATGTAGACTGATGATGTTGTCTTTCCAAATGGGTTTCAACCTTGTCAGGGCAGCAGTTGTTTGTGTGATCCTGGAGAGGACTTCCTGTCGGGATCCATAGTCTGATACAATGGCTCCTAAATATTTGAAGCTATGCACTGTGTTGAGGGATTGGCCTTGGACTTTGATGTCCATGTTGATGCCATTAGTGTTGTTGGTCATCATTTTGGTCTTCTCTGCAATTATTTCCATTCCACAGGCTCTGGAGGTGGTGTCAAGCCTCTGCATCAGCTGTTCAAGTTCTTGTTCCTCTCCAGGCAATCCATGAATGTCATCCGCAAAACGGAAGTTGGAGATTGCTCTACCCCCTATGTTGACTGTGCCTTCGAGATCTGTAAAGGAATCTGAAATGATGCGCTCTTGGGAGATGTTGAAGACTGTTGTAGAGAGTAGTCATCCTTGACGCACATCGATTATTGTTCTGAACCAATTTCCGATGGCGCTGTTAAGGAGGACTGCACTGGTGGCTTTGTCATACAGGCTTTTGATAACTTCAATAATTTTAGGGCTGATGTTGTACACTCTCATGGTTGCCCACAGAGCTGCATTCCAGACTCGGTCAAACGCTTTCTTGAAGTCTACAAACACATAATATACATGTTGTTGGTGCTGTATGTATTTCTCGCAGATTACTCAATGTACATTAATAATAAATAATTAATACTAAAGACGTGAAGGAACTGGTTGATGGGTTGTCTAAATCTCTCCTGCAGCGCAATACATAATCGATCAAGTTGAGACTGTAATTTGATGCTGACATCGTGAGAACCCTTGCCCTAACACTTTTCTCTACTAATATGTGCTTTTTTCGACCAAAAAAACCATTTGCCTTCTTGGATTCTTAAATTGTATGAAACCAAGTGAGGACGCTATCCGGCGTCAATAAACGGTTCGAAAATATTCTCAAACGGTGCGTAAAAGACAGTTGACCTAGTAAGAAATACAGCTTGACCTAATTCGTCGCCTAGAGGAGACGAAAGTTACTTTTTCTCGCTGTTTTCAAAGTTACCTTGGATCTGGGTACATTCTCATATATATATATATATATATATATATATATATATATATATATATATATATATATATATATATATATATATATATATAAACAAGAAAAATAAGAAAAATAAGAAATATAAGAAAAATAATTATCCTGCTCTCAAAGGTGGACAAAAGTGAGACATAGTGACTTATTTTTCTTGTTTTTCTTGTTTATATATATATATCTAATCCCCCAGCCTGTTAGGCCGATGGGATGACATGAGGGATGCCGACGCAGAGAGTTTTCACTACTTCGATCTGGCTGTTGCTGTTGTCAGGTGGTGTGACATGCCATGTCCAGCGCCATCCATGTTTTGACATTATCTGTCCAATTTTTTTTTCATTGCCTTTCTCTGCGGCTGCCTCTTTCCACTGTTCTTAGCATACTGGGTTTTGCAAGGAGGAGGGGGCGGGGGAGAGGGGGTGTAATGTATTATTTCGGTCTTGTAGTACAATTGATTTATTTATGCATCACGTGATCAGTTTACCAAGACATCACGGTGCAGACCAATCGAATTAAAATAAAATCAAAATCAAAATAAATAAATAAATTAATTAAACACCAACACGTTACGGACCGAAACTGGATAGTGATGACAAAACAAAGCAAATCCATGGGGTTTTTTTTGCCAAAATTAGTATTATATATTATAGGCTTATTTTCGTAGAAAGAACACGCGTGCATATATTTTCCTTGTAAAGTTGCAATGCCAGATTTATATAGATTACGAAATTAAAAAAAATAAAGCACTGAAGGGGAAAAAAAAGAAAAAAGGATAACGGAATTCTAATTTAAAATGTCTATTTAATGAAAACTAGAATCCATGTTTTTGCTTTGGTTTGTCATTACACGGTAAAAAGGACGTGACGTACGAGAGGGTGTTTACACTCTCCCCCACTTCCTACCTCCCCTTCCCTAATCCGTGTGTGTCATTTATGTAGGCCTATTTGTTCATTCACCATTCCATCAGGTGCTCCCAATCAGAGATTGTTTTTGACATTGTTTCATTTATTTAAAAAAAAAAATGAAAAAAAATGAAAAAAGGTTTATTTTAGCGCCACACGCTCAGCATTCCATCGCAGCACCAGCCGACCTAGAAGCGGAAAATAGCCATGGCATCGCGGAGCGAAGCTGACGTCATTTTTGTTGACAGCACGGCTGGAACGGCCATAAAGCCCACAATAGGCACCACGGCATCATTCCATTCTGGGAGTACGGGTTCCATTTTCTGCCGTGACGTCAAAGCCTACGGCTCCTTCGTTTGGGGTTATTTCAGGCACGCAGTGCCCGAGGGCAGGCTAAATAAGGTAGTTTCTGTAACATCATCCCTCCCCCCCCCCCACCCTTCAGCATGGACCATCCGCGACCTTCGGAGTTCCCTTGGCTATTTCTGTGTTAAAGGTTACAAAGACTTTGTTGTTTGATGGGGATCATGTTGTTATCAATATTCTGGATAATCCCACCCTTGTAAAAAGATCATGGGCGAAGGTAATTTGGGTAGAAGAAAGGAAAGGGCAACTTTCCATAAAGGAATGGTGGGTTGGGTAGTGGAGGGGCGAAGGGTGGTGGGAGTTGTTGTGGATTGGGGGGTGGGGTGGGGTGGGGTTGCTGATTAGTTTTCCTACGACATCAAAACTAAAGGTCGAACCCAGATCATTCCATCACACAGTTATTATTACCAGTCAACAGACAGGGGTGTCGGATAGCGCAGTGGTTGGAGCACTCGCTACTGTGTCGCAAGTTAAGCACCGTCCAGTGCGGTTAGCACTTGGATGGGTGACCGCAAAACGTGAAGCGACAAATAACAACGCCCCCAGTTGACTCAACTGTG
Organism: Oncomelania hupensis; assembly: GCA_036898135.1. Taxonomy (NCBI): domain Eukaryota; kingdom Metazoa; phylum Mollusca; class Gastropoda; order Littorinimorpha; family Pomatiopsidae; genus Oncomelania; species Oncomelania hupensis. Next base: position 104,249 of record JBAHVR010000329.1, read on the forward strand.
ATTGAGTACCTACTCTCGTAAGGGTGGGGAAGGTAAAGCAGCGAGGGAGAGTGATGGGCATCACCCTCATTACGCCGGCCCAAGATAAGTGTGATCTCCAACACCACGCTCCCCTACGGCCACAGGGCTATGGGACTACCTTTTTTTAAATTTACCTTTTACCAACAGACTCAGTGACCTTACTACGTTGCTAGCGTTTCAGTGTTGTTCAGAGAGAGAGAGAGAGAGAGAGAGAGAGAGAGAGAGAGAGAGAGAGAGAGAGAGAGAGAGAGAGAGAGAGAGAGAGAGAGAGAGAGAGAGAGAGAGAGAGAGAGTGAAAAGAGAGAGAGATATTCTTTAAATCTTTAGAACCACAGCAATTTAGACACGGTTTAAACCAATTTATCAAACATTTCGAGAACATTTCAACATTTATAATGATTACATAATGTTGATTTTTAACATATAAATATGAATGTACAATCTATGCATGCAGCCTATGACTAAAAATGACCCAAAAATAGAATAAAAGCGTGATTACATTAATTTCAATATGTTTGAACAAAACACTCCGTTTATTTTGTACAACACACAAACATACATTTGTTCAAACGGGACCAAGTTGACAATCACTCAATTTCCCAGTTACATAATACAAAACTGATTCTGGACAGGCACACAGTCAAGCTAATTTAATATAATACAATACTAAATCATCACAGGCAGACTGTAGATATGTATATCTATGCCTGTTCACCCTGTATATATATATATATATATATATATATATATATATATATATATATATATATATATATATATATATATATATATATATATATAAGGGCTTATACAAGTACCCACAAACCAGGTTTACAAAGTCTCCAACCGGTCATTTGGGTACCCAGCTTTGGATCCGGGAACCTGGCTGGGTTCCCGGATCCAAGGCGGCTCCCAGAAAACGATCTGGGAACGACGGGTAGGGTAAGGCAGTGGTTTTTGTACCAGGGTACACAGGTTGCTGTTTAAAATGTAGACAGAGTGACAACTGACTGTTGTCTGCGAGTTTCATTTGGACGATGATACCTCCCCATATCCCCCTTGATACCTCACCATACCCCCCCCCCTGATATCTCCCCGTTCCCTCCCAAGATGCCTCACCATATTCCCTTGATACCTCCCCTAACCCACTTGATACCTCCCCATACCCCCTTGATACCTACCGTACCCCCCTTGTAACCTACCTGTACCCTCCTTGATACTTCCCCGTTGATCGTTTCGCAGGTATATATGAAAGGAATCGACTTATTATTAAATTTGTGTCCCCGGACACATTGAGCGTATAGGGGAGTTAAGGAATCGACCATCACCATACCCCTTTATATATACCCGTATCCCCGTTATGCCTACCCATGCCCCTTTAAACCTACCCGTAGCCCCCTTTTACCTACACGTACCACCCCATCCCGATCCTTGGTAATAATAATAAAAATAATAATAATAATAATAATAATAATAATAATAATAATAATAATAATATTGAATATATAGAATAATACAAATAGAAATCATAAAAACCACCAAGGTTTTAAAATAAAATTTGATATAAGATATTATAATTATAATAATAATAATAATTATTATTATTATTATTATTAGTTTATTAATAATAATAATAATAATAATAATAATAATAATAATAATAATAATAATAATAATAATAATAATAATAATAATAATAATAATAATAATAAATAAGTTAAAAGTAAAAAGCCTAAATTAAAAAGAAAAATATCCATATTGTAGTGTTAAAAAAACATTTAAAAAATATGGCCCGCGTGAGATTTGAACTTGGGTTGCCTGCATTGTAGGTGATTTTCTTACTAAGTGAGCTACCAAGGCTTCGTATAGAGACCATCAATATTTTGGTCTATATGGGAAAACATGCTGAAACCTCGATTCGATTTTTAATTAATCAAATTTAATTAGTTACACACAAAATTTTGTAAGATTGGTGACATGAGTGCAAAAGTGTTTTGAATGGAAATAAAACAAAATTTGCGGTATTACGGAAGGGCACGTTCTTGACACGGGTTGAATCGAAACACCCCTTGGGGTCATGAGCAATCTTGCCACTGTAGATTGTTCAAACCTATAAAGGGAACAGTGAAAGCCACAGTTGAAAACCTGTCTTGCCTTTATAGGCAAGACAGATTCACTGCGGCAACAGTACCCCCGTTGGAGTGCCGGGGGTTTTCAGTATAAATAGTATCCCCACTTTATGGAAATTTAGTGCTTTAAATTCCCACTGTCGCTGTCTTCCTCATTTACTCTTTCCTATTCCTGCTCTGTCCTTCACTCTGCTATACTATCTTCTTCTTCACTAGATCAATGACCTACCTTTTTTCTTGAAAACTCTTCCTGGACAAAACTCCTTGTTTGTGTATGGGGTCTGTTGGATCAGCTTGGGAGTGTTGGACGCTTTCTGCCGGGTGGTCACTAGGGCTTCCTATGATTGTACTATTTAGCACTATAGGCATTTTATATGTATGTGTTTTCTTGCTGATTTATAATGATGTTTGTATTCTATTTTGTTTTTGTAACCGGGGTGTTCGCGTAGTTGAGGTCAACCCTCAGCCGTCCCCCGCGTGGGATGTCTTTATTGTAAAGTGACTGGCCGGTGGAGGGCATTCAATTTTCCCACTAGGGTTGTTTCGGCAGATCTTTTATGCGGATCGGGGGTTGTCCGGTCCTGATTTGGCTCGGAAGAGTCCGCTGGACCTAAAGCAACAATAAATCAAATCAAATCAAATCATGAATCGAAACCGCGCGCGGAATGAGGCTATTGCAGTTTGTGGACATTTTGTTTATTTCTTTATCTCAGAAACGGTTAAACGTTCGGTAAGGAAATGTCGGCTATAACGATTTCGCGGGTTTTGAGCGCACAGCAGGCCGATCCGCAGTGCCCAGCACCTGCCCAGATCAGCGTCCATACCGGACAAACTTTACAGTAGAGGCGAAGAAGGACTTCCGGCTAAGCAATTTATATATAGTCCAGATATAGTATTGTATTATATTATATTAGTTTGATTCACAAAGAAATACTAATAAATGCTTTTATCTACATCGCTAATATGTTACGCTCTCTATCCATTAAGGCTCCTGTCACAAATTTAGCTAAAATCTTTATTTTATTTTAATTCTTAAATGCAAGCAGTTTGGTTACCTGCTGCTTAGACGTATTATATATTGAGATTTCGGTATGCAGTTTCTGTAAATTCAACTTGAGGGTAAACAAACAACAAATGATACTTGAGGGTAAACAAACAACAAATGATATTCATTTTCTAATTCGTGACCACAGAGAGGGCATCCAGTATCGACAGACTGCCCCCCTCTCCCCTCCCTTCCTCTCCGTCCTGAGCCACAACTAGCAGCGTCTGAAGCCAGTTGCTCTGATTCTGAATCTCACTAGAGAATCTCGGTGTCATCTGTTTGTAATAAAATGTATGTACCTTTTAACTTCACAAAAATTATCTGGTTTGTCTGTATCACCTTTCTTGTGGATTGGGACAATAATTGACTTTGACCATTTAGGAGGAAAAATGCCTGAATCAAAAATGTCGTTGAACGGTTTTACTAGAAAAAAACATCATAGTTTCATTCGACTGAGAGAGAGAGAGAGGGTGTGTGTTTGTGTGTGTGTGTGTGTGTGTGTGTGTATGTGTCAAAGGAGTGGGAGGAGTTGGTTATGTTTATGTAAGTATCATTGTATGGGTGTGTTTGTGTGTGAGTGTGTGTATGTGTGTGTATGAGTTAGTGTGCGTGTGCTTGAACGTATGCTTTTATTTCTGCTCGGACTTCTGGTTCTCATAATAATTAGTTGCTGTTCATGATTTATGGTAGTCTTTTTGTATAAAGTCATAGTAACAACGTTTACCGCTACTACCATAATATGGAAGGCTGATTATTTTCAAGAAAGATACACGTAGAGAATTTTTACTTTCTCACTGTAGGATATTTGAGGTTGATTATTTATGACCTGTCATCCTTAAGATTCTTTTTTTTTTTACACTTTTTTATTCTCCAAAACATGCATGCATATAATATTTTTTCCATTTTCAAATGCTAAATGAGGATGGACATATAAGAAGAAAATGTTATAACATAAAAAGAAGAATTATTAGTTCTTTATGTCACATGTATAAAGCCATACTCTTTGGATTTCTATTTCTTTCACAATAATATCTACATACATATTTGGTATTTTAGAGAAATTAAAAAAGAAAGTAAGGTGGGGAGAAGGAAGAGAGAAGTGAGAGAGAAAAAGAGAGAGAAAGAGATTGAGTTAGAAAGAGAGAACACCATGGGTCATTATCATTTCACAAAATGTACAAAACCAAGATTAGCTCGCAGTGAAAAATACATATACATTTAAACTAATATATATAAGCGCTTATATATCGTCAAACAGTGGTAAGTACGGGTACACATTTTTGATACCTCATTTGTAAAAGGGCCATATATTTTTCTACTTCGTATCGGCTTTTTAGCACAGCTGTAAATGACCTGTAAAGTGTGTTTTTTTATATTTTGCATTTATAAATGAATGATTTTGATAATAAAATTAACAAATCTAATATTGTGTCCGTTCTTATATTTATTTCGCAGCCAAATATTACGAGATGTTCGATGAAATGGAAAGCAATAGATCCTTAAGATTCTTGATGTCTTATTCTTGATATATTAACTCAGAAACAAAATAACTTACACAAGGTGCAAAAGCCTTTCGACAGGATCTCTCTGTCCTCTAAAAAGCAAATGAGGCTAGAAACTTGCAGCTGAACCAAAGAGCCTATCATAGTATAACAACCTCTTTGGCTGAACTGCCAAACTGTTGGTGAGCTGTATGGCGAGTCATAGAAACGTATTAATTTCCGACAACATACCTGTCAAGTGCTGCGGATTTTTGCGTAGCGCTACGCATTTTAAACATTTTCCCATTGCTACGGCGTATCACAAAGCTGCTACGCAATTTTTCAAAAGTGACGATAATATTTTTTTAACCAAGGGGGTTTTTGCGCGAAAGTAGTCTGTTCCGGTCGAGTCCGGTTTAAAGACACTTAGTTACTCATATGCTATTACTAAACTTTATTGAGTCTACTGATGCATTAAAAAAATTGTTTTCCTTACCAGTGCTAGAAAAGTTTAGATCTACATGGAAGCCATGTAAATGATGTGATGCTGAACCTGGTCTTGATACAAAATAGGAGATTTTTCTACTGATTTCTTTACTCTCTCTCTCTTTTTTTTTTTTTGGTGCATTTTCACTTTTATTTTGAAAAACGTACATGAAATTTGAAAAATGTTTATAATGATAATGGTAATAGCTAAAGTGTTGTGTATTAACAAGATTTTACAATAAATTTGTAAACACATTGGATGTGTGTGTGTCATGAACTGGCTAGTTTTAACTCTGCTCATTGACTATTCAGCCTTGTGCAGTCTTTGTAACAGTAGAGTGTCAGTATATAACACAGCAGCAATAAAAGTACACACTGCGAGCCAGACCCTCACAGCCCAGTGAATCAGCACTGTGTGCGAGAGTCGTAAATATTTTACCCAATGAGAGCTTAGGCAAAGCGGTTCGCGCCAGTTTGACTGTGTCAGAGCCTAACACAGTTTGAATCAGTCGTGTGTGAGACGAGGAAGAAGTAACATCTCCTTAGCTAGCAGAGAACTATCTTCACTCATAGACCAGGAAGCAGGACTTAGAATCTCAGAATTCTATTTAGTCAACACGGGCCTGAACTTGTCAAACAGGTAAATGGACACCCTTCTGTTTCATCGTGATATATTTATATTATTGTGGAAATTATGTTTGAAGAATTTGCTATGCATAAATGTGAATTATTAATCCGAATTTGCGTGACCTTGTGGAAGAGCCTACCACGAGGCGAAACACGACCGGTTGCGCCGCCATGTTGTATACCGTACGGAACCACTGTTGTTTAACTTATATGTATGTTTGCAGACCAGTGGCTGTACCCGTGAATGTTTATAATATTATTAATTCTGTATGTGTATAGTTAGACACGATTGATATTTATGTATGTATAGGAATTTAGAGTTGAGATTCCAGTGGAACCCAGAAGTAGCAGAATGTTCGTCGCTTATGTATAGAGATGTGGAGCTATCACTGAGGGCTACTTTGGCTTTCAGTGAGACGCTCTGCACAAACCGATTATTCAGGGTTGTGCAGAATTTCGTCTCTTATATTACAGACGAGCAGGCGAGCTATCCCGAGCTATCCCGAGCTATCCTGTGAACCCCACTCCACAGAAACAAGTTGGCGGAGTATCCTCTACCGCACAAGACGGAAAGAGCTACCCTGAAAAACACCCTGTCAGACCCCACAGCGTGGCAAGGGAACCCAACTACACAACGACAAAGGTGTACCAGAAGCTACCTCACAGAAGGACTTCGACCGCACCATCAGAAAGTTAAGTGTAATCAACGAAGGTGCACTTAACCTGATCATAGCAGGACCACAGTAGTCCAACTCTTCAGAAACTGTAAAACGGACCACAGTAGTCCAAATCTACATGAGATATAATAGCAAGTGCCCGAGGAAGAAAAACAGCTGCCTAGACTATCAGCGATCGAACTATTAGCATTGAAAGAGACTTTTTAAGTTAGATTAGTACTTAGAGAATCTTGTATAGAGTAGAAGAAATAAATGTGTGATTTTAACTGTTATCAAGTGGCTGGACTACATATGATTCATAGCCGTGTGAAAGCTAGTGTGACAGTATTCTTTTACCATTTTTCTATCTATTTCTGTACCCCAACCTTAACACAGAACGAGCTAAACAAATAAATTTATTAAAGTAATTCATAGGGTGACTTACTAGCAGTTCCCACCGAATAAACGTGAGGGTCCATAATTCCATTGTGCAGAGCCCATAAACCCCACGTGACACTTTAATTGGCGAGCCTAGCCAGGATCTGTGTATAATAGGAATTGGGTATAACCGGATCTAAGTACAATAAAATTAGATAACAGTAGTAGTAGTAGAATAACTTAGAATAGTGTAAGGGTATAACACTGATCAGTTGTGGTGCACTATTCTTTAGTTAAAAACTTTTTGCTTCAATTATTTTTTGTGCCTGTATGTTGCATTGTTCTTTTGCAGGTTTTGCTTAAATAACTGTTGTATGCCATTTGACTCTTGTTTTATTCTATTATTGATTACGAATTTGATTGTCTTTGCATTGTTGTTATTGACTTGCAATATTGCTAGTGTTTTGGTATTCCACGTGATTCAGAGGTTGTTCATAGACACGTTTGGCAATGTCGGACCCAGTGGCCTTGAGATTGCGTTTCAAGGAATTGGGAGAAGCTTTACACTTAGCAGGGGGAGACCTAATTGCGTATATCAATGCAGAGGTAGAGAAACAGGAGGCTAAGGCAGAGAGAGCAGCAGAGAGAGAGGCGAAGAAATTAGAAGCAGAGCAAAGGAAATTAGAACTAGAAGCAGAGCAGAAGAAACTCGCATTAGAAGCAGAGCAGAAGAAACTCGCATTAGAAGCAGAGCAGAAGAAACTAGCATTAGAGGCAGAGCAAAAGAAAGCAGAGTTAGAAGCAGCAAGAGAGCAGAGGAAATTAGAGCTAGAGGCAGAAAGAGAACAGAAGAAGGCAGCATTAGCAGCAGAGAGAGATGCAGAAGTTAGGAGATGGGAGTATGAGCGGGCAGAAAAAGAAAAAGAGAGGGAAGAAAAGGAAAAAGAAAGACAGCATGAGTTAGAGCTAAGAAGATTGGGATCAGGAGCTTCAAGTTCTTCCTCAACCCCTCCCCACTCAGATCAGCTAGAGGTAGCCCCCAACCCTGTACAAGGAATGTCATTTCCACTGGGAACATTCAATGAGAGAGAAGAAGGTCTAGATCTCTATCTGACTAGGTTTGAGCGTCTAGCAACAGAGTATAAACTAGATCCCACTCATTGGTCTTTTAAGCTTAGTCAAGGGCTTAGAGGAAAGGCTTATGACATCTACAGTAAGCTACCGACTGACAGAGTGACTGACTATCACAAAGTAAAAGAGGCACTCCTAACGGGATTCGAACTGACAGGAGAATGCTACCGGCAAAAATTCCGCACCAATCGGAGAGTGAAAGGAGAGAGCTATGCGCAGTTCGTGGATCGGTTGTCCACAATGCTGGATAAGTGGATTAGCCAGTCAGCCACGGCTAAGACGTATGATGGACTGACAGAACTGTTAGTATGGGAACAGCTACGGGAAACCATGACCCCCGAGCTGAGAACATTCTCAGTAGAGCAGGGCGCGGAAAGACTGGAAGATCTGGTCAAGGTCGCAGATAGGTACGTGGCCGCACACGGAGAAGCCAAGAGCTTCAGGCGAGACCTAAAGCCTAACGGGAAAGAGGCACAGAAACGAAGCCCTAACCGGGAAGAGCGCACCGCGAATAAGCCGAATAACCCCAGACCTGGGCAAAATAAAGGACCCAACACGGAATTCGGGAAAAGAGGTCCCGCAGAACAGAGACGGTATTGTTCGTTCTGCAATAGAAACAATCACTCCACCGCAGAATGTTTCAAGTTGGCCGCACAACGTAGGGAAGAGCGCGAAAGCCGGCCAGCGCACAGAGTTCTAACTCAAAGCAGCGGTAACAAGCCACACACAATCGGAGATCACCCATCGGTGACAGACACGGTCAAGGTCAACGGAAAAGAAGCGAACTGTCTGTATGACACAGGTCTATCATACGACGCGATAGTTAGCGAATCTCTTGTATCGCGCGCGGACTTGACAGACAAGACAGTCGACTTACAAGGAGCAGACTTGACGAAACCGACGACTACTTGCCCAATAGCTTGGATCGAAGTAGAGAGTAGGTACGTCACAGGAAGAATCCAAGCAGCTGTTTTACAGAAACCCCTGTATGATCTAGTGCTAGGTTGTAGGTATGTGTTCTTAGGCACGCCCCCTAAAACTGTAGAGATAGCTGCAGTGCAAACCAGGGCCCAAGCTAAAACCCAACCACCCCAGCCCGAGTTCGCTCCGAATCCAGGACTCGAAGAGATCAAAACAACACAGAAAGAAGACACCTCGATAGCGAAGTGCTTCCAGAAGCTACCCAAGGCGCACACACCCCCGCACAAGGGAGACTTCTACATGGAAGAGGGAGTTCTACATCGACAAGGAGATGGAGATCACACCCAACTAGTACTACCAGCCACCCTTCGAGCCCAAGTACTAGAATTAGGCCACAGCATGCCACTCAGCGGACACATGGGAATTGGAGCCACAGTGCAGAGAATCAGCGCACACTACTATTGGCCAGGAATCACGGAGGATGTCAAGCGCTACGTGAAATCTTGCCACCAATGTCAACGATATTCCCCGCGACATCACACCGTACCAGTTACCTTAGGACCATCGGTAGTAGTCGGCGTGCCATTCCAACAAGTCTCAGTAGACATAGTAGGACCACTGCCCATGACCAAGAAGAGGAACAGATTTCTACTCACACTCGTCGACGCATGTACGATGTGGTGCGAAGCAGTCCCGTTGCCAGCGATCGACACCAAGAAGATTGCAGATGCACTCATCGCCATCTTTACCAGAGTCGGATTCCCGGACAGCATTAGAACGGACAACGGATCTCAGTTCACCGGCCGCCTGATGCAAGACGTGTTCGAGTTGATACAAGTTCATCACATTCGCACACCACCATACCACCCAGCCAGCAACGGACAAGTAGAAAGACTGAATGGAACCCTTCTCACCATACTCAGGAAAGTCGCCGACGACAATCCAGAAGCGTGGGACACCTACGTGAATGCGGCACTGTTCGCATACAGAGAAACGCCCCATGCAGCCACGGGCTACACCCCGTCAACATTGCTATTCGGCAGACCTCTAGCAGGACCACTAGAAGCCCTACGCAGAAGTTGGACGGAAGCCAAGATAGACGACACACCAAGAGGTGCCACCAAGTACGTCGCAGACCTGCAGGAAACCCTCAAAGCAACGTGGAAGAAAGCTGGTGAAGCACTGAAGAAGGCCAGAGCCCGTCAGGCGAAGTACTACAACCGCCACGCGAAGGACAGAGAACTGCAAGTCGGCGATCAAGTGCTACTCTTACTTCCAAGTGGAACCAACAAGCTGGACATCGCTTGGAGAGGACCGTACCGGGTGACTGCCAAGAAATCCAAGACAGTCTACCAAGTAGAGGTGAACGGGAGAGCCCGATACCACCACATCAATCTCCTTAAGAAGTATACGGACCGACCAGCGACCCCCAGCACTCACAACTTGTTAGCCATCGCCATCGCGGAAGAAGGAGAAAGCATGGAGACCAATGCAGTAGAGTACCCCCTGCACTCCAAAGAAACCTACAAAGACGTGATACTCAACGGAGACCTAGCCGCTAAACAGCAACAGCAAGTACTACAGGTCATTTGACAACATCAGACTGTGCTAACAGACCGACCAGGGAGGACAGACCTCGTCGAAGTAACCTTAACGGTGACCGACCCAACACCCGTCCGCCAGAAGCTCTACCCGATGCCACTGTCTCAGCAGCGAGCCATCAAGGAAGAGATAGACACCTTACTGGCAGCCGGAATCATCTCAGAGTCTACTTCACCCTACAGCGCAGGCACGGTATTGTTGCGAAAACCCAACGGAGAGCATCGAATGTGCATCGACTTCAGACTGTTGAATGCCGTAACGCAGTTCCAGCCAGAGCCACTCCCGGACCAGACAGACCTATTTGCCAAGCTACAGCGAGCGAAGTACTTCTCACGCATCGACCTCAGCAAAGGATACTACCAGATACCAGTACAACCACAAGTCCGAAAGTACCTAGCGTTTAGCACTATGGAAGGACACTTCGAGTTCAACGTGCTTCCATTCGGACTCCACAACGCACCCAGCATCTTCAGCGCCATGATGCGAAAACTCCTGGCACCCCTGAGCAGCAAGCACCTACATTCGTTTATGGACGACATCCTCATCGCAACACCTACGTGGGAGGAACATGTCACGCTCCTACAACAACTACTCGCCCGCCTCAGAGACACGGGATTGACGGCAAGACCCACCAAATGTCAGATTGGATTCACAGAACTAGAATTTCTGGGACACACCATCAGTCAAGGAAGCCTGCGACCGGTAGAACAGACAGTGAAACGCCTACTCGACGCTCCTAGGCCCAAGACCAAAAAGGAAGTACAGTCGTTTCTAGGACTCTGCGGCTTCTACCAGAAGTTCATCCCCAACTACAACAGCATCGCCGTGCCACTGACAAATGGAACCCGGAAAATCGCCCCGGACAAAGTAGTTTGGACAGCGGAATGTGAGACAGCATTCCAAACACTCAAGGACAGAATGACATCGGCGCCAGTACTCCACCTACCCGATTTGACTCAGCCATTCGTTCTTCGCACCGACGCCAGCGACTTAGGCCTCGGAGCAGTACTGCTACAGCGCGACCCCAAGAATGCAGAGACGCTATTCCCTGTCGCCTAAGCCAGCAGAAAATTGAGACCCGCCGAGACCCACTACGCCACGTCGGAGAAAGAATGTCTTGGACTAGTCTGGGCCATACAGAAGTTTCAACTCTACCTGTATGGGACCCACTTCACAGTTCAGGTGGACCACCAACCACTATCGTTCCTGGCAGCCTCCAAGTCTTTGAACTCTCGCCTGATGAGATGGGCACTCACCCTTCAGGCATACTCATTCCAAATCGAGTACATACCCGGCAAAGAGAACCACGGAGCCGACTACCTCAGTCGCCATCTCGTGGAGGACACAGCAGCTGTCGCCCACCCAACACAACTAAGGGCCACAGCACCAGAATTCGTCCCCGCCCAATAAAAACCCTGTCACTAGTGTCCATAGCTACCTGGCACAGCATTGCAGCTCAGGTAGAGCAACTTAATTAGTTTGTAAATAGGACCCTAGGATAGTGCAGTGTTAAACTAGGCTCTGTAGTAGAAAAAGGTCGAATCCAGTAGTCATCGCCTTTTTTCAGTTGAGGGAACCTGTCATGAACTGGCTAGTTTTAACTCTGCTCATTGACTATTCAGCCTTGTGCAGTCTTTGTAACAGTAGAGTGTCAGTATATAACACAGCAGCAATAAAAGTACACACTGCGAGCCAGACCCTCACAGCCCAGTGAATCAGCACTGTGTGCGAGAGTCGTAAATATTTTACCCAATGAGAGCTTAGGCAAAGCGGTTCGCGCCAGTTTGACTGTGTCAGAGCCTAACACAGTTTGAATCAGTCGTGTGTGAGACGAGGAAGAAGTAACATCTCCTTAGCTAGCAGAGAACTATCTTCACTCATAGACCAGGAAGCAGGACTTAGAATCTCAGAATTCTATTTAGTCAACACGGGCCTGAACTTGTCAAACAGGTAAATGGACACCCTTCTGTTTCATCGTGATATATTTATATTATTGTGGAAATTATGTTTGAAGAATTTGCTATGCATAAATGTGAATTATTAATCCGAATTTGCGTGACCTTGTGGAAGAGCCTACCACGAGGCGAAACACGACCGGTTGCGCCGCCATGTTGTATACCGTACGGAACCACTGTTGTTTAACTTATATGTATGTTTGCAGACCAGTGGCTGTACCCGTGAATGTTTATAATATTATTAATTCTGTATGTGTATAGTTAGACACGATTGATATTTATGTATGTATAGGAATTTAGAGTTGAGATTCCAGTGGAACCCGGAAGTAGCAGAATGTTCGTCGCTTATGTATAGAGATGTGGAGCTATCACTGAGGGCTACTTTGGCTTTCAGTGAGACGCTCTGCACAAACCGATTATTCAGGGTTGTGCAGAATTTCGTCTCTTATATTACATACGAGCAGGCGAGCTATCCCGAGCTATCCTGTGAACCCCACTCCACAGAAACAAGTTGGCGGAGTATCCTCTACCGCACAAGACGGAAAGAGCTACCCTGAAAAACACCCTGTCAGACCCCACAGCGTGGCAAGGGAACCCAACTACACAACGACAAAGGTGTACCAGAAGCTACCTCACAGAAGGACTTCGACCGCACCATCAGAAAGTTAAGTGTAATCAACGAAGGTGCACTTAACCTGATCATAGCAGGACCACAGTAGTCCAACTCTTCAGAAACTGTAAAACGGACCACAGTAGTCCAAATCTACATGAGATATAATAGCAAGTGCCCGAGGAAGAAAAACAGCTGCCTAGACTATCA